>JARHVA010005432.1:70000-670000 GCA_037957365.1 Torreya grandis
AGCCATGGCATCCAGCTCACTAATGAAACTAGCCGGTGCGATCTGCAACATACACCTGTAGATAGGCAAGGCTTGGACAACGGACTGGATCAACTGGATGCGACTGGCGAAGGATAGCCACCTGTGAGTCCAATGACTAACCTTGGTCCTGAATTTGTTCAAAATCCCCTGCCAAGATTCCTTGGCCAGCCGACCCGAAGAAATAGGCATTCCCAAATACAACACCGGTAAGCTCCCAATCTGAAACCGCATAATGTTCCCAATTCTCCTCTGAATAGCATGAGGTGTGTTGAAAAAGAATATGGACGACTTGTCCTCATTGACCTTCTGTCCCGAAGCAGCCAGATAGTCGTCCAGGCACCTACGGATATTAATAGCCTCATGAATCGTGGCCCGTCCCATCAAAGCCACATCATCAACGAACTGCAGATGGGAGAGAACTGGAATCTCTTCCCCCCATCGCCACCCCTGAACCGCTCCTTCACCAGTGAAAGCCTTCATTCTCCTCCCGAGCCCCTCAGCCAGTAGAAGAAACAGGTAGGGCGATAGCGGATCACCCTGCCGCATACCTTGAGTTGCCCCAAATAAGCTCGAGTGTTCCCCATTGATTAGAACCGAGAAAGAAGTAGAAGTAATACAGCTCATAACCCAATTAATCCAGCCCTCCTCAAAGCCAAAAGCTTCCAGACTTCTTCGAAGAAAAGGCCACCTTACCCTGTCATATGCTTTAGACATATCTAGCTTCATAAACATAGCCTTCTCCTTGGACCTGGACATGGAATGGATGGCTTCCGTAGCCATCACAATCCCATCCAAAATCTGTCGGTCCTCCACAAAGCCGCTCTGCTCCTCCGATATCAGCGCCTTCAAACATCCCTTTAATCTTTCAGCAATTAACTTTGAAATAATTTTGTAAATCACATTACAAAGAGATATGGGTCGGAACTTGCTGAAACGATCGGCTCCTTCTTCCTTGGGGATAAGCGCTAGGAATGTAGCATTCAGAGCCCGCAACATCTGTTTGTTCTCACGGGATTCATGGACCACAGCAAGTAAATCGTCTTTGACAATCTCCCAAAATTCTTGGTAGAATTCAATTGGGAAACCATCCGGACCAGGAGCTTTGCCTTTTTTCATCATAAAAACCGTCTTTTTCAGCTCATCCATTGTAATGGGCTTCATCAACTGTGTCTGCATATCAGGAGAAACAATAGACGGGATGCTGGACAAAATTAATTCCTCCGCAGCCTCATCCCGAATCCCATTGTCCTGAAAAAGGGAGCTAAAGTATTGTTCCGCCTCCTGACAAATGGCACTAGTAGAGTAGACCATCTCACCTTCTTCCGTCCTCAGAGATGAGATCATATTACCATGACGCCTCGCTTGGACCGAATTAAAAAAAAATGCCGTATTCCTGTCACCTTCTTGCAGCCACTCGATCCTAGCCTTCTGTTTCCAAAATATTTCCTCTCTCAACTCCCATTCCTCCAGCACCTGGGATGCCTTCCCCTCTTCCTGCAGAAGACTCGACGTCAGCCCATCCTCTCTGATTATTCTAGTAATCTCATTCAGCTTCTGCTGCGCAGCTTTCTTTTCCTAAAAGAGGTTTCCAAAAACCTGCTTGTTCCACCTTTGGAGCTGGTATTTCACATGTTGAAGAAGCTTGGCAAAAACATACATTGCCGTTCCCATCCTTGGCCGACCCTCCTTCCACCAATCAACCATGTGATTGAACAACTCTTGATCTCTCAGCCACATAAGCTGAAATTTGAAATGAGGTTGCCGCTGTCTTTGGGCCGAAGAGATGGTTAGCTGAATCGGCCAGTGATCCGACCCGCGCCAATCAAGGATCTCAAAATTCAGATTCCAACGCCCCCCCACCCAAAAGCAAGAGGTAAGGAATCTGTCAAGACGCTCTGCAATACATTCATCTCCCACCCGCCTATTATTCCAGGTAAATCTACCATTGCCTGGCTTAATGTCCACTAAATTAAGTTCCAAAATCTTTTCCTTGAGCAGAAGAGAAGACGGCTCCAATCGAATGTTGCCCCCCCTTTTCTCAGATAAGTCTAGAATCGCATTGAAATCCCCTGCTATGATCCAAGGATGGTAAGGATATTCTTGACGGAGCATCTGCAAATGATTCCACACCGTTTGCTTGCCCTATAAATCAGTGGGAGCATATATGTTTGACAATAAAACATACTCCCCTGACTCCTTGCACATTGCAACCAAGGAGATCACAGACCTGAAAACAATCCAGACAACCGGCTGCACTTTACGAGGATTCCAAAAACAAGCTAACCCTCCTGCTGTCCCATGAGCTCCAATACATTGGCACTGACCCTGTCTCCAAAGTTTTGGAGCTAAGTCAAGCATATAATCCACCGACACTTTGGTTTCCTGTAGAAAGAGAATATCAGGACGTCTACTCCTAATGAGATCCTGAATAGCATTTTGTCTGGGGCTGCTATTCAATCCCCTCACATTCCAAGATATTGCAATCATTTCATGGGGCTTGTGAAGTGCTCATCCAAGGTCCTGACTGACCCCGACTCCACCAAGTTCTCCCCCATTATCTTTAACTTCTCTAAATCTTTTCTCCTGCCTGCTTTTGTTCCTTTATCAGCGCCCCCTTTTTTGCTTTCCTTCTGAAGAATACCCAAACAAGGAAGCGTCTTCCCTTTCTTCTCCCCTCCTGTAGCCAGATGTGAAGTTGGCGCCCTCTCCATATCTAAGCCCTGATTCGCCTCCTCAGTCGCCTCTAAAAGAACCTATCCTTCTCCTTGCTCCTCCAGAATCATTGGCATGGGGGGTACCTCAGCATTTTTAACAAAAGAAGAGGAGGCCGTACCATCCAATCCCATTTCACTATCTATTTGCTCTGTAATGGGAAGACCAGGGGCAATCACCTATTGTCCCAATTCTTCCAAAATCTCAAACCTGTTAAAAGTCTCTCCCTCCTGCCTCTCCCTGAAGGTACGCTTATGTCCGCTGCTTCTACTCCGTGATTTGACCTGCACAAAACCCTCCACGTCTTTATCCCCACCTGCACCACCTTTCTTTTTCCTGTCATCCAAGGCAGCAGCCTTCTCCTGAGTATTGAAGGCTTGTTGTTGTCCTTCCTGTTTCGCTTTTGGGCATCTTCTAACCAAATGCCCGTATTCATGGCACAGGCGGCATCTAAAGGGCAACATCTCATAGTCTAGTTGCTGAACCCATGAATAAGTTCCTGCACTCATCTCTATGGCATCCGGGATAGGCCTACTCAAGTCAATTTCAACGCAAATACGAGCAAAAGACATAAATTTCTTACCCGTAGTTTGAGAGGATGATCCCACCGGCTTCCCGAGCATTGCAGCAATCATCTGTAAGACATCCTCCCTACAACATTCGATAGGTATGCGAGGGAGCCTAACCCACACTGGGACTCTATTAGGAAACTCCTCAGAGGGATTGAATCTCGTATGCCAAGGCTTCATAAAGAGGCCTACCTGATTGTAGAAATACGGGCCTCCCTCGAAAACTCGGTTTCGGTCCGCCTGGCAGTTGAAAGAGACCATAAAGTAGCTGTTGGCCAGCAGCACTACTTCCATTTCCCCCTCCAGCTCCCACACCCTTCGAGCCCAGTTTTCCAAGAAGGGCAGAGACACTTTCAGCCCCAGAAACTTGCAGTATAACGAATGTTTGGAATAATAGTTCACATCCTCAGCAATCATTTCATATGGTATAATGAGCTTGGGTCGCTCTTCACACCGTTCGAGACAACCATTAGTTTTGGAGACTTTGGATCCTCCCATAACACTTGCACCCTGTATACCAGCATGCTGCCCTGTCCCAGACCAGTCTTTGAAGCTGGCATCCTTACTTTGGGAAAAATTGTTGACTACCTCCTTAAAACTCCTTTCCCCGCTGAAACTGGTCTTTTCTCCTGTCGCCATCCCCCACCAGCCTTTAAACCGCCTCCTGCTCTTTGCGCTGGACTGCTCTCCACGCTTTCCCTGCTTCACCTTCCACCGCTGCGCACCCTCCGTCAATCGCCACGCCAGCAGCTAGGGCACGATTGCCCTAGCTGGTCTTTGAGTTGCAGAGCTCCGTCATTTCCCTCTCATATTTCTTTCATTTGAATGTCTATTTAAAATATTGAATGTTGTTTGGGATTTTTGTATGGCTGAGTCAAATGAATGAGTTGATTGGTTATATGTTTGTTTGGTTTTATTATGAGATTTTGGTTTAGTTTTGTATAATTGTTGAGCTATATGTTTATAATTTCTATTCTATTTTATGACTATGTGAAGTGTATCCTTTTTGTCTCACCATTCCAAAACTAAGCCTAAATAACTAAGCATTAGTTGGTATGCTTGTATGTCTGGGCTATAAGTTTATAGCTGAGATAATATACGCTGACTATGTTATAGGTACAATCACTTAGAGGGAGGGATGAATCAGTGAGCCCAAATAATCTAACTACAATTTTGATCTTTACAAATACGTAACTAGTTACCACAAGTATTCATGAAGTATACATATCATTTATAGCAATAAGTATGAGAGATAATGCAAGATCAATCACATAACACATGACATATGTGGGAAACCATATTGGGGAATATGGAACTTGTAATTGGAATACTATCCTATAATAAAAAGATAAAATTTATACCATCTACAAATGATCAAGGAACTATAATCCCTATTTAGTGAGACTAGCATCCCACAAGATGTTGCCACACTTGTCTTGCTGAGTTGCAATAACAACCAAAAATTTTAGCAAGTTTCACCTTACAAGGAGGATACAACCACCTTAGATGATAATTTTCCACAACAACACCTATGATCACATACACTTATAAACTATGTCCTCAACACCTGATGATAGACCACTGATTAACACTCTTCACCTTCACTCACACTCAATCTACAAGATCACTATTCTACCAATAGTATTATGACATACAGGTCATAAAAATAGTCCTCAAACTTATCTACTCTTTAATTCATCCTCAAGGCACTCTACCCTTCCTTAACTCCATTAAATACTCATAAGCCTCTCTTAAAAAGCTCCCAAGTCTTTCAAACCAAGTCTAGAAATCACCATCTTTGATTTCACTATTTATAGAGCAATCTTGATAATCACTATTTTGGTCAGTCATTAGGCATGCCTTAACCCTTAAGGAATCTCTCACATGAATACATATCTCAATATATTCTTAATAGTTTGGCCATAGCATCTATCAATCACCCTTAAGTAGCTACACCTTTTAATAGGCCTTTGGAGCTCTTATAGGTTTCATAGAGACCTATTCACCCATTTACCACACCCTCAAAAAAAAGAACACATGACCATTTTTCAATAAATGGGTCCACACCTTATGTCCCTTTTGACATCCTCAAATTATCACATTCATCTTATCTCACATTTGCATATGCTCAATCAACTCAAATAGGGACCTTATACATAGGAACACCATTACCAAACATACAATCAACTTCTTAATCATTGTTCATATTCAAGATAGATTGATCATGCCTCCAAAATACTCATAGAGCATACTTATGGAGTCTACATCATGATCTAATAGCTAATTCATCATCAAATAGTGAAACAACATCAACACAAGTTCAAACATCCTTCTCGGGTCACTTGTAGAATAAGCACAAACACATAGTCAAATTTTAGCATTAATATCTTTGACTATACACACTTCTAGATCTTCAAATTAAATTCATTAGATGTACCATGGAGTCCTCTTAATATTTTATTTTTACATCAACAACAAATTTGACTTATATCAAAATATATGGACAAAATACATAGCTCTAGATATTCCTCGTGTTAAATTCAAATATTTGAATTGCAATGGTCATAGTTACCTTCGAACACAATGCTCACATCTTGTGTCCTCTCAACTTAGATAAAATATGCACCATCAATCTTTTTTTATCTCTAACACATAGGCACTAATACTTAGATGTTAAACCTTAGTCATGTTTACCACATCTCATGTAATCTTATAATGTTGAATCCATGTGCTCTATCAACCTCTATGGATGAACCAAGGCTTTAACGATCAATGCTAATCATTTTATCAATCTATACAAACATTCACTCACCATTAGATCCTTATCTGGTAACTTTTATTATTTATTAAACATCATACACCTATCCTCATCTCATTGCTTCCTAAATTCTTAGATCAATGTGCACCATTGATCTTGCTCGAGCTTTAACTCTTTCAAAATTGACTAAGTATGGGGACCCTTTCAATATGCCTAAGCAGCCATTTTTTAATCTTAATAACTTATTATTCACTTTGATGTAGGATCTCAAATTTTGACCAAATGATCTCCTCACATATGATAATCTAACCATATGACATACTTCTCCTAGAACCCTCACATGTGTGATATATAATTCCATTAAAATTCCTTTTCAAAATCTTGTCACAGAGCCAACTATGTCAAAACCTACCTGAAAAACCAACTTTAATCATGCATAACTTTTGTCATGATTCAATGCATGATATAGAATTTAGAATAAATAAACTAGGATCAAAATTGAACAAACCTATATGATCATTTTTTCTTGACACATTCACATGTGCAATATATTCCATCATCAAACTTATTACTCAGCTCTTTCTGTCCATATTACAAATCTAGTTAAGTATGGGAAAACAATTAATTCTAAATAAGAAGCCAAATTTTCACCCTAATATCTTTGACCATGATTCAATGCATGAATTGATATCTGGTGCATAAAAACTATGGACTAATATGATCACAACCATATGACCAACTCCCCTTGACTCATTCCCATATGGTAATGGTGACATCATCAACTACCTACTCAGATTTTATGCTACTAAACCTAAATTATCTAGATAGGAACAATGATGAACTGGGTGAATTTTAATTATGTACACAAGAACACAAAAAATTATTGACTTCTTATAGGACCCCTTGCACATGATTGAATTACCATATTCATCCCTGATCCTCTCCAACCATTCCAAAACTGAATATCAACCAATCATACTTCAAGTATATAAGAACAAGCACATTACACACTTTGTCATTATTGCATAGACTATCAAGGCTCTTTATCCACTCAATAGGACACCATGATGACATCATCATGACAAATCTCTAACAATATCCCCCTTTGTCATTGACGTCAATAACAATCATAAATAGCAATATACAGCTCACCTTCCTCTCTCTCTTCAAGCACTCTCACAATAAAAACTTTCCACAATAGGAATTTTTTCCCCCTTTGACACAATGACAAAGTGGGCACCAATTTATCTAAAAGACCTAAAAATACCATCAAATAGGAAAATACCATCTTAGAAAAGATGATACAAATTCCCCCTTACTTTGAGCCAACCTCTTCTTGTCTTCACAACTTCCTCTTACTCTATGCTAACAGTTTTTTTCATCCAAGCAATGTAACCAATGAAAAAAAACACAAAAAAGAACTAAAATCTGATGTAACTCACCAAGAAACATCTAAGAGGGCTTCCTCTTAATAAAATTGAATAATTTCACATCTTAAGCATATTTAGATCTCTACACACCATGAAGAACCATCACACATGCTAACTAACCTTCTCTCTAAGGTTACCACAAAATTCATCAATAAAACTTCATGCCACTCAAAAAATAGGTCACTAATCCAACTTGATAACTCTCCTTAAAATAAATAAACATTTCTCTTTTAGAGAAACTGGGGAAAAAAATCACTTTTCTTCAAAATAGGTATGTCTATTGTCCTTGTAGCCCTACCTAGAAATTTCTTAGTATACACATATTTAGGACTTGAAACTTCATATCTGGGCCACTCTCATATGCCCCCTGAAGCACACCAATTTTCAACAATAATTTCCTCCTCAGCAACATACTTCCCTCACAAACCAATTATCTAATTAGGCCTCCATCTTGATAAAAACTTGAATAAATTGAGAAAAACAAATCTTAAAATCTATGTGAAGCTTGATTTTACAACCCATTTGGCCCATTCAACATATTAAGAATCCTCAATCCTCAACTCACAAGGTAGACGACTTTTCTATTAGAGCCTAAAACCCTAGAATCTTAAAACAAACAAAGTCAACACAACACCTTCTAGTCAAAGTTCACCTTTGAAACTTTTTATACACTTGGAGACACCCATCACACACTTCTAGACCAAAAATTTATCCTTCATATCTTTGGAAACCTTGAATTCCTATAACCCATTTTAGGACCTGTATACTAATTAGCACAAACTAAGAAACCTGAGAGCAAATAAAAATATTCAATTTGACTTTAACATACTTTCAAATCACAAAACCACCTGGACCATAATAGAATAAGGTCAACATATCTTTATATGAAAAATTATCATATTGATAAAACACAAATCCTCCTTTGCCATCTAATAACCTTCAATATAACCCTGTAGAGTGTTCCAATACAAAATCACTACAACAACATTTGCTTCTCCACTTGAAAGGAGTCTCTTAAGAAGCATAGATAGAGACACCCTTTATACCTCAATGTTATAAAACAAAAAAAAATCCTCATATTCCTTCTCTTCCTTACTTAATTGATAATTAAATTTCTTCTTCTTCATCTTTTTTGGTTTAAGATAAACAACTTTCACATCCACTACAACATTCTCATTTTCTTATATGATTGAATTAACAATATATGGAGATAACATAGATTCATGGCATACCTTTTCATCTAAATAATCTTCCTTGTAGTTTGAAACCTCATCATTAGGCATAGATAATTGATTTTATTTACATGATACATACTCAGCAATAGTAGGATGTTCATTTAGATCTATACATACCTTAGTATTGACCTCAATTAGCACCTTAGTCTTTTCCTTGAGCTTGATCTCTTCATTCTCAACATGAGTAGATAATGAGACCTCTTGGTACTCTTCAACTTCTAAAGCAATCTCCACCATAGCAAATAGATTACTTAGACCTGCAGTCTCATCATGACTCGCACTTGTCATCTTTGGCTTCCATGTGTTAACTTGCCTTTTTCCTTGAATTATAGGAGCCTAATTAAATCTATTATGTCTTGTAGGCCTTTGCTTGTAGAACCTAGCAATGTGACCTCTCTATTCACAATTGTAGCTCACCATATATTTTTCAAGAAATGTACCTTGCATTACCTTATTTAGATAGAAATTTTCAATATGTCTTATTTCAAAACAACTAAATCACTTAACTCTACTCATACCTTTTGACTGATGACCCCCACCATAGTCCCATGCAAACTCATTTCTAATAGGTCTATTGCATTCTCTAGCCCTATGACCAAATTGATTACATGTAAAATAGTAACCATTTAATCTTGAATACCTCATGGTATTTAGATATATGATCTAATTTATCTTCACTATATTAGTACCTTCAGTCTTTATCTAATGATTTATCTTCAAAGTATGATTGTCCTAGTTCACTTTAGTCTTCATCTTGCCTTGAGTAACATTCTTTTGTTCTTCTTTATATCCAAACCATTTCTATCACTAGCATGCTTTTGGCCACTCAAAATGTTGTCTAAATCACATGAGATATTTTCAAATCTCATAAATTACTTAACCTTACTATATGTATTATCTAACTTATATTTCAAAGACTCATTTTCAAAAACATACCTTGAACATTCTTCTTCTTTGGCTCTTAGACTTTCAGACATAGATTCTAACGTAGAATTAAGAAACATGACAACACCTTCATGCTCCCTAGAGTCTTCAACCAATCTTACCTCAAATATATTGAATTGCTCCTCATAGTCCTTGAGCTTAGATTTAATTTTCTTATTGATCTTCTTTTCAATCTTCAGTTCTTCAAGAGCACTCATCAAAATAGTCTCACAGTCTACCTTATCTTCATCATTATCTGAATCAATCCAAGTAGACACGTTATGATGTGAGAAAATTCCTTCCTCAACCATGACCAAAGATTCATCCTTAGTAGGACCATCATCTTCATGATCATATTATGAGCCATTGTCTTCACTCTCATCTGATGAGCTATAATCTTCTTTGGGTAAGAGACTCTACTTATTTTTTAAGGACTTCTTGTTGTTAAAATATCTAAATCCTTTCTTCTTATATATCTTCTTGTCTTCATCTTGGCCTTCACCATGATCTTCATCTTCATTCTTCTCATGCTTATGAGGGAACTTCTAATCAAAATTTCCTATCTCTCCATAGTTAAAACATTTGAAGGGTAGTTTACCCTTATACTTCACTAAGCCTATGTTTAATTTCCTAGTAATCAAAGCAATTATTTCATCCTTATCAATGTCAGATATGTCATCTTCATTGGATTTCTTACCTTGGAACTTATTTTTAGGCTTCATCTCTATCTTGAATGTAACTTCCTTCTTTGGTGGTATATCATCATTTATTCTCATCTCATATGCAGTAAGGGTGACATGCAATTGATTCTTCAACTGAGTAAGATCATGACTCTCTTTTATAGTTGACACCTTTGGATCAAACTTAAGAGATAGAGACCTTAATAACTTTTGGACTATATATGCCTCTTCAATATTCTCTCCAAGACCTCAGTTGATGTTCATAGTCTCATCAAATCTCTTCAAAAATGATGCCATAGAATCTTCTTCCTTCATCTTGAGACTTTAAAATTGCCTTCTATGAGTCTATAACTTAGCAAGATTAACCTTTAAATCTCATTAATAAATGATCTTAATTTTGTCCCATATCTCTTTAATATATGTATAATGGATTACCTTAGTGTATTCAGTATCTGAAAGACCACAAGTGATAGCATTCATCACCTTAAAATTGTTCTCAAACAACTTCTTCTATGCATCACTAGATGGAGGAGTAATAGCAGAAACATAACCATCTAGAAAATATTTCCATACATCAAACCCTAGGGACATAATTTATGTCCTTATCCTTATGCTCCAAAAATCATATTTATATCCATTGAACATCAATGCTTACTTAGTAGATAAACCTCTTTGATGAATGCCCATATGTACCTTGGATCACCTTCAAGTTGTTAAGCCTTTACTTAAGGACATGTTCTAATCCAAATTATTATAAGTATAATGAATGAGAGAGGGGGTGAATTAGTGATCCCAAATAATCCAACTTCAAAAATGATCTTTACAAATACTTAGCTAGTTACCACAAGCATTCATGAAGCATACATATCATTCATAGCAATAAGCACAAGAGATAATGCAAGATCAATCACATAACACATGATATATGTGGGAAACCCTCTTAGGAAATTAAATACAATGGAACCTATAATTGGATAATTTTCCTATATTAAAAATATCTAATTTAGAACATCTAAAAATTATCAACTATAATACCTATTTAATGAGACTACAATCCCACAAGGTACTACCCAACTTGTCTAGTTGAGCTACAACAACAACCAAACTTTTTATCAAATTTCACCTTGAAAGGAAGATACAGCCACCTTAGATGTTGAGATACCATAATAACACCAACTAACACATCCATATCTAAATTGATGTCCTCAACACCTGATGATGGACCACTGATTAACACTCTTCACCTTGACTCACACTCAATCTACAAGAGCACTATTTTACCAATAGTATTATGACCTAAAATTCATTAAAATAGTCCTCAAATTTATCTACTCTTCAAAACATCCTCAATACATTATATCCTTCCTTCATTCCATAAAACACATACAAGCCTCACTCAAAACTCTCCCAAGTCTCTCATACCAAGTCTAGAAATCACCATCTTTCATTTCACTATTTATAGAGCAATCTTGATAATCACTATCCTAGTCAGCCATTAAGTATTCCTTAAGCCTTAAGGCATCTCTTACATGAATACATGACTTAATAAAATATTCATAGTTCATCCATAGCATCTATGGGCCACCCTTAAGCAGCTACACCTTTTAATAAGGCCTTTGTAGCTCTTATAGGTCTCATAGAGACCTATTCACCCATTTAGCACACCCTCAAGAAAAAATAATAACACAAGACCACTTTCCAATACATGTGTCCACTCCTTATGTCCCTTTCAACATTGTAAAATTATCATATTCATCTTATCTCACCTCTACATATGCTCAATCAACTCAAACAAAGACCTTATACATAGGAACACCATTACCAAACATATAGTCAACTTAATAAGCATTGTTCATACTCAAGATATATTGATCATTCCTCTAAAATAATCATAGAGCATCCCCATGGATTATAAAGCATGCTCTAATATTTGATTCATCATGATATAGTGAAACAACATCAACATAAGCTCAAACATCCTTCTCGGGTCACTTTTAGAATATGCATAAACACACAATCAACTTTGAACATTAATATTTTTTATTCTACACACTTCTAGATCATCAAATTAGGTTTATTAGATTCACCATGGATTCCTTTTCATATTTTATTTTTATATCACCAATGAATTTAACTTCTATCAAAATATATGGACAAAATATAGAGCTTTGGTTTTTCCCTATATTAAATTCAAATATTTGAATAGCAACGATCATAGTTAACCTTTGAACATAATGCTTGCATCTCGTGTCCTCTCAGTTCAAATTGACTATGTACGATAAATATCTTCTAATATTTAATTCATAGGTTTCAATTCTTAGACATTAAACCTTAGTCACATTGACCAAATCTCATGTAATCTTATAGTATTGACTCCACATGCTTTGTCAATCTCTACGGATCAACCAGGTCTTTAATGATCAATACTCATTGTTTGATCAATCTATATGAACACTCACTCTCCATTTTATCCTTATCATATACCTTTACTTAGTATTTAAACATCATGAACCTATATTCACCTTGTTGCTTCCTAACATCTTGGAGTAATGTGCACCATTTAATGTACTCAATCCTTAACTCTTTCAAAATTGGCTAAGTATAGGGACCCTTTCAATATGCCTAAGTAGCTATTTTTTAATCTTATTAAATTTTGCACTTTGATGGAAGATCTCAAATTTGGACTAGATGATCTCTTAATATAGGATAATCCAACCATGTGACACACTACTTTTATAACCCTCATGCGTGTAAGATATAACACCCTTAAATTTCCTTCTCAAAATCTTTTATCATAGATTCAACTATGTCAAAACCTATCTAAGAGACCTACTTTGAGCATACATAACTTCTACTAATCTTTAGTGCATGATATGGAATTTATAATAAATAAACTAGGATCAAAACTAAACAAACCCATATGATTAGTTTCTCTTGACACCTTCACATGTGCAACATATTCCATCATCAAACTACTTACTCAACTCTTTCTGGCCATATTGCAAATTTGGTTATGGGAAAATATTAATTGTAATTGAGAAGCCAAATTTTCACCCTCATATCATTGACCTTGCTTTGATGCATGACTTAAGATTTGGTGGATAATAACTAGGGACTAATTTGATCACAACCATATGACCAACTCCCTTTGACTCATTCCCATGTGGTAATGGTGATGTCATCAAATTTCTTACTCAGATTTTTTGATACTAGACCAAAAGTGTCTATATGAGAACAATGATGAACCAAGTGAATTATACTCATGCATACAATCACTCAAAGCATTCTTAACTTTTGATAAGACACCTTTCACCTGCTAAAATTACCATACTCATCCATGATCCACTCTAACCATGTTAAAACTAAAGATTAACCAATCATACTTCAATCATACAAGAACAATCACATTGCACACTTTATCATTATCACATAGGCTATCAAGGCTCTTAATCCACTAAAAAAGACACCTCTATGACACCACCATGACATCATCATGACAAATATAAAATATAATATATACTTGGAGGGGATCCAAGTTGGTTTTTCATGAAAGCTATGTAAATGGACTTAATTATTTAATCCATTATTATATCATGTGATTAGCCTATAGTGGTTATCCCCACTTCAATTTATATCAATATCAGATTGGTTATTTTTGTATCACCTTATAATGGTGTTTATTTTTATTCATTTTTTTATTTTTTTGTGGTGAGCTATCCAATGGTTTAAAATCTGACTTTTTCAAAACTCCCTTATCGACCTTGGTTGTCGAAACCATTAACTAGATGATGGTTGGGGTGATAAGTGTTAGAGGTAGAATCCACTGAGATGGGTGGTGAATCAATGATGAAAAACAATCCAATTCAATTTCCAAATTCTTAAAAATACTTAAGAATCTAACACAAGCATTTATTAAGGATATAGATCATTCATAGCAGTGAACATTAAACATAATGCAAAATTACATACACAATACAAGATCTACTTGGGGAATAAAACATACTCTCAAGCCTTAAAACACATGGAATACTATCTTATAAGATGATCATAAATAAGAGATTGATCAATTCCTTTTGATTATGAAAATTTGGTCGATTATTTATATCCTACAACCTTGATCAAGTCCTTCTGATCAAAGGTCTTTAGTGATACCCTAAATCACAAGGAGTAACTACCCCTAAGGAAGGTCAAGTCCTTTAGACCCTCCTTGAGATTAACACTTCCACCTTAAATCTAATGTCTTCAACACCTAATTATGCACCTCTTGATTATCTCACCTCTGCACACATGTTATCTCTATCTCAAATAGGCCTCTCACATAGGCACGTCACAAACACTTTCCTTCTTCACTCAAATTATTCTCATCTACACACTTGGACCTCTTCACATATCCACAAACTACAAGATCACTATCCTGATAGTAAGAACATGACCTATACATCATAAACATAGTAAACCAACTATTTTTCTCATTAACTTCACCAATAGGCATAAGTCTCACACTTATATCTCTACAACCCAACACATTTAGTTTCACTGAATATAGATAAATAATGAATTAAAAATATCACAATATTTCATTTCAACCATAAAACATGCCTTCACCCTTAAGGCATCTCATATATGTCACACTTAAGCAGCTACACCTTGTAATAAGGCCCTTATAGCTCTTATAGGTCTCATGGAGACCTATTCACCCATTTAGCACACTATTGAACAAAATAAGAACACAACACCACTTGAAAATACATAGGCCCACTCCTTAGGTCCCTTAGGACATCCTCAAAAGATCATAGTCATCTTAGCTCACCTTTATTTATGCTCAAATAACTCAAATAGAGACCTTACATAAAAACACCATTAATGAATATATAGTCAACTTATTAAGCATTATTCATAATTAAGATAGATTGATCACACCTCCAAAAATCACATAGAGTAACCTCATGGAGTTTACAACCCTCCCAAATATCTATTTCATCATGAAACATTGAAACAATGACTACTTAAGCTTGAATATCCTTCTTGTGTCACTTGTAGTACATATATGAAAACATAGTCAACTTTAGAGCTCAATATATTTGTTTGTACACACTTCTAAATCTTTAAATCCATGTAGAAATATGTGCCTTGAAGTCCTCTATCACTTTTATTTTTACTATAATAACAAATTTAACTTATATCAAAATCTATGGTCTAAAAACCAAACACTAGTCTTTCCTTCACAAATTCAAATATTCAAATGGTAACAGTCAAAATTAAACCTTGAACATAATGCTCGCATCTCATGTCTTCATAGCTTAGATTAAATACAATCCATCAATCTTGATTGATCTTTACCATATAACCACTAATACTCAAATATTAAACCTCAATCACATTGACCTCATCTCATGAAATCTTGAAATGTTAACTCAATTTGCTCCATCATCTTTATAGATCAATCAGGTCCTTAACGATCAATGTTCACTATTTGATCAATCTGTATGAATGCCTTCTCACCATTAGATCCATATCCTATATCTTTACTCAATCATTAAACATCATAAACTTATCCTCATCTTTTGGCTTCCTAACTTCTTAGAGCAACTCGCACTATTGATCTTGCTTGAGCTTTAACTCTTATAGAATTGACTATGGGGAACCTTTCAATATGCCTAAGTAGCCATTTTTGGATCTTAATAACATATTTTTCACTTTGATTTACGATCTCAAATTTGGACTAGATGATCTCCTCACATAGGATAATCTAATCATGTAACACGTAGCTCCTAGAACCCTCGCACATGTGAAATATAATGCCACAAAAAATCTTTCTAAAAAACTTCTATGACAAAGCCAACCATGTCAAAATTTGTCTAGGAGGCCAACTTTGCTCCTTCATAAATTTTTCCATGCTTTAATTCATTATCTCAAAATTAGCACAAATCAACTATGTTAAAAACTAAACATACCCATATGATTAGTTTCTCTTGACACCTTCACATGTGTAATGAATTACTTTGGTGAACTCAGTGTTTGTAAGACCACAAGTGATGGCATTCATTACCTAAGAATTGTTCTCAAATATCTTCTCATCTACAACACTAGATGGAGGAATAATAGGAGCAAATATCCATCCAAAATATATTTTCATACATCAAACACTAAGGACATAATGTATGTCTTCATCTTAGCACTCTAAAATGCATAATTGGATCCATTTAATATCGATGCCTGCTTAGTAGATAAACCACCTTGAACATTTTAAATATCAATTGTATCTTGGATCACCTTCAAGTTGTCAAGCTTTTACCAAAGGACCTTTTTTTAACACCAATTATTAATGGTACAATCCACTAAGAGGGGGGTGAATCAGTGATGGAAAATAATATAATTCAATTTCCAAACCCTTGAAAATATTTAAAAATTCAAAAAAATCATTTATAATTCATGCTCAAACATAATGCGAGATCACATCCACAATACAAGATCTACGTGGGAAACCCTCTTGGGGAATAAAACCCACTATTTAGCCTATATACACATGGACTACTATCCTATGAGATGATCAAAAACAAGAGACTGATCAATTCCTTATAATCAAGAACCTTTGGTCAAGTCCTTCTGACCTACAACCTTGATCAAGTCCTTTTGATCAAAGGTCTTTATTGAAACCCTATTTCATAAGGAGAAATTGCCCCTAAGGAAGATCAAGTCCTTTAAACCCTCTATGAGATGAACACTTTCACCTTAAAGTGGATGTATTCAACACTTGATGATGGACCTATTTATTATCTCACCTTTGCATAAACTTTTTCTCTATCTCAAATAGGCCTCTCACATAGGCATGTCATGAACTCTTTCCTTCTTCACTCAAATTGTTTTCATCTGCACACTCAGACCTCTTTGCATATCCATAAGTGCAAGAGCACTATCTTGATAGTAGGAACATGACCTACAATTCATACACATAGTAAACCAACTATTTTCCTCATTAACTTTACCAACAATCACACTACATATCCTTCACTCCATAAAGCACACATATATGCCTCTCAAAAATCTCTCCCTAGTCTCTCACTTTCACAAGTCTCACACACTTATATCTCTAGAACCCAATAAATTTAGTTCCACTATATATAAATTAATCATTAATTAACAAGATCACAATATTTCATGTTGTCCAAAAAACATGCCTTCACCCTTAAGGCATCTCATATATGTCACACTTAAGCAGCTACACTTTTAATAAGGCCCTTATAACTCTTATAGGACTCATGGAGACCTATTCACCCATTTATCACACTATCAAACAAAATAAGAACATATGACCTCTTTCAAATACATAGGTCCACTCCTTATGTCCCCTAAGACATCCTTATAATAGCATAGTCATTTTAGCTTCCCTCTACGTATGCTCAAACAACTCAAACAAAGAATTTACATGTAAATGCCATTAATGAACATACAGTCAACTTTTTAAGCATTGTTCATACCTAATATATATTTATCACACCTCTAAAAACCATATATTAACCTCATGGAGTTTAAAACACTTCCCAATATACAATTCACCATGAAACATCGAAATAGAAACTACATAAGATCGAATACCTTCTCAGGTCACTTGCAGAACATACAAAGAAACATAGTCAACTTTAGAGATCAATATATTTGTCTATACACACTTTAAAATATTTAAATCCATATAGCTATATGTACCTTTAATTCATCTACCACTTTTATGTTTACTGTGATAGTAAATTTGACTTCTATTGAAAGCTATGGTCCAAAAACTAGACACTAGTCTTTCTTTCACAAATTCAAGTATTCAAATGGGAACAGTCACAGTTAAGCCTCAAACTCAATGCTCATATCTCATGTCCTTCTTTCACAAATACCCAATATCTAATTCACCACATAGAGTAACCTCATGGAGTTTAAAACACTCCCCAATAGCCAATTCACCATGAAACATCACATAAGCTCGAATATCCTTCTCAAGTCACTTGCAAAACATATACAGAAACATAGTCCAATTTAGAGCTCAATATATTTGTCTATACACACTTTCAAATCTTTAAATCCATATATCTAGATGCACTTCAAAGTCATCTACCACTTTGATTTTTACTGTGATAGTAAATTTGACTTCTATTGAAAGCTATGGTCCGAAAACTAGACACTGATCTTTTTGACACAAATTCAAATATTCAAATGGTAATCGTCATAGTTAAGCCTCGAACACAATTCTCATATCTCATTTCTTCTCATCTCATATCAAATACATTCCATTGATCTTGATTGATCTTTAACACATAGGCACCAATTCTCAAACATTAAGCATCAGTCACATTGACCTCATTTCATGTAATCTTGAAATGTTGACTCAATGTGCCCCATCAATATTTATGGATCAATCAAGTCTTTAATGATCAATACTCATCATTTGATCAATTTGTATGAATATTCAATCATCATTGGGTCCTTATCATGTACCTTTGCTCATTATTTAAACATCATGTACCTATCCTCATCTCACTACTTCCTAATTTCTTGGATCAACTCACACCATTGATCTTGCTTGAGCTTTAACTCTTGAAAAAATGACTAAGTATGGGGACCCTTTCAATATCCCTAAGTAGCCATATTTGGACCTTAATAACTTCTTCTGTGCTTTGATGCATGAGCTTAAATTTGGACCAAATGATCTCCTCACATAATAGAATCCAACCATGTGACACATAGCACCTAAAAAAATCACACATCTAAGATATCATGCCATAAAAAATCTTTCTCAAAAACTTTTGTCACAAAGCCAACCATGTCAAAATGTATTTGGGAGACCAACTTTGCTCTTGCTTAACTTTTGTCACACTTTAGTGCATGATCTCAAAATTAGCAAAAATAAACTATGCTCAAAATTGAACAAACCCATATGATTAGTTTCTTTTGACACATTTACATGTGCAATATATAGCACCATCAAAATGCTCACTTGAATCTTCTTGACATATTTCAAAATTGGTTATGGAAAAACTCAATCAAACTGCTTGGGAGTCTAACTTTGTATAAGCATATCTTCTTATGTGATTTATTTCATGATCTATAAATTATCACAAATTAACTAGGTCTAAAAATAAATAAACCCATATGATCACCTTCTCCTGAAACATCCACACGTGTAATATATTCTATCATCAAACTGCTTACTCATCTCTTTTTGCCCATATTGCAAATTTGGCTAAGTATGGGAAAATAGTGAATTTTGTCTTAAAAGCCAATTTTTCACCCTCATATATTTTATCATTCTTCAATTTATGCCTTGAGATCTAGTGTAAAATAATTAAGGACTACTTTTATCACAACCATATGACCATCTCCCCTTGACTCGTTCATACGTGGCAATGGTGATGTCATCAAACTGTCTACTCAGATTTTCTACCACTAGACCCAAACTATCTATATGAAAAATATGAACTACCAAATGAATTCCACTTATGCACACAAGATCTTAAATCATATATAATCATCTTAGGGACCTATTTCACATGCTCCAACTACCATACTCATCCCTAAACATCTCTAATCATGCCAAAACTGAAGATCAACCAAGCCAACATAAAACACACTAAAACAATCACATTGCGCACTTTGTCATTATTAATCCATCTATAAAATCACTTCATCCACTCACTATTACACCTCTATTACATCACCATGACATCACTGACAAATCTCCAACAATCTTCCCCTTTGTCATTGATGTCGACAAACATAATATATAGCTCACCTTCTCTCTCTTCAAACTACTTGCACAATAGGAACTTTCCACAACATGAAATGTCTGCCCCTTTGACACAATGAAAAATTGGGCACAATATAATCTTGAGGACATTAAAATACTATCAAATAAGAAAGGACCATCTTATAAATATGATACAAACTTCCCCTTACCTTGAGCCAACCTCTTCTTGTCTTGACAACTTCCTCTTGGTTCATGCCAACACTCTCTTAAAATAATCACTGTAACCAATGAATAAAGAACATAAAGTACACTAAAATATAATGAAACTTACCAAGAGACATTTGAGAGGGGGACTCCCTCTAATATTTTTGAACCATTTCACCATTTGAGCATATTCAAATCTCCACACACTATGAAGAATCACCACACAGGTTTACTAGCCTTCTCTTTTTAAGACACTTCCATGACCACAAACAAAGCATCATACCACTCATTAATCAAGAAATATGTTCTAAGCCAACTTTAAAAGTCACCTTGAAACATTCATGCTTTGTTGTTTTTGAGAAACTAAACAAAATCACTCTTCTTATTAGGCCTATCTAGTCCTCTTGTAGCCCTACCTAAATCCTGTAAAGCCCATAAATTTCAATAGACACACATTCCACACCTAAAAATTCATAACTGAATCACTCTTATATGCCTCGTTAATCACACCAATTTTGATCACCTGTATCATCCTCTACAACAAACTTCCTTCATAAACCTACTAGCCAATTAGCCCTCTATTTTGACATAAAAAAGAGTAAATTGATAACTAAAAACCTTCAAATCTTTACGAAGATTGATTTTAAAACCCATTTGGACCATTCAACATATTAATAATCTTTAAACCTCAACTCATAAGGCATACCATTTTTCTAGCAGATCCCAAAACCCTAAAATCTCAAAACAAACAAAGTCAATGTAGCACCTTATAGTCAATGTCCATCTCTAAAACTTCTTGTACACCTAGAGACAATCATTACACTATTATAGAAAAATATTGGAGATTTCACACCATTGGGAACCTTGACTTCCTATAACCCATTTTAGGACCTACAAGTTCTTAAGCACAAACTAAGAAACCCAAGAGCAAACAAAAATCTCCAAATAGACTTTAACATACCTTAAGATCACAAATCCACCTAGATCATACTAGAATAAGGTCAACAAACCTTTTTATGCATAAATACTACCTTGAAAAATCACAAATCCACCTTTTCCATCTAGGAACCTTCAATTTGACCTTATAGACTATTCCAACTGAAAAACACCACATCAACATTTGCTTTTCCACTTGAAAGGAGTCTCTTAAGAAGCATAGATAGAGACACCATCTATACCTCAATGCTATAAAACAAATATATATCCTCATATTCCTCTTCCTCCTTGTTCAAATGAAACTTATATTTATTCTTCTTCTTCTTTGGATTTAGATAAACAACTTCCTCAACTACTACAACATTTTCATTGTCTTCTAAAATTGAATTATCAATGCATGGAGACAACATAGATTCATGGCATACCTCTTAATCTAAAGAATCTTCCTTGTAGCTTATATTCTCATCACTAATCACTTATTCAACAATAAAAATATGTTTACTTAGATCCATACTTACCTCAGAGCTAGCCTCAAATAATATCTCAGTCTTCTCCTTGAGCTTAGTCTCTTTGTTTTCAACATGAGTAGATAATGAGACTTCTTGGGACTCTTCAACTTTTGAATGATTCTCTACCATATAAAATAGGTTACTTGGATTTTTAGCCTCATCATGACTCATACTTACCACTTTTATTCTCCATGAGTTCACTTACCTTATATCCTACACTCTTTGAGCATGATAAAACCTATTCTATCTTGTAGGCGTTTACTTGCATAATCTAGAAATGTGACCTCTCTATTCACAATTAAAGTACACCAGACTTTTTGCAAAAATATCTTTCTACCTTTCCATATTTGGATAATATCTTGCAATGTGTCCTAGTTCATAACAAATGTATCACTCAATATCTCTTTAAGAAAACTCAACTTGTCTCATCTTAAATGGATAACATTTTTCAAAATTTCCCACATCATGATAGTTGAGACACTCAACCTTACTTACACCTTTTGATTGATAACCCCCATCATAGGTCCATGTAAATTCATTCTTAATAAGTCTTATACACTCTCTAGCTCTATGCCCAAACTAATTATATGTATAGTAGTAACAATTACAATTTGCATACTTCATGGTGTTTGGCTATCTAATCTATTTTATAATCATTTTGCTAACACCTTCATTCCTTGTCTGATGATTTATCTTCAAAGGTTGATTGTCCTTGTTCACATTAGTCTTCAACTTGTATTGAGTTGCAATATTTGGTTCTTCTTTGTATCCAAGATAATTGTTATCACTTACATGCTTTTGATCATTCAAGATGTTATCTAGATCACTTGATCTATTTTCAAATCTCATAAATGGAATTACCTTATTAGATACATTCTTTAACTTAGATTTCAATGACTCATTTTTAATTACATACCTTACACATTCATCTTCTTTGGATTTTAAGCTTGTAGATAGGATTTCAAATTGACAACTGAGACATTTGACCATATCTTCATGCTCCTTGGAATATTTAAACATTCTTGCCTCAAACACACTAAATTACTCCTCAAATTCCTTGAGTTTAGATTTCATCTTCTTATTGATCTTATTCTCTATCTTTGGTTCATCACGATTATTAATCAATACAGTCTCATAGTCCACTTAATTTTAATCATCATCATCTAAATCATTCCAAGTAGACACCTTCTAATGTGATAAAATTCCTTCCTCAGCTATGAATAGAGATTCATCTTCAATATAGCCATCATATTCATGATCATTTTCTAAGTAACTATCTTCACTCTCATCTCATGAGCTATAATCTTCTTTGGTGTAGAGATTTTTCTTGTCTTTGAAGTACTTCTTGTTATCAAACCTTTTGAATCCCTTCTTACTTTTATCAAACCTAAAATATCTCTTAACATCATCATGACCTTGATCATGCTCTTCATCATCCTCCTTTTTATACTTATGAGGTCACTTATTAGCAAAATGTCCTATCTCACCATAATTGAAGCACTTGAGGGGTAGTTTACTTTTATACTTGCCTTAACCTATTCTCAATTTTATTGACATCAAAGAAAATAGTTCATCCTCATCTATATTATGAATATCATCCTCCTTGAGTTTCTGACCTTGGATCTTCTTTTTCTTCATTTTAGTCTTAAAATATGCTTCCTTATTTGGTGGTCTATCATCATTCTTCCTTGTCTTATAGGCAATAAGGGTGACATGTAATTGATCCATCTTCAACTGAGAAAGATCATGACTCTCTTCTATAGCAGATAATTTTATATCAAACTTGAGGGGTAGAGACCTTAATACCTTTTAAGCAATAGTAGTCTCTTCAAGATTCTCTCCAAGACCTCTGATGATATTCACAATCTCATCAATTTTCTACAAAAATGATGCCATAATATCTTCTTCATTCATATTGAGACTTTCAAATTACCTCTTGTGAGTCTATAACTTAGCAACCTTAACCTTTGAATATCCTTAAAAAATAGTCTTAAATTTATCCCATATTTCCTTAGTAAATGTGCAATGAATTACTTTAGTGAACTTAGTTTCTATAAGACTACAAGTGATGGAATTCATTGCCTTAGAGTTGTTCTCAAATAGCTTCGTATTTTCAATACTAGATGAAGGAATAGCAAGAAAAACATAACCATCTAAAATAGATTGCCATACATCAAACCCTAGATACATAATGTATGTCTTAATCTTAGCACTTCAAAACACATAATTAGATCCATTGAACATTGGTGTTTTCTTAATATAGAAACCACCTTATACATTCTAACTAGCCATTGTACCTTAGATCACCTTCAAGCTATCAATATTTTATCAAAGGACCTTGATTTGATACCAATTGTTAGAGGTAAAATCCACTAAGAGGGGGGTAAACTAGTGATGAAAAATAATCTAATTTAATTTACAAACCTTTGTAAATACTTAAGCATTAAACATAATCATTTATGAAGCATACAGATCATTCATAGTAGTGAACAATAAACATAATTCAAGATCACATACACAAGACAAGATCTATATGGAAAACCCTCTCAGGGAATAAAATCCACTCTCAAGCTTATAAATTCATGGACTATTATCTTATAATATGATCATAAATAAAAGACTGATCAAGTCTTTTTGATCAAGAACCTTTGGTCAAGTTCTTCTGTCTTACAATGTTGATCAAGTCCTAATCAAAGGTCTTTAGTGAAACCCCATTTCACAAGGAGAAACTACCCTAAGGAAGATCAAGTCCTTTAGAACTTCCTTGATATGAACACTTTCATCTTAAATTTGATGTCTTTAACACCTAATTATGAACCTCTTGATTATCTCACCTCTACATAAACTTCTTCTCTATCTCAGATAGGCCTCTCACATAGGCATGTCACAAACTCTTTCCTTATTCACTCAAACTATTCTCATCTACACACTCAGACCTATTCACATATCCAAAAACTATAAGAGCATTATCTTGATAATAAGAACATGACTTTTAGGTCATATGCACAATAAACCAACTATTTTCCTCATTAACTTCACCAAAAGTCATACTACCTATCCTTCACTCCACAAACCACACACATAAATCTCTCCTCAATCTCTCACTTTCATAAGTCTCACACTTATATCTCTAGAACCCAACACATTTGGTTCCATTATATATAAAGAAATCATGAATTAACAATATCACAATATTTTATGTTAGATACAAAACATTCCTTCACCCCTAAGGCATCTCATATAGGTCACACTTAAGTAGATACACCTTGTAATAAGGCCCTTGTAGCTCCTATATGTCTCATGGAGACCTATTCACCTATTTAGCACACTATCAAAGAAAATAAGAACACAAGGTTAATTTAAAATACATATGTCCACTCCTCATATACCCTAAAACATCTTCAAAATATCATAGTCATCTTATCTCACCTTTACATATGCTCAAATAACTCGAACAGAGACCTTACATAAAAATGCCATTAACAAACATATAGTTATCTTCTTAAGCATTGTTTATACTTAAGATAGATTGATCACACCTCCAAAAACCACACAAAGTAACTTTATGGAGTCTAAAACACTCCCTAATATCTAATTCACCATGAAACATCAACTACATAAGCTCAAATATCCTTCTTGGGTCACTTCCAAAACACATATACAAATATAGTTAACTTTTGAGCTCAATATCTTTATCTGTAAACACTTTTAAATCTTCAAATCCATATAGATAGATGTGCTTTGAAGTCTTCTAACACTTTTATTTTAACTACAATAGTAAATTTGACTTCTATCAAAAGCTCTGGTCCAAAAACTAGACACTGGTATTTCCTTCACAAATTTAAATATTCAAATGGAAATTATCACAGTTAAACCTCAAATATAATGCTCACATCTTGTGTCTTCTCATCTTATATCAAATATGATCCATCAATTTTATCAATATTTAACACATAGGCACCTATATTCAGATGTTAAACCTCAGTCACATTCACCTCATCTCATGCAATCTTGAAATGTTGACTCAATGTGCTTCATCAATCTCTACAAATCAATCAAGTCTTTAACAATCAACACTCACCATTCGATCAATTTGTATGAATGCCCACTCACCATTGGATCGTTAGCCTATACCTTTTCTCAATCACTAAACATCATGCACCTATCCTCATCTTGTTACTTCTTAAATTCTTGGATCAATTTGCATCATTGATTTTTCTCAATATTTAACTCTTGCAAAAATGACTCGGGATGGGGACCCTTTTAATATTCCTAAGTAGTTATTTTTGGACCTTAACAACAACTTTTATGCTTCAATGCTTGAGCTCAAATTTGGATCAGATAATCTCCTCACATAGGAGAATCCAACCATGTGACACACATCTCATGTAACCCTTGTGTGTGTGATATATAATACCATAAAAAATATTTCTCAAAAACTTCTATCACATAGCCAACCATTTCAAAATTTATCTAAGAGACCAACTTTGCTCCTTCATAACTTTTGCCACACTTCAGTGCATGATCTCAAAATTAGTAAAAATTAACTATGCTCAAAACTAAAAAAACCCATATGATCAATTTCTCTTGACACCTTCACACATGTAAGATATGTCACCATCAAAATTCTCACTTGGCTCTTCTTTACATATTTTAAAATTGGCTAAGTATGGAAAAACATAGTCAAACTACCTAGGATCCCAACTTTGCATGAATATATATTTTGAGGCAATTCATCACATGATCTGGAAATTAGAAAAAATAAATTAGGTCCAAAATTAAATAAAATAATATGATCAAATTCTCCTGAAACATCTATGCATGTGATATATTCTATCATCAAACTGCTTACTCGACTCTTTCTGACCATATTGCACATTTGGCTAAGTATCAAAAAATAGTGAATTATGTCTTAAAAGCCAACTTTATACCCTCATATATTTTACCATGCTTTGATGCATAACTTGATATCTAGAACATAATAATTATGGACTATGATGATCACAACCATATGACCATCTACCCTTGACTCATTCATATGTGGAATGGTGATGTCATCAAACTACTTAGATTTTCTACCACTAGACCCAAACTATCTATATGAAAACTATGGACTACCAGATGAATTCTACTTATGTACACAAGCTCTCAAAGTATATATAATAATCTTAGCTACCTCTTTCACATGATTCAACCACCATACTCATACCTAAACATCTTTAATCATGCCAAAATTGAAGGTCAACCAAGACAACATAAATCACACTAGCATAAGCACATTGCACACTTTGTCATTATTACTTGAGCTATCAAATCACTTCATCCACTCACTAGGACACCTCCATGACATCACTAAAAAATATATAATAGTAAGGGCCACTGATAGTTAAGCTCATAGGGATGGTTAGAAGGGTTTTTCTGATTTGGTTACTTGTTTCTCCCTTCTTGGATGATCTTGTTAACGACATGAAGTAAGTGGTAATGAATTATTTTATGTTGTCTAAGCATTATTTACTTAGTTGTTAATGTTTAATATTATTTGTTTCATGAATATAATTAATATCTTATATTTGATATGCTAACCTATTTTGGTAACGGAATATGGGAAAAATAATGCAAGGCTTAAGTGTTTATTATGAGGTACAATGTTGAAGTTTCTTATATGGCTGAAGGTAAGTCAATATACATGTCAAGTTATTGGAATGTTTAGATATAATTCATTCATATTACTAACTTATAATATTCTTCAATATTATAACATAATATTGATCTCTTGATTTAGTTATATGATCTTGATTAGTTAGATAAGAGTACTAGATGGTTAACATGAGCAAGGGTTTACTCAAGCATATACATAGTGTTTACTTTGGTGTTTGAAGCATACATAAGTATGTTGATTATATAAGATAATTAAATTAGATATTTAATTTAATAATGGTTATTGTTGATTCATGTAATAGATACTTATGATTTTATTATGAATGATGATTTAAAGTAGAAATATAAAACATAGAGATGTCTTAAATATTTTCAGTTATGTATGGATTATATGATTAGTCCAATTACACTTCTTGTAGGTGTATGCAAAAAACATAAATGAAATATTTTCCCTAATGCATACTTTAGACATACTTGGTTGCGTATAAAGGTATGTATATTGTATTTATCAAATCTGAAAGTGTTGATTTCATTCTCAAATTTAATATTAGACATTTTTTTCAAATGAGTAGAATTTTTAAGTTAACTAGTTTGTTAAAGGGTAGGTTAAAATGAAATTAAATTGGAATTATGAAATGAATTAATATAGGGTTGATAAAAGAAACTATCTTATATTACTCTAATGTATGAAATGAAATAGTTAAATCTTGCATTCTCCTTCTTTGATGTTTGTATAAATGAGTAATGGTTATATACATACTTGTTGATCTTTATCCCTATGAACTGCATGTGCTTTCATCTTATTTTGTTGACTAAACTTGATTGCACTATTGTGCCATGGCATGCTCAACATTATTTTGTAAGAGTTCCTTAAGTGAAATGTTTTATCTGGGTTCCACTCAAATTGAAACTTGACTAAAATTCTTGTTTCACTTAAAAGACATTGATGTTTGTATGAATTTTGTATGCATTTAATTTATGCTAAAACCTTCAATTATTTATGTACTTCTAAATTTTTGGATCACTTAAAACCCATTGAATGCATGCATAGATTATACTTATACAAATCTAAAACATGATATTTTATTATACTTGCTCTTTGTATTAACTTAGATGTTTGATCATATTATAAATTATTGTAAAGGGGATTGTTTCCATTAATGAATTCCTTATTATATAAATGGATTAACGAGATAATTGTTCACCATTTTAATAGAATTATAAGTTAAATTATGGCTGGAAATTACTAGCATATGTGAAATTCATATGAAGTGAATATGTTCTTTTCATTTAAGTTACAATTGATTGTATAATTAATGATTGATTGAATAAATACTCTTGGATGTAATATGTTTCAATTTCATTGAGTTCTCTTTTATTATATTATATTGCATTGGCTATTGCTAATATAATGTTGTAATATGGATTTAATTATAGGCTGTCCATGAAATTTATTTGATGAATAATGATGTTGATCATAGTCGTATCATTATTTTTTTAATCGAATAATGACATTCATGCTTATTGATTGAGTGTTGTTAGAACTAAAAAGGAATACTTTGGCAATGACATGGTGACCTTTAGGATATGAGGTGATTAACAACCTTGGTTAGTGGCACTCAAGAGTTGCCTACAAAGCTTTGAGTTTTAATTTGTTCTTGTTTGTGCTCTCTTTTATGTAATGATATTTTTTACTACATACTTATGGGAATTTAACATAAATCTACATGTACTAACTTGATTTTTGGTTATTTTTTATGATTTACTTTTTTGAAATCATACTTGATTATGAGATTAGATCAATAAAATAACTTATACTCTTGACAAAAACTTGTTTAAATTAAATGATAACTTACGCTGTTAGAGTTAGACTTATCTCGATTTCTTAACCGTCTTTGAGCATAACTAAAACCCACTAAGGAGAGTGAGATATTTACCTAGGGCTAAGAACCTATACATAGTCCTATGTAGAAGAATGATTGCCACATATGGTGCTTAGGTCCTATCTATGTATGCATACATTGATATGCCATGAACCCCATAAACATCTTTAAAGTCAAGCTGCTTCCTCATAGCACCCTTTGTGAGTAGTTACCTCTAGCTAATTATCTCAGTTCACCTCTTTTGGCTCTAATTGCGCATAATCGAGTGCACTTTATGAGTATTGATTGAATTATAAAGTGAGGTATTAGTTTTAATAGGCATCTAAAAATGTACTCTAATAGATAATTCCAAAAAAAAATCATTATTTTATTTGGTATCAAAGCAATTTTTTACTCTAGGGAACTTTGGGATGAATATTTATTTTAAATCTATAATATACTTAGTTATTATCTTATAATTATAAAGATGGTTATAACACAATTGAGCAGTGGAAATATCTACAATAATCTGTACAATGTTAATTTAGCTACAGACAAAGGTAAAGGATGAGGTAGGGTCATTGTGGTTGCATCCCCATTCGTAACAAAGAAGAGTTACCCATAAAAAATGCTAATAGAAATAATGAGGTTTTAAATACTGATGCAATTATTGAGAATCTAATCGACAAGCATGAGGAGATCCTTAGTAGAATTTTGACAGCGTTAAACACTTTACAAGGAAAGATTGATAGTCAAGAATAAAAATTGAATAACCTTGAAGGGGTATCCTAAGAGGAAGTACCCAAATTAGAAATGGGATAAGTGAAAGGACTTATAATTCAAGAACTACCTTTGACCACAGTTAACCCAATCATCAAAGAGATAAAAAATATTCCACCACCTACCTTTTTGGGTGAGTAATCAAGTGATGTAGCTAATGCATCATTAGTACACTTGAAAAAATATTTAAACCTACACAACATGCCATCAAAATTGAAAGCAAGGGTGGTAGTTTATTAGTTGGTTGGTCCCATATCATTGTTGTAGAATCACCTTTGTTCCATTGAAGCATATCATCCCATGGACCTAACTTAGTCATTTTTTGAGAACTAGTTTCAAAAAAGATGACTAAATGCCAATTTTAAAGAGTAAAAAATCATTGATTTTTAGCTTCTAAATCAAGAAAATATGTCTATTGTTGATTATGAGAACAAGTTTATAAATATATTGCATCATGTAAACTATATGCATGATGAGGAAATCAATATCACTAAGTTTAAATTAGACTCAAGTAAATATTAATGTATGATGCCAATATGACAAACCCAAGGACTTTGGTAGTAGCGATTAAATCAACCTATAGGGTTGAGGAAAAAGAGATGTCTAACTAGAAGGCAAGGTAGGAATGTAAAGAAAATAAGAAAAAACTTAAAGTAAAAAGTCTTTCTCTCATGAATAAGAACATCCAAAAATTAGACCAAAATCATAAATTTTCTAGCAACAATAAAAATTTTAACAAGTTTTCTAATCAAAATAGAAACTTCAAGTCTTAAGGATCATCTAAATCTGGTTACTAACCAATGTGGACCTACCATGGGTACTAATACTATTCTGATAGCTTCCTTTAGACCTATTATTTGTTGGGAATGTGGTGATAACCACTATAAAAAGGACTATCTCAAACTAAAATTGGACCAATCAGCCAATCATAGGGTATAAACTATTGTTGATAATCAAAACACTAACTTTTAAAGTACTCTAATTAACACTAGAGGTACTATAAATAGATTTTCCTTAACTATTTCAATTTATTAAAGGGTAACCAATTATTTCATATCTCATTTTATTACTAAACAATGGAAAATCAAAACTATTTTTATAAGAGAAGGTTGGGAGGTTGAGTTTGGTACTAGAAAAAAGGTACCTATTCTTTTGTGCTTGAAACAAGCTAAACTTGATCTTGGTCTCTTCAAGACCAAGGTGAATCTATTCCTCATAGCTTTGGGATCTTATGATATCAATCTTGAAATGGATTGGCTACAAGAAAACCAAGCCATGCTTGATTGCATTGGTAAAAGAGTACATTGAATTAATAACCTTGGAAAACTTGTAGAAATACAAGGTATTCAAAGACTAGAAAGGCATAAAACACTTTCAGCCTTGTAGTTAAAAAGGGCTATTAGGAAGGGTTGTAAGGTTTACATAGTCAAGCTACAAGAATTACCCAAAAAAAATAACTGGTTCGTGTAGATTTTTCTATTTTCAATGAGTTCATGGATGTCTTTTCCAAGAAGCTACCTGGATTACAACCTAAGTTTGAATTTGATTTTTCCATTGATATAATGTATGAATCTACCCTTGCATCTAAATCTCCCTACCACATGAATGTGGTTGACCAGCAAGAATTAAAGGTATATTTTCAAGAACTTTTGGACAATGGAAGCATTTAGTAAGTGTATCTCCTTGGGGGTGCTCTAGTGGTCTTTGTTAAGAATAAATATGATACATTAAGACTTTTCATTTATTATTACTTGATTGATAAGGTAACGATTAAAAATCAATAATAAAGATAGATGATTTATTTGACCAAATGAAAGGTGATGCAGTCTTCTCAAAAATTGATTTGAGATCAGGCTATCATCAAATGACAATGAAGAAAAAGGACATTCATAAAGCAATCTTTAAAACTTGGTATGAACATTATGAGTTCACATTACTACCATTTGAATTGACTAATGCTCCTACAAGCTTCATGAACCTTATGAATAGCATGTTTAGAAAAAATTTAGATAAGTTTGTGATGATATTCTCATTTACTCTAAAAATGTGGTTGAACATGATCAACACCTTTGTTTAGTCTTGAAAAGACAAAGACAACATAAGTGTTATGAAAAACTCTCCAAATGTGCATTTTATATATCTAAAATTCATTACTTGGGCCACATTATTTTTAAAGATGGCATTTTATAGATCCAATGAAAATAAAAGCCATATAAGATTGGCCTGCTCCTATAAATATGCATGAAGAATGTAACTTCATGGGCTTGGTTGGTTATTACCGATAATTTGTTGAAACTTTTTCCTATGTATCCCATCTTATTACTTCTTTATAGTGCAACGGCAATAAATTCATAGAGATGACTAAATGTGAGGAGGCTTTTACAAAGCCACAAGTGTTGCTAACAACTACACCTATTCTTATCATTCCAAACTCAAATTGTAATTTTAAAATATGGGCTGATGTTTTTAAGGAATTATATGTAGACATCTTGACTCAATATGGCTAGCTTGTGGCTTATGAGTCACAAAAACTCAAAGAACATGAAAAAAATATCCCACACATGACATCAAACTTATTTCCATTATCCATATGCTTAAATAATGGAAACATTTTCTGCTAAAAAAACCTTTTAAGGTGAAGTATGATCACCACATCCTTGAGTACTTATTCTCTCAAGATGATTTAAATGCACACCAGCATAGATGGATGGAATTTTTGAGCAATTTTGACATGGACATATCATATGTCAAAGGAAAGGAGAATCATGTGGTCGATACACTCAATAAATGCATGTATCTTTCTTCTTTGTTGGTTTTACAAGGAAATTTTAGAAGTGTTGAGTTAGAACAGTAGCTTGCTAATGAATTCTACCATGATGTAAGAGTAGGTTTAGTTGACGATCCTATAGTAATTAAATTTATTGATTTTTTTGTTGAAATAGATGGGATTATAAGGCATAAAAATAGAATTTATGTACCTAGGTGAGTGACTTAATAAATTTTGTATTAAAATAAGTGTATACAACACCTTATTATGCTCAATCATGTGTCAAAAAGATGATAAATGAGTTGAGAAGGATCTACTTTTTATCTAGAATGAAGCATAATGTTACTAATTTTATAGTAAAATGCTTGGAATACTAGTGGGTTAAAGTTTAGCATTTCCATCCAAGAAGGCTATTGTACCCTCATGATATTCTAATATAAAATTAGGTTGTAATCTCACTTGACTTTATTTTAGGGCTACCTAAATCATGCAGCAAACATGATACTATATTTGTGGTAATTGATAAGGCCACTAAAGTTGACCACTTCATTGCTAGAAATTTAATGGATGACACTTTTGTGTTTGTGTAATGTTTCATGAAAGAAGTGGTTAGACTTCATGGCAAACCTAAAGTGATTATTTTAGACTGTGACAAATTCCTCAAGATTTTTTCAAACTTTAACTCCAGCCTTTGGAATGTGGCAAAATTTCAATTCTTCATATCATCCAAAAATGGATGGTCAAACTGAAAGGCTCAACTAGGTTGTTGAGGGCATGATGCACATGTATGTCATGGACTAGCAAACTAAATAGGAAGATTGCCTCCATTTGGTTGAGTTTTCATATATTAATTCTTATCATTCTATGATAAATATGGCACCTTTTGAATCTATATATGGATAGCTTGGAAAATAGAGTTATTGTTGAACTTGATTTACTACTAGAAAATGACAAATAGATGGAATTAATAAAGCCAAATCTGATATGACATGAGATTGGCAGAAGAGTTATGATGATCAAAAGAGGACTTCACATGAATTTAGTGTGGGTGATAAAGTTTTTTTACATGTTAAACCACATAAAATCTCAATAAATTTTGGTAAAACTTTCAAGCTAGCTCCACATTTTGTTGGGCCCTCTGATATTATGGAGAAGATTAGTCTTGTTCTTTATTGACTGGATATTACTCATTTTCAATCAAGGATTCATGATGTATTTCATGTTTCTTGACTAAGAAAATACATTATTGATCCATCTCATGTTTTGGATTGGAATCATTTATAGGTCATGGAAGAGGAAAAGATTAAATAAAAATAGTGATAACCCTAGACCATCATAGTGTTAAGCTATAAAACATAGACATACAATAAGTTTTGGTTTAATCAGACCTGCTAAGCAAAAGAAGTGCTACTTGGAAAGATGCATATCTTTTTAGGTAGCATTATACACGGTTATTTGACTAGTCATCAAGATGAATCTCTTTCAAGGGGGGAGGATGTTATGACCTCACCTTTTTATGATTTGATATACTATTTAAGACATTATTGTTATTGGTGTATAATTGACTACTAGTTTTCTTTACTTAAGTTGACTATATGGTTGGATTAGATGCAGTGATATTTAGACTACAGGTTGATGACTTGACATGTTTTGATTCTGCACTTAATGATTTTATAGATTACTATTGTATTTAGTATTTTATTATATTTATATAATTTTTTATTGATTATTCAATCAAGTATTTTTTATGTACTTTTTTGGTTACAAATATGATAATATGAGCTAGGCTGATGTTGGATCAGCACATTAGGTACTGAAGTGGATTTTGGACAATCAGATGAGATCTAATAGGTATCTATGTTTTTTGGTTATTTTACCCACCATTAGATAATCTTGATTATTTGTTTATTATATTTTTGTCTTGACATTTGTACCTTGTCACATTTTTTTACATACTATTTTGTATTGTTGTATGTTCTCGCATGACTAAAGTAGAGTATATTTGATTTAGTTATTATTATTTTAACAGTCTGCATGAACTTCTCCTCTCGCATCTATGAATGACTCATCACTCCTTTTTGTGTGAATTATATTTCTTGGACATGGACTCCCTAATATTTACCTATACCTACCCATGACACCCCACCCACATGGAATATTACCTAGACTACTTGGTATATTATGGTGGCATGATTATGTGGGTTTGATGGCATTAATATTTAAATTATGTTTTAAATTTTTAATTTTTTTATTATGTAGATGGTTAATTATTTTATTATTATTGTTTAATGGCTCATATTATTTTTAATGGTCATATATTACCATTGCATTAATATAAATTTTGGTAGGATTTACCTTGGGAAGTGTTTGATGGTAATAGAGGAGGTTTTTTCTCTCCTCACATTGAATACAAGAATTGAATGGGGGTATGGGGATTTGGATGGAAGGAGTGGGGATTTAGTATATGGGTGGAAGGATTGGATGTAATTAGGAAGATGGATAAAAATCAAGTAAACTAGAGAGAGGTGCTCAATTAGTTTTTAATACAGGCTTACTTAGTGTTTTAGACCATGACAGCATGAAAAATAAAGGTTTTATTCAATCTAGTTTTAATCTTGCTATCTTTTTGTGTGTTATTTATCCCTCTAAATTTTTGGGTAAGCATTCTAGATTGTTGTCTGGTTATTATTTTTAAGGAAAATTATTAAAAAATGGAGGCTGCATACATAGCCAGAAGTCTTAGGACTTTTGAATGAGTATCCATCACTTGATTTGGTTCAATATTCCATTTTACATATAAACAGACAAAATGGGTTTGATATATATTATTTGGTTTATATAAAGTTGCATACTCATATGAATCTTGGCTATAAGTGCCTTTTTTTTAGATTGCATGTTTTCATTCTGTATTTGAGTGGGTGACTGTGTGTATTTTTAAATCTTGATGAGTTTAAAATTTTGTTACCCAGCTGGGTCGTCAACTATATGATTGAATAATGGGTTTTGTGTTCATGGATTGTTTACATACATTGAGTATATTTAATAAATGGTTTGTTTGTAAACCCTACACCTTGAATTTAAAATATATGTTGGTGTATTCTTTTGACTAGTATATTATTTGAAATGAGTCTCGACCCCCATTTTAATCTATTGTATATATATTTGTTTTCATTTTATTCTATTATGGAAAATGTTAGTATATTTTATATATTAAATGGGGTGAGGTTTATATCCTATCGATAGTTCCTAACATGAATTCTTAATTGGTTTATTGGTTAAAATAGGTTGTGGCACTTTCTTTATCGACTACATGCCAACATATGTTGAATGTTGATGAATTTTGGAAAATCATTTTTGGAGTTTCTTAATATTTAAGTGATTGCATTTTTATTTGTGAGTCATGGGTTATTTGAGTATGAGTTTTGATTGGGTTTTTATTTCGAATGTGTGGTCATTATATCCTTTTAGTATTTAACAATTATATTGTATATTTATATTTATATCTTTGTGATCATTTGATGTACTTTTACATATCATTTTAGTAGCATGATTTAGGTGGTTGTGTTGTGGGTTAATTGAAAATTCTGTGTGTCTTATTTTTAAAATTTTATACATATTAGTTAATGACCTACCTCTATAGGGTTTTAACATGAATATTAGGTGTTTTATATTCTATTGGAAACTTTGAGGAATTCAGGTGAAGTCTGTTAGAAATATATATATATATATATATATATATATATATATATATAGGGTTTATCTTTTAGAACTTGCAAGTGTTTTGTTGTATGAAAAAAAATGATTTTTATATAAATTTGGTGGTTCATGGTCATCATATGAGATAGAGAGACCTCAAGATGATTTTGTAAATTTGATGGATTGATTCTGGTTTAAATAATTGAGTATTGTTTGAATGTCTATTGGAATTATTGAATGTTGTTTGGGATTGTTGTATGACTAAGTCAAATGAATGGGTTGAATGGTTATATGTTCATTTAATTTTATTATGATATTATGGTTTGGTTGTGTATAACTATTGAGTTATATGTTTATAATTTTTATTCTATTTTATGACTGTGTGAAGTGTGTCCTTGTTGGTTCACCATTCTCAAACTAGGCCTAAATAACTGAGAATTAGATGGTATGCTTGTATGCCTGGATTATAAGTTTGCAACTGAGATAATATAGGTTAATTGTATATTTGGAGTGGATCTAATTTGGTTTCTCCCAAAATCTATGGAAATGGATTTAGTTGTTAATCCATTACTATATCCTTTGAGCAACCTCTAGTGGTTATCCCCAATTTTGATTTATATCAATATTGGGTTGGTTATTTATGCCTCTCCTCAGAATGGTGTTTGTTTTTCATTCATTTATGTTATGTTGAAATTTATAATGATTTGAAATTTGACTTTCTCAAAACTCCCTTCTCGACCCCAGTTACTGAAACCACCATTTAGTTGATGGTTAGGGTGGTAAGGGGCATTGATGGTTGGGATCATAAAGTTGGTTGGGAGGGTTTATCTAATTTGGTTACCTGATGCTCCCTTCTTGGATGATCTTACAAACAATGTGAAGTAATTGGTAATGAATTATTTTATGTTGTTTATAAATTATTTACTTAGCTATTAATGTTTAATATTATTTGGTTCATGAATATAGTTAATTTCTTATCTCGATTTGGTATTGGTTTAATTATTTTAGTGATATATGATATGCTAACCTATGTTGTTAATGAAATATAGGAAATGGAATGTAAGGCTTAAGTGTTGCTTATGAGGTAAGATGTTGAAGTTGATTATATGGTTGAAGGTAAGTCATTATACATGTTAAGTTATTGGAATGTTTAGATAGACTTCGTTCCTTTTTCTAACTTAGAATAATAATTGATATTATAATGAAGTATTTAGTTATATGATCTTGCTTAGTTAGATAAGAGTACCTTATGGCTAACATGAGTGAGGGTTTACTTAGGCATATACATAGTGTTTACTTTAATGTTTAAAGCATACATAAGTATGTTCATTATACTTGATAAGTAAATTAGAGATTCAATTTAATAATGGTTATTATTGATTCATATAATAGATACTTTTGATTTGATTATGAATGATGATTTAAAGTAGTAATATAGAACATAGAGATGTCTTAAATGTTTTCAGCTATGCATGGATTATACGATTAGTCCAATTACACTTGTCGTGGGTGTATGCGGAAAACATAAATGAAACCATTTGCCTAATGCATACTTCAAGCATACCTAGTTGCATATAAAGGTATGTATATTATATTTATTAAATCTTAAAGTGTTGATTTCATTTTCAAATTTAATATTAGACATTTTATTGAAATGGGTAAAATGTATGAGTTAACTAGTTTGTTAAAGGGTTGCTTGGAATGTAATTAAATTGGAATTATGAAATGAATTAATATAGATTTGATAAAGGAAACTATCTTAGATTAATCTAATGTATGAAATGAAAGGGATAAATGTTGCATTATCCTTGTTTGATGTTTGTATAAATGAATGATGGCTTTATACATACTTGTTGATCTTTGTTCCTATGAATTGTATGTGTTTCATCTTCTTCTATTGGCTAAACTTGATTGCATTATTGTTCCATGGTGTGATCAACATTATTTTGTAAGAGTTCCTTAAGTGGAATGTTTTATTTGGGTTCTACTCAACTTGAAACTCAGTTAGAATTCATGTTTTACTTAAAATAAATTGATGTTTGTATGAGTTTTGTATGCATCTAATTTATGTGGAAATATACTACTATTTATGTACTTATAAATTTATGGTTCACTTATAACCTATTAAATGCATGCATATATTATACTTATATAAATTTTAAACATGGAATTTTATTGTACTACTCTTGTTGAAATGTATTATTAACTTAGATTTTTGATTATATTAGAAAGTGTTGTAAAGGGGATTGTTTCCTTTAATGAATTCTTTCCTATATGAATGGATTAATGAGATAATTGTTCATAATTTCAATATAGTTCTAAGTTAAATCATGGCTAGAAATTACTAGAGTATATGTGAAATTCATATGAAGTGAATATGTTCTTTTCCTTTAACTTACAATTGATTGTATAATCAATTATTGACTAAATAAATATTTTTGGTTGTATTTTTTTTTTTTCCATTTAATTCTCTTTTATTATATTATATTTCATTTGTTATTAAAAATATAATGTTGTAACATGGATTCAATTATAGGCTGCCCATAAAAATTTTTTGATGAATAATGATGATGATCATAATTGTATCACTATTTGTCTAGTCGAATAATGGAATTCATGCTTATTGATTGAGTGTTGTGTGAACTAAAAAGGAACACTTTGGAAATGGTGTGGTGACCTTTAGACCATTATATGATTAAAAAACTTGATTGGTAGTACTTAATAGTTGCCTGTAAATCTTTGAGTTTTAATTTTTTCTTGTTTGTGCTCTCTTTTATGTGATGATATTTTATATTGCATACTTGAGGTAATATAACATAAATTTGCATGTGTCAAATTGATTGTCAGTTAATGTTTATGATTTAATTTTCAAAAACCATACTTGATTATGAGATTAGATCAATAAAGTAACTTGTACTATTAATAAATTCCTATTTAATCTAAATGATAACTTAGGTTGTTAAAGTTATCATTTTCAATTAGACTAATCTCAATTTCTTAACCATGTTCGAGTGGAACTAGAACCCACTAAGGAGAGTGAGGTATTTACCTAGGGCTAAGGACCTATAAATGGTCTTATGTAGAATAATGAGTGCCACATATAGTGCTTAGGTCCTATTTATGTATGATTACATTAATACACCCTAAACCCCATAAACATCCTTAAAGGTAGCATGCTTCCTCATATATCCCTTTATGAGTAGATACCTCTATTTAATTACCTTAGATCACCTTCGTTGGTTCTAGTTGTGCGTATGTGAGTGCACTAAAATAGTATCACTTGCATCAACAATTGATTTATTGGATCTAACATTCATCCAAAAATGTACTCTGATATAAAATTCCAAAATTTCTTCTTTTTTTTTTAGGCTAGAGAGGAGGGGGCTGGGGTTGTTTCATATTTTTACAATTATTCTAGCATATTGAAACATTAATAAAAATTATATTAAACATTTAAACCATAGTTATAAATCTCCACTTATAATTCTTTATTGATTACAAATAACATTACAACCACATAAAATGTGGAGGATAACACCTAATACCAAATTCTTGGCTTCAGAGTGTGTCTAGTTAGGAGATAGGGTACCTATTTTAGTATCAAGAACATCTTTTCAAATACAAAAGAATTATAGTTTTTTTGGCAAACATTAGACATGAATAAAACCAATCATATGTAAATTACATGAACCAAAATAACCATCACATATGTTTTTAATCCATCTCCTTGTACCCTCAGGGTGATCTAAAATTAGATATGAATCTGTGGAAGATGATATAATGATCAGTCATGAAATGTTATTTTTACGTAGCCAAGAGATAAGTTCATTGCCTCCAATAGACATTTTCACATATGAGACCTCCAATTTAAAATCCATCACTTCCAACATCTATATATATGAAAATTACATATGTTCTTGAGATTGTGACCTTTAAATCCACTTAGCTATGCATTATTATAACTAATCTAACATATAAAAACATTGACAATAAATATTGTCAACATTCAAGCCGTAATTGAATATCTCCACCTTTGGTGCTTCATGGCTAAAAATTAGCATCACCACCATGTTGGGGGTGAAAACTAATGCCTAATACCATGTTATTGTCCTCAAAGTACACCTGGTTAGGAGATGAAGTACACATTTTAGCCTCAAGAGAATACGAAATTCTATACTAACAGTGCCAACTTTCTCTTAAGCTTCTTTTAGTTTCAATAATATAGAATTTTATATTAATGGTGCCAACCACATGAATGTGGAAGCTTATTTGGCACAATTAACCTATAATAAATATATTATTAAGAAGTAATTAAATTGAAATTTATATGTACTATTTACAAAATCAATAAAAATTAATAAAATTAAACACATTTACATTTAAGAACTTAACATACCTTAGAAATTAAATGCAATGAACCACAAGGACCTGATCTACTCTTGATAGTAAAAATAATTGATTTCTAGTAAAAACTCACAAAACATCTATAGATTCCTATTAAATTCCTTCTACCAATATTTGAGAAACTAAACATTTATTTCAATAACCAAATTTGCATTATAGAGTATCTTTATATGTATTTCATCTTCCTCAAATAACCATATGTATTAATTTTTAATAGGATATAATTGCATACAAGTTTCATTAACTAACACAAACCTAGTGGGATCGTCAATACTTCCCCCTCTTTGACTAAAGAAGTAAATTTTGTTTATTTCTCTACAAACTCATAAAAGTTGTAGTTTGTTCCCTTTTAGTTATCATCATCTGTAATAACTAAATAAACATTCCCTACATCAAAAAATAATCTTTTTTAATAATGATGTCAATAGATATTGATAATTTAGTAAATAATTATTTATAATTTTAAAATTTAAATATAAAATCAATCTCATACCTAGTTGCACTAGATCATATTCATGCTATGATGTCATATATGTAATTTATAATGCTGGTAGAACCTAATATGTGTCAATTGGACTTAGATTTATAAATATCCATTCATCTACCCACTCTTGTGACTCACACTCATTCCAAACAAATTCCACACATGCAAAATAAAAGCATGCCATATACCTCATATTAATTATCCAAGACTAGTATTTGAGCTAAAAAATGAGTGGGGATCACTTGATCTTATTATGATCATATAATCCTCATACCATGCCAATTTTTATTCCTCCATAAACCATAAATATCAATGAACACTAAAATTTTCTTGAGCACCATGGACCATTTTATTTTTTACATTATTCACTAATGGCTTTTGCATCATTAAAATCAACACCATCTTTAAACTTTAACTCCTCTCTTAATAGGGATATTTTCACACATGTTCCCACACCATGATGCTCCCATTTTTCATGGCTAGCCTCCGTGAAACTCCAAATATGTTTTACATCAGTGGCCACATGCATCTTTCTCAACCATTCAAACATCTGATGTGCAATTATTTGACCAAATATAATGTTGATTGAAAGTGATTTTTTAAATCAAGTTTACATAGAACATCTCAAAATAACCTAACACATACTCTATAAAATGTGATCAATCATCACTCACATATTAATGGTACTCCCTTAATGTTTTTTATCTTGTTATGTAATTTCAAGTGCATGTAAGAATGTTCTAATCATGAAAATGGCAACCTGTACTAAGTTGTAATATTGTGACTAAACCTTCGTTTGTGGTTGCAATGTGTAATTATTAGTAAATTAAACTACAAAAACAATAAAACCAAGTAGAAATGTGTACTTGATTAAATTTAATTATTCATCCATCCATCAAGCTCTATGTGTGTGTTTTACATACCTGTAAATATTTTCCTACCTAAATTTGACCTTAAATTTTGAAAGAGGTATTTATTCTCTAACAAGCTCTCATCTTTTAGATTCCTTGCAATCTTTTCATTAATATGTTAGATATTTTTATTTACTAAAACCAAATAATTTTTATCCAATTCCACTTGTACTTTCCTCATGAATATAATTTTTCATTTTTTTAATTAACCATAAATATTTCAAGTTCTATCCAAACATGCTCTGATATAAACAAGCAAACAAGATTTAGATAGGCAATAAGCATTTCAATTCCTATTATAGATGATCATAATCACACTGAACACATAAAATAATAATTTTCACAAACTCCAAATAATTTTATATTTTATTTATTCATACTCAATGTGTAAATCTTTTGAGAATGCCTAAATATATAGGCTTGAAATAAATTTATCCATAGCTAAATAATATCTTGGAAAGCCTATTATAGGGGATAAGTTAAATTCCAAAAAAATAGATAAAATATATATTATACATGTATGTGAACCAAGTTTGTTTAATAGATAACAACTTGGACTTATTCTTAGAACATTCCCTAAATAATATTAACTAGTTTACCTGTGAACACAAGTGTTAGGTTAGTTCACAAATAACTAGAAAAGTTACTTTCTAGTGTGAACACTAATTTAACAACCCAACATGTAAGTACAACTTGTATAGTAAGTGGTCAAACATATAGAAAAAAATTTATTAGATGAACAAGAAAATAACTTAACATAAACATAAAAACACTAATGAAATAAATTATTTTGATGAGACATTAGGCTTGATGATAAGATCACTCCATCAGTACCAAACTTAGAGTCTTATCCATCTTTGATGATACCTCCTATACCTAATAAGGGGCCCTACCTCATGATATTGATGAAGACACCAATTATGAAACTTATCTTATACCTCCTCATGCACAACACATGCCCAAGTGGGCATCATATACCTTTCAAGCAATAGGTGATTTATTTGGTGATCCTTCTAATCCATGTTATACTCATGCTCAAACATAAAGTATTTATCTTTTGAGCTATGAAATTTATAATTATATAGTGTTTTTTTAAGGTGATAGGTAACTTTGAGTGGGAATATTTTATACAAGAATAATATTCTTTGCTCATGAAGAATGAAACATGGGAGTTAGTGTCTCTTCCTAAGGGAAGAAAACTTGTGTGATTTAAATGGGTTTATACAATCAAATATGCATTAAATGGTACAATAGATAAGAACAAGACTCATCTTATAGATAATGGTTTTTTCCAAGTCAAAGGGGTTAATTATTCTAAAACTTTTCCCATATTACAAAGATGGATTATGTACAACTTGATCTCTCCCTTGCTGCATCACAATGATAACCAATATACCAGATGGATGTGAAGAGTGATTGCATGCATGGTCACCACCAAGAGGAGTTATACATATATAATAATTAGAGCTTCATGCACTATCCTTCACTTATATTCATACTCCATCATTCTCTTCATAGCCTTAAATAATCTCCTAGATATTGATACAAGAAGATGGATAGTTTTTTATAGGATTCTAGATTTTATCATTGTGAGTTTGGTCACAATGTTTGCATCCTAATGAAAGGTGAGAATATTTTTAATTTGGTATTATATTTTTATGATATCATCCTTTCATGTATTTTATATACCTTAATGTAGGATATTAAATAGAAGTTAAAGGCATGGTTCGATATGACATATCTAGCATTTTTGCACTATTTTCTTGGCCTACAGGTTCATCAGTCTCCTAAGGGGATTTATATTGGACCAAAAAATTATTCTACAAATTTACTTCATCATCTATTCATGGTTGATATTAATCTTGTTCCCACACCATATCAGTCAAGTATTGAGCTGCCTACTGATTACAAATTTATGTTGGTTAATCTTCAACTATATAGATAGTTGGTATGTATCATTTTATATTTGACACGTACATGTCCCAAAATCACATTTATTGTTAACCTTATCTATTAGTTCTTCCATGAGCCTCATCAGAGTCATTGGAAAGCAACCAAGCATATTAGGCACTATATTCGATGTAATTTAAACTTTGGGATTTAATAAACACTAAATGGTTCATCAAAGATTGAGGGATTCAAAAATATAGATTGGGTTAGATGTGTTGATACCCATCAATCTAATTATATACTTATATTTCACCTCAAGGACTATTTTCATTTTGTATGGGCATGAAAGAAACAAACATTTATTACATTATCACCCACTAAGGTCGAGTAAAGAGGTGTTGTTAAAGATAGATAAAAGGGTCTTTAGATACAATAGTTTATTGGTGAGTTTGGATTTACTTTTCTTCATCCCACTTTACTTTAGTGTGATAACCAAATTTATACTGATATTTAACTAAATCCCATAGAGAATCAGGAATCTAAGCATATTGATATTCACATGCACTTCATTTGGAAGTTTTTCAATGATGGAGTTGTTCGATTATAATATTTACCTACTGCTAATTAGTTTGTTGACATATTCACTAAGACCTTTACTTCTCCTCACTATCTTGATCATTTCTTTGGGTGAAGGAAAATGTACTTTGGGGGATCCATCTTGAATTCTTTCCTTCTTTATTTTTTTTCTTTATGTTTACATGGATACTTTATTATGCCTAGTATCTGGGACCCATAGTTATTTTCTCCAGAAATTTCACTTACGGTAGGGTGTTAAAATAATTATCACACTATATAATATATTTTTTAGTTATTTATGCACTCGTCTAACATTTGTGTTCACACATTAATTAGTTGAGATTATTTAGGGAGTGTTGCAAGAATAATTCTAAGTTGTTATTTATTAAACAAACATGGTTCAAGTACATGTCTAATTTAGATTTTATCTATTTTATGGGATTTGAATTATCCCATATATTAGTATTTCCAATATATTATTTATGTATGGATAAAAAAATTTCATTCTTATATATTTAGGAATTCCCATAAGCTTTACATGATGAGTGTGAATAAATAAAATATCTTCTTTGGAGTGTGTGTGAATTATTATCTTATGTGTTTAGTGAGACTGTGATGGTCCATAATCATATTTTATGTGATTTTTACCTACTTATATCTCTTAGGCTGATTTGATATAGGTATTGTTACTATCTTTAGTGCATTTCTTCATAGTTATAATATAGTATGTGTTATGTAGATTTCCAAAATTTTCCTTATTTTGACCACCAACGTTAGATGTTTTTAGTCCTAGGATATTCATTATAGGTTTCATATTAAGTAATTTCATAAATGAAACAAACAATTTAAATCATTAAATATCATTTAAGCTTTAAAATTAATTATCCCAAATCATTTCAACATTTTTTATTGAATGGTAAACAAATGTTTTCTTAGGCATTGGTTTCAAAATATTTTGATCAATTTCAATTAGGTACATGAGTTTTATATAATAAATTCTAAGATGTGTTCTTAATAATAATTTTTTTATTTGTTTTTTCTGTATTTTTATCTTAATTAGTAATATCTTCGCTCGATGTTCCCATATAGCTTACTTCATAGTCATTTTCACTATTTAGTGTTTCCATGTAATTTTATTGATTGTTACTTTCACCATTCACTATTTCCATGTAATTTTATTCATTATTATGGGCTAAATCATCATTAATATTATCATCATAACCAAAATTAAAAACTACATAATTTAAATATGGGCTTATAATATAATTTAGTATGACATCAAAATTGACAATTAGACTTAGAGGGAAACATTCATCATCACTATTAAAAGAATTGAGGAAGGTTCAAGAAAACTCAAAAATAAACACCCATACACACAATATTTCTTAAATAATACAAAGAGAATCATCAATAACCAACACTAAATTACACTAATAGAATATACAATATACATGTGTGTGAAACCAACAGTGATTTCATTAAAATAAGACTTTCTAAGAGACTACATATCCACAAGATCTAGATATAAGTCTAAGATCATTTATAACTTTACACAAGGCCACAAAGGATCCCTATATAGTAAAATAAAGGGGTAAGTGAAATATTTTTATTGGTTGAGTGAAAGGTGGGACAAGATCATTCCCCAAATTACAACTCACTCTTTTCACACATGTGATGATAACTACCATTTAAATATGCATAATAATGATGTTGTGCAAAAAATACATCACACCTTGGTAACACATATACCTAAGGTTAAATTCACATTAATCGTGAACATGACACACACCTACCCCCCTAAAGATCAACTTAAGTGATGTGGTTAAAAAAAATTATTATTATGCTCATAAGTATAGGTCCTGATAACTAGGCATGATGAGGTACCAGTTTACAATGAAAGATAAAATTGATGAATTTAGAAACTAATGTAGATGACTATTGAATTTGATGAAGCCTCCAACAAAATTAATAAGGAACCAAAAATATCTCTCATGAACCTAGCTATGTGAACAAGAGTAAATATTGACATGGGTTCCATCTGAATAGAATGAATGGTGAAAACCAAGTTCTCTCAAAAAAATTGTTAATGTTTTAATACCTTAGGTTGGCTCAACTAAAAATCTAGTATCCAATAAAATACATAATATTTTTAAAATCCTATAAGGGTTGGCATAGAAATGTTCTTGCATGAAAAAAAAAACTAGCCTTTGCATTTGTTAGGAATAAACATACTCTAACAACCAAGGAAATATTAATAGCACACAACACCCCTCACTCCCCCCTACATAATTATAACAAGGGAGTGAATAAAAAGTAACTAAGAAGACATCCTTAAAAGTGTCAATGTGATAGGTGTGCAAAAAAATAGTACAAATATCCCAAAGTGAGAGTGCCTAATATGCCACATGAAAGCACTTAAGAATAAAAAATTTAAAAGGGTGTGTAAAACAAGGCACACATGCATGAAGGTAAACATATAAAACCCCCTATGGAACTTTATAAATTAGTCCAAGTTTAAAATAAATCTAGAAACCCCACCTTTAATTTATATAAAGTAGTGAAGAGTGATCCCCTCTTAAACCAAGGTGGCACCTATACTCAATGTTAAGCAATATGATTCACAATTTAAAAAATAGACCATTATGCTATCAAACTTCAAATATAAATTAGAAGCAACTAATTTATTGTTACATCTATGAATATCATGAAAAAACATGCAATTTAAAAAAAGCATGTAAAACTAAGCTACTAGTCAAATGTTATGGCCTTCATAAGATCCAAAGTACATGATCTCTTCAATCTTTATGGATCAAAATATATGAACCATGGAAGTTTAAAATTTCAAAAACAAGGTTCAATGGTGAGGTTTATCCCGTAGGGGAAAATCTACCCAACAGTCAGTCATATGGTGAGCTTAGGTTGTTGCTATAGTAAATTGCTAGTAGTTAGCCTCTAATGGTTAAGCATAGCGATCACATGCTATAGTCTATGTGGTGGTTAATGGGTAGATAATTAGTTTAATCTATTTGGTACTCTATTACACATAACATCAACTTCAAATGCATGCCACTAAAGCACTATGATTCTAAATCACATAAAAGAGGACTTTTTGGAAAGATCTCATAATGAAGAATCAAGTGATAATTTTTTCAGTCTACGTTCTTACCAAAAATTGAATTAAAAATACATTTTATTCTATGCTACTCTTTATTTTTCCTATAGATTTAAATTTTCAAAAATTCATGAAAAAACACCAAAAGCTACAAAATATATATATATATATATATATATATATATAAAATTGTATTTTTCTAAATAGAGTTCAAGAAAAATACTTGATCAAATCAAAAAAAATTAAAAAAATTAAAAAATAGAAAACCCAAAAAAATGACCCTAAAATAGTAGTTTTGACACAAACAAAAAATACCCATCAGGTAATTTTTAAAACACACAATGTGTGTTTTCTCAAAAAATAATTATAGGCTTGGGAAGAAGTATGGGAATTATAGGATTGATGAAGATGCAGAAATCCACAACTCAAAATGCCTATAAAGGGAATACAAAAACATAAAAGACACTCAAAAACTAAAAAAGGTATAACTATCTTCATAAAATCTATTCTCCATTTAAATCTACAACCAACAATACAAATAAATCTAGAGAAAAAGCTAAATCTCAGACAATTTTGAGATGGAGAATGCATATCCAGATCTAGTACCATATAATAATTGAGGAAGGCTTAGGAAAACTCCATAATTAACATCCATCCACATAGTAATGCTTAGACCATAGAAAGAGATTCATCAATAACAAACATTTTATTACAGTAATGGAATATACAATACACATATGTGTGCAACTAGTAATGGTTGTACTATAACAAGTCTATCTAAGAGACTACATCTCCACAAGCTCTAGAGATGACTCAAATCTCCATTTTAAATTTCCATAAGGACACAAAGAGTCCTTATATAGTAAAATCAAGAGGTGAGTGAGAAATTTTTATTGGTTGAGTGAAAGGTGGGATGGTATCATTCTCTAAGTTAAAACTCATGTGTCTCACACATGTGAGGATAACTACCACTCAAATGAGCATATTACCTATGTTGTGCACATAATACATCACACCTTGGTAACACATCTACCTAAGTTGGAATTCACATCAAGTGTAAACATGACACACAATAATTATTATCTATGGCATTTGGTTCATTAGGCATAGTATACATGCCTTGTCTTACATGAAGTCTTTGAATTTTGACCATTTATTTTTATCGTAACACCTTATAGTTACTCTGGTGTTTTTCACTTTAACATTTTATTGACTTTAGAAAAAAATCCATCACCCATGATTAGATAAATTTTAAAACTTTTGAGGGTGGGGATAATTATAAAGTTATTAAAAAATAACTTACAACACTATGTAGAGTGTAGAATGATGCAAATCAAAACTATGGGAATATAGTTCTTGATATGACAAAATAATGACATTATGGCCTGTACTATATTCCTATTCAAAAAAAAGTGTATGTGTTATGATACATGTTCCTTCATGCATGTTGTAATTCCTACCCCATGGTACTACACTTATTTGAATGTAATGGATCCATCACATCTTATACTCAAAATTATGTTTGAAAAGGGCTCAATGGGCCCAAATTGCATTATTTATTACATTAATTATCTAATTTAATTAATTTGTGATAAAATTAGGGTTAATTGATCCATAAATCACATTTTATATAATAAATATCAAGTTAACATGGCCCAATTCACATCACTAAATACACTAGTCAATTAATTACCTCAATTCATGATCGAATTAGAGTTAATTTAACCCCAAATCACATCTTATTGCCATAATTAGGTTAAAAGGGATCAAATTGGACCTAATTACATATGTGGTTTAACTAATTGATTATTTGGTTTAATTAAGGCTGATTGATCCCAAATCACATCCTATACATTTAGAATTAGGTTTGAAATGGGCTTAATTTATTCCATATCATTTCATTCATTGCACTATTTAATTAATTAACTCAATTTTTGATAAAATTAGGAATAATTGAGCCCCTAATCACATCTTATATTTGTGAATAGGTTTAAGGGGATCAAATTAGCCCCAAGTACCTCTATAGTTGAACCAATCAACTCTTTAGTTTATTTTGTGATACATTGGGGTCGATTGAGCCTCAAATCACATCTTATACAATTAAAATTAGGTTCATGGGGCTCAATGTGGCCCAAATCATATCATAAATTACACTAATTTACTAATTGCCTTAGTTTATGATGAAATAAGGACTAATTTAGCCCCAAATCATATCATATACTTGTATTTATGTTCAGGGGGCTAAAATTGACCCCAATTTCCTTTTTGATTGAAACAATTGACTCTTTGGTACATTTTGTGATGAAATTAGGGTGATTTAGCTACAAATCACATCTTATGGTCTCAATTAGGTTCAAGGGGATCAAATTAGCCCCAATTTTATGTATGATTGAACTAATCAATTCTTTGATTTAGTCTATAAGAAGTTAGGGCTGATTTAGCCCCAAATCACATCCTATACAGTCATAATTAGATTTAAAATGGGATTAATTTGGACCAAATCATGTCATTAACTATATTAATTGATTAATTCACTCAATCTATGATGAATTTGGGGCTAACTGAGCCCCAAATCACATCTTATAGTCATATATAGGTTTAAGGGGATCATATTGGCCCTAATTACATTATTGATTGAACCTATCAATTATTTGGTTCATTATGTAATGAAATTGGGGCTAAATGAGCCCCCAAAAAAATCTTATACATTCAAAATTAGGTTTTAAAGGGGCTCAATTTGGCCCAAATTACATCACTGATTACACCAATAATTAGTTTGATCTTGATAAAATTATGGTTAATTAATCCCCCAATCACATCTTATGGTCACAGTTAGATTCAAGGGGCTAAAATTAGCCCCATTTGCCTCTGCGATTGAACCAATCAACTATTTAGTTCTTTCTATGATGACATTAGGGTTGATTGAGTATCAAATCACATCTTATATGGAAAAATTAGGTTAATATGGCTTGATTTATCCCAAATTACATCACTACATTTATTTAAGTACAATGACTAAGAGGGGGGTGAATCAGTGTTCAAAAAATTCATTTAGATCAACTTAACATTCATAAGCCATTCATACAAGTACATAGATCTAGCAAGAATAAGCAACCATACAAGAGCATGAAATAAGGTAATACAATATATATTTTTAAACCCTCAAGGGGAAGAAAACACACTGATCTTTTCAAATGGACTATAGTTCTATAATAAAAAAACTAAGATTTAGTGAAGCAACAACTTCACATGGAGCACCAACCGTAACTAGCCAATCACCCACTTGACTAGGCTTTAGTAAGCACCCACTTGCAAGGAGGCACCAACACCCTAGATGACTTAGCACTAACTTATCCATGTAATTCCTTTGATCACCTTTATAACACCTTATTTCTCAACTAATAGATGATGACCACCTCTTCGGCTCTTCACACTATTATACTTCTCAAACTACTTTCTAGGCCTTTTCGCTTAACTACATCTCTTCAAGATTGATTAGGTCATATAACCTTGATCTTCATACACATACATCCTATTATATCTTCATTACATATCCTCTACACCAATATTATGGTCTACATGACCTCCTTCTACTATTCAATCTTCTTTCTAATTCACTTCCTCTTAGCATACACAAATAGGTCTAAAATTGCTCTGTATTTATACAAGCCTCTTGATCATATCCCTCTTGGTTGGCCATATACACTTGACCACTTATATTTTCACATAATATTCCTTAGGATATGTTACAACAAAAATTAATCACAATCATAGGTCGGTCACAACTCAATAAGCTATATTCCTTCTTTAGGTCTCATGGAGTCCTATTAGGCCTTCTTAGTCACACATTATACTTTGCCTTCCTTGGAACACTTTAAAACTCTGCACATGGAAGTAAAAATTCATATACCAATAAAATATATCCACACTAATCTCATATCATATCCATGACATTTTTTAGGTCCAACTACCACTTTAAACACTCCATTAGCATTGTTCACATTAGGCCTATGTGTACTCAATTACTATCTGATCTCTCTCATGATTGATAACCTACATATCAAGTAACCAAAACATAAAACAATTATTTCAAAATATATATGACCTTCATTTCATATTCATTTACTTGGTAAAATTTGACTCAATGATTAACATTGGTCTTACTCACCCTTTAGATCTCATAGAGACCTGTTTAATTAGGTCTACTCTCTTGATGTTGAGATTTATATTATTGGATATGATAGCTTTATACAACCATTAAAAACTACTCAAAAACTTTTAAAATGACTTCTCATAACTTCTTCCATGCTTTTTTATATTTTCATCCTTTGTTCATACCCTGAAGCCCTCTTTAGGATAGACTACCCTATAAGGCATGTACACCTCAAAAACTATCTTAAATGAATGAAGTTAAATCACTATTTTATCAAATATACCATGATAAATTAGACATATAAAAATATATTATATGACATAATTAACATCTCAAACTAATTATAATAACTTAACTTAGACAACAATGTTTCAATAATAACTCTACAACTTACTCAAAACTACCAAAATATTCAAAAACATAGTCATAATGAATTAGACTTCAAACACCTATCTATACAATTTTATTGACTATTTATGCATTAAAATTATCCTATTAAATATTAATATCATCCTCAAATCAAAAAATCACAAGTTCTAATGGAAAATATTGGTCTTACATAACAATTCATTGACTTATATTCTCACAGTCCAATCCTAAATAGAAAAGCTATTTTATGAACACATTTTATTCACTTACACTAACCTCAAAATATTTTATTGCATCAATCTTTCATGAAATTACACTCAAATCCAACTTTTCATCACTACAACTCAAAATTGTCAATATTGTCAAAAACATAGTCATGAAACATTAACCTTCTAACACCTACATAGGGACTTTAAAATACTTAAAATGCATGAAGATTATTCTATGAAATTTCCAAAACCTCTTCAAATATAAAATCAATATGTTATAATTTCAAATATTGATCTTGCATACCAATCTTTTGACCTCTCTCCTCACAGTCACACGAGAACCCTTTTTTGGCTTCAAATTTTCAACCTATATACTTGACTTCCAAACCCTCTATCAATAATTAATAGGACATAAAATTCCAAAAAAATATTTTCATTCACTTGAATCCATCACTCTTTCATGAAAACACATCAATAATCATCTTCTCATCATTGCTTGGGTTTTGCACATTTTTCTCTATTAAGCTTATTAACAACTAGCCCACTTGGATCACCAGATCTTCACTCTTAAATATTATAACCTATCAAAAACCCTTAATGGACATAAAATAAATTATCTACCTTATCCATCCAATCATTTCAAACTTAGTCTAATACAACTTTTGACAGTTATAGTAACTTATTAAAATGTAAGCCTATATCTTACATTTTCTCTCTCATTTCTCTAACCAATACCACCTAGAGGTACCTTGGAGAATCCAATACAATATAAAATTTCTTAAATTATCATACCAATATATTCTAGGCACTTATGATCAACATATTTAACATCAGGTCACTATTAGGGTTCTAAGAGGGTTTAAACCTATTTCAATTCTTAACAATCATTCATAAAGCATATCCCCTCAATCCAAAAAATAATGCCTAAAATTTTGGGATAGAACCCTTCCCCATATAAAATGAATATATTAGGTTCCCATGAAAAAAATTTATGAGCTAATGAGTTCAATAAAATCCTTCTCAAGTTGAGAACCCTTCATTTTGTGAACTCAAGAGACCTCAAAGCACTTTTTCTTACTGTAACCTTCAAACTTTGACCTAAAAATTCATGAATGTAGCTGGAATAACCTATCACACATCTGAGAAATCTCAACTATGCATACTTTCCTTGGAAATAGAACCTCATTCCTCATCAGGCCATGCTATCATCACCTCACTTTCTACACCTAAGTCTTCACACCTCATCAGGCCTTGAACTAACCTTCAAACCTTTTTTCAAGATCTAAATGATTCACTCACATGATCATACATCTCACAAGCTCAAAAAATGCCAAAATTCCTTCTATGACCCTATCTGACCATGGAACCAAGCTTATTCCTTCACATAAGGTCTCTTCATGCCATAACTAAGCTTCACAAGACACCTTGTCCTCAAAGACACTTGATATCAATCTTATATAACCTTTACAAGCCTTAGATTATCCATCTCACCATGCCACCATGCCTCTTCATGCACAAGACTAGGAATCCTATGCACATACCTTCTCAAGACACTACTAGGCTCAAGCACTTGACAACTTTAACAATAATGACCTTCTATTATAACCTTCCCATCACTCATGCAAACATAAGAATATATACCAATCATATCTTACACTCTTACAATCACTAAAACACTAATCAATATTCTCTCTTCTAATTACACTCTTTAAGTGTGTCTGCACAAGAAGACCCATGACCTAATGACCATGCCAACTGACCTTTAACTCTTTAGTTTGTTACAATTAACACTCACTAGAGCACTACTGATACATCAATGACAACAACAATTATAGTCACATGACATCAACTTTCATAAGCATCTTTGAAGTCAATATTCATAAGAGCACCACTAAAATAATAAATACAATCAATAACAATAACAATGATATCAACCTTCTCAAAAACTTTGGACATCATTGAAAACATCAATTCCAAACCTCAACAACTTGAATAATGCTCAACATAATTGCACCAATTGACTAAGTGGTTCAAGCAAAAATGAAATTGAGGATAATTTAGCCTCAAATCACATCCTAATGTCATGATTAGGTTCAAGGGGCATAAATTAGTCCCAAATGCCTCTATGATTGAGAAAATAAAGTCTTTATCTCATTTTATGATGAAATTAGGGTTGATTAAACTTTAAATCACATCCTATATAATTAAAATTAGGTTTATGGAGCTCAATTTCACCCAAATCACATCACTAATTACACCAATTGACTAATTGGCTCAATTCAATATGAAATTGGGATAATTTATCCCTGAATCACATCTTATCATTTCAATTAGGTTAAAGGGGATAATATATCCCTAGATCACATTATATCAATATATAATACGTTATATGGTGCTTAGATATGTGTAATTTCTCATTAAACTATCAAATAACACTTTATCAATCTATAATTAAATCTTATTTGCATAAATAATGGTATTCAATTACATAAAAATGAGGAATGATGGTCAAATATTACCAATTTACTTTAAAAACCTTAATTTTTCAATGATACCTAGTTGAATTTTAATGCCATTTATGCCTACTTCCCTGAAATCAACTATGTTTCACATCATGCAGTTGTTTATAGGTTTTATAAATAAAATTATATGTTATTAGGAACTATAAAAACAACAAATATTATAAATTTCATCACTTTATATGCATGACAAATGTCCCACTTTAAATTTTTACATAAAATTGGATTTCATGCCCATACTCATGAAGTCAATACAAACAATAATGTTAATGCACTATTGTGTATACACCCTATTTTTTCCTACATGCTTTTACACATACATGTTTTTGCTATGTAAAAATCTAAAGGCATGCTTTTATGCTCCAGAAATGGCTTGAATTCTTGAGCCTAAGGCTTGGCCCTGCACACACACACAATTGAATTCATGTTTTTGACTAAAAATAATAAAATCTAACTTCTACCATGATAAACACTATAAAGTTCATCAAGATATTTTCTCAAACTATTTCTATAATGTCGATCACACTCTCTTCTTTTTAAATTTATAATTTATTTAAATTTTTGACTACTTTAAGGTTCCCATCTATATTAATTTTTATGTATGTATTGTTATGCTTCAACTATATATGTCTATCTCTATTTTCATACCTTTCATTTGGTTCACACAAATTGGATATCAATTATAGAGTTATAAATTAGGCCTTATTATACATCAATAAAAACCAACTACCATTTTTTTGAGGTATTTAGGGGGTGAATGATCGGCTATCCATTTTTTTTATTTTTAGGGTCTATTTACTTGTAAAATTATTTAAAAATAAATATTCTCTAAATTTAAAATATATATATATAATGTTTCAAACTAGATGATCTTATCTAACTATTGGCCAAATTTTCGCCAACATACAGAACTTGATATTGCAATAAAGATTCCAAAGGTCTTGGTGTGTAGTAAGAAGTTGAGTAGAGCTCATGTTGAATAAAGGTTCCAAAGTTCTAGATGGAATGAGTGGTCCAAAATATCTCATGCAGTCTAAACACTTTTGAAACACTTTAACTTAAAGTATAGATTTTATAAATTCAAGAAAGTAGGTCTCCATGATGTTCATAACATTTAGGAGCATGAAGCAAGTTTTACACAAGCCTCAAGAGCTCATTCAAGCCTTAGAAATTCAAGCAATAGATCAAGCATAAGTCTAAATGAACCAAGCCATCACCAAGATGTCATACAAAAATAAGCAGACCAGTTCACTTATGTATTTAATAGATGAAATTGGGAAGCCCCCACAAGTGAAAATATTATAGCACTGTAAAGTCCTTCATGCCAAGATCATATCCTATAAATTTCATGCCTTGGCGAGTTTTCTATCTAAATTTATAATCATTTAAAGTTAAACTTATAGAATGGAACATTCATGCAAAGGTCAAAATAAAGCTCAACATTTACCTATTGGGGTCTAAAATATTGATGATCGTGTAGATGTAAATGACAGTCACATGAACATCAAATGATGGGTGTATGGATGTCAAATTTAGGCCATGGTAAATAATCATTGTGCTTCAAAAATCCTAATGATGGTCAAATAAACATCAAAAACATTTTCATGGACATAAAATATGGGCATGCAGACATCAAATTTGGGCCTTGTGACTTAGTTGTTTGGTTTTAAATGGTAGGTCCAGCTAAACCTAATGGTGTGAGATCATTCATACAGTTTGATCCTACTATGTGCAAGAGGTCAAACATTCAAGATTTGACAACAAGGATCTATGGGACAAATAGGAATGAAGATAGGTTGGAATAATTTGATTGGTTTGAATAATATTCAATAGCCAAATTTGAATGAAGAACCATTTTTTGAGCAAGGCAAACAAGGTCTTGTATGGATCATCCCGTTTCCATTAAAGTTTGATTAAAGACCATGAAAAAGACACGATGATGTATTTAGGTTAAAATAATTTAAAGGGACACCATTAAATCTAAATATGGACCTCTAGTTTATAGATTTATAATATATAGGGTCTATATTTTTAAGCTTTTAGGGTTCATTCTATGGTTGTGTTCCCTATTCATAAAATAAATACTCATACATGGTGAGTCCTCAATTTCTATAGATTATAGAAGGAAAAATGGGTCTTTAGGCCTATTAGAGATCAAAAGAATTTATGCATTCTATAGGTCTACATCAATATCAGTATCTATAAGAAAACCAATAAAGGAGATTGGTTTTTCATCTATAGAAAAGATTTGGGTCCAGATTTGATCAAGGGTAGATGTCTGGGATCATGAAGACGGTCCTCATCTTTTAACATGGTCTTATTTTTAATAAATAGCCACCTAAAATTCACAAATCCATGATTCTATCAAACCCATGAGCATGGAATTTTTGTCTTCAATTGGGAGATGATGTGAAGGATTAAACAAAAAGACCTAGTGATTGGGACTTGCAACTAAGAGCATTCAATGTGTCCTCAAAGCCTATGGAGACATTCCCACTAGGTAATCCATGAGTAGTGTCATAATTAGTTAAAATATGGTAGATAATTCAAGCTAAAAAGTGGTAGTTCAAGCTCAATTAATGATCTAGGATGGTGTGTTCCCTCTCTGATAGTATGTTCCCCCATTCTTTCTCTCTCCTTTCTCCTATATATCCTAGTCTATTCCCCATTGTGGGGGTTATCAAATTTTAGATTTTTTTCATCTTTTTTGGAGACAAATATATTCATTGAGACTCTTGAAAAAGGGTGCTCATTTGATAAGGCTAAACCCTATTAAAATATTGTAAGAACTACCTCTTGAAGTAATAAGATTGACTCTTTGCCTATCGCTTTCCTTTGATTAGTGTTTAGTATGCTTGTCCATGATGCATTCATGAAGGAGAATATTCATAATTCATTATAATTCTATTTTCCTCATTTAAGGTTTTTCAATCTATTTTAGGTCTAGATTAGTGTTTTATCCAAACCTTTTCCATGAAATATTTATGTAATTAGAGATATTATGAGGTTGTGTGAGTTATAATTTTCTTATGTTGATCTAGTGTGTGTTCAAGATTATATGAGTATCCATTTTTAACTTTGGTGCATCACCTTTTTATCCTTATTCATAACCCTTAAACCCTTTCTAACCCTTTTTCCCTGTGATAAGCATTAGTTTAGGTGATCATCAAGAGGAAGCTAGCCTTCTCTGGAGGTCCAACCCCACTATAGGTGACCCATAGTCTGGGTTTGTTCCCATTATGTAGCTCAATTAGAAATGGCTTGAAGAACCCTCTCCAAGGGTACATATTAAACCTATAACATATTTTTTCATGCCCAATGGGACTACTACTATGTTCTACGTCTCACTGAAAGGTTCTTGGTGTTTTCTTTCAATGTAATCAGCCTTTAGAGACATGTTTATAAATGCTAATGGTGATTCCACTACAAACATTAGCTGGTTAGGTATTATAAGTCCATAATTTTATAATTTGGTATGTATAATCAAACATATTTTGATAAATATGTTCATTATCTACCTTAGCATCACACTTATCAAGCTAATAATATTTATGTGTTCCCCCCAAGTGGCCCTCATGCAACCTATCAGCACTATCATGGCTCTTACCTCCCTTCCACCCCTACATATGACCAAAATTAGTCCCTTTGAAAATTATTTCAATCTTCTAATCCTCCTTGTCAATAATATTTTTATCCTATTATAGCTTTATCAAGATTCAAACAAGCATTATCAAATTATATTAAGTTGATAAGGGAGATTGGTAGGGTTTTAGAGTTTTATTCATTCATCCTTTTCTATATTATACAAAAGGCAAGAAGTTCTCCTTAGTTGGTTAGGAACATGTATTCAATTTATGAGGATAAAAAATTCTTATTTTGTGAGAGAGAGAATAAATTGTGGTTGAGAAGCATGGTTCAAAGCTTGGAGAGTGTGTTGATATCTTATGAGGATCAGCAGGTTCAATACAATTAGTCTTATGTGTCCTATCCCTTTTAGGAGCCTAAAACCCAGCCTTTAAGGACCTCAAATTAGTACCTTATTCAACCTTTTCAAATCTTATCTTTTTCAAGAGTCAAGAAAATCATTCTAGACCATGGGAAATTGATCATGAAGGTGAATACAGAGGTAGCCCTTGGAAAATAGTTCCCCATCCATGACATGAATAAGACAAGTGACTTCTTATAAGAGTTTTGGAGTGTGTGGGCAACCATTAAAGAGGAGGATTATCCAAAATTTGAGAATAACCAAGTAAAGTAATGGATACATTTGTAGAGGAGATGTTGACTCATTGGGAGGATGAGTATGTCAAACCCATAACAATCAGTTTTCCCTCTCATACCCCTACATCCACTCCTACTCAAGAGCATGAAATCATCCCATCATGGATCTTCTCTTACACCTAAAAAATTTAATGTCATGCCCCCTATTTTGAAACCACCCTCTCCTATACCAATTCAAGAAGAAGAGAGGGTGGTTGTGTTTTACACATTTCCTTCATGGAAATCAATTCAAAAAGGCATAGAGAAGAAGGAAGAGGTATTAATTATGTTGGTCCAAGAACCAATTCAAGAGAAGCAGGAGTTAGTGTTTGAATAGAATAAAAAAGAGGTATTAGCTCATATCAATGGGATTTCCATAAAATATTTCCAAGAATCTCTCTCCCTTCCTCAAGAACCACCAAATATACCACTCAATGTGCCTAGTTGGAAGGATACTCTCTTAAGCTGTAAGCAAGGTGAACTTTTTCACCCTCCCACCATTTCCCTCCTGGAGAAAGAACATATTTTACAAAGGATAGAGGAAGATATTTCAATCATATGTGAGCCAAAAGAGGATAATATAAGTGTCTATGATGAAGAGATCAAAATATGAATCCCACTTAATTTAGGGGAGGAAGAATTAGGTTTGGACCAACCTTCCTAGCATGGCTTTGACACTAATGAGTTAGAGCCTAAAGAGGATAGTTCTTAATATAAATATGGTATATACCTTAAATATTACAATTAATTTCCATTCTACATAGATGAAAAAGAGGATCAAAACTAGGTACTGGAGATTTGTCCACTTCAAGATGAGGTGTCAATTGAAGATAACCCTGATATGTTGGAGCTAGAGGAAGATAAACCAAACCTTGAGCAATACAAGTGTGATGTTTTGAACCTTGGTTGTTTAAATCAACCCTAATTTATAATTTAAAAATAATATTAAATCTTAAGTGAGGTTGATTAAGGATACATCCCAAGATCTCAAGTGATACAGTTTGAGAAACATACCAGTGAAGAGCTTGAAGAGTTTTGGTGGTAGTTCTATGCCATAACCAAAGAGTTTGAGGAGACTAAGAGACATGTATTTCTTCCAAAAAACTATGATCATTCTGATATAATCATGATAAATCTTAATTTTCACAAGAATAAGGTGGAATAATATGTTATTTTTGATCCACCAAGTGAACAAAATGTAGTTACTCCCAAGAACCTGAATAAAGTCTTCATGCAAGGCTTTCCCAAGAGTGATGAGCAACATTAAGAGGGATTTTATCTACATTAGATACATATTTATCCCTCTCTATCCATCATGTAACAAGCCAAAAGAGATATCAATTAGGCATCTTAGACCACCTAGCATGAGCACACAAAAGCAGGGTGCCTCTCATTCTTGTCCATTACTAGTGAATGATGCTAAAAGTTTCCCATTTGATTTATGAGGAAATATCTAAAAGTTTATTTGTATATAGTAGTTTAGTTTTTTACTTTCATCTAAGTGTCTACACACACATTTTTTAATAGTTTAGTTTTATTTTCTTTCCTCTGAGTTCTTACATGCACATGCACTTCATTATTTTATTTCTTGTTATTCTTGCTATTTTGAGAGTTATCCAAAGATCAATAGCCAAATTTTAGCTTCAGATCAGTGTGTTGAATGAGAGAGGACACTCTATGACCAATTTACTATCTAAGGCCACTAATCTTGCATAAAGACATGTAACCCTAGGATGTCACCTGAAATATTGGCCAAATTTTAGCCAACATATAGAACTTGACATTGCAGTAAAGATTCTAGAGGTCTTGGTGTGGATAAAAAAGTTGAGAAGATTTCATGTTGAAAAAAGAATCAAAATTTATAGATGGAATGAAAGGTCTAAAATATCTCATCCAACCTATAAAGCTTTTGAAACACTTTAAGTTAACTTAACCTGTAGATTTTAGAAATTCAAGAAAGCAGGTCTCTATGATGGTCATAACATTAAAGAGTATGAAGTAGGTTTTACACAATCCTCAAAAGCTCATTAGAGACTTATAAATTTAAGTGAAAGATCAAGCACAAGTATAAATTAACCAAGCCATCACCAGGATGTCATGCATAAATGAGCAAACCAGTTCACTTGTGCATTTAATAGATGAACCTAGGAAGCCCTTGTGAGCCAAAATATTGTATCGCCATAAATTCCTTCATGATAAGATCATATCCTAAAAATTTCATGCCTTAACGAGTTCTCTAGATCAAGTTATAAGCATTCAAAGTTAAACCTATAAAATGGAATGTTCACACAGATGTCAAAATAAAGCTCAGTATTTATCAATTGGGGTCCAAAAGATTAATGGTTTCATAGACATCAATGATGGTCATGTAAACGTCAAATTATGGGCATGTGGATGTCAAATTTAGGCCATAATAAATAACTATTAGGGTTTAAAAAAACCTAATAATAATCATGCAAACATCAAAAATATTTGAACAAACATCAAATATAGGCACGGAAACATCAAATTTGGGTGTCATGAGTTAGCCATTTGAGTTCAAATGGTGGGTCTAGGTAAATTTAATGGTGAAATTTCATTTGTACAACTTGATCCTATGATGTTTAAGAGGTCAAAAGGTCAAGATCTGACAATAAGGATGTACGAGACCAATAGGAACAAAGCTAGGTTGGAGTAATTTGATTGGCCTAAATAATATTTTATGGAAAAAGTTGAATGAAGAAATAGTTTTTGACTAAGGTAAACAAGGGCTTGTACAAGTCATCCCATCACCATTAAATCTCGATCAAATTCCATGAAAAGGACATAATGATGTAGTCAAGTTAAAAAAATTTAAAAGGACATCATTGAAGTTACGTATGGACCTATGGTTCATATATTTATAACATACAGGGTCCATCTTTTGAAGCTTTCAAGGTTCATTCTAAGGTTATGTTCCCTATTCATAGAATAAAGACCCATATATGGTGAGTCTTCACTTTCTATAGATGCTAAAAGTATAAAATGGATCTTTAGACCTATTGGAGATCAAAAGAAGTTATGCAGTCTAAAGATCTACATTGATATCAATAGCTATAGGAAAACCAATAAAGGAGATTGGTTTTTCATCTATTAAAAAGATCTAGGTCCAGATTTCATTAAGGGTAAATGTCTAGGATCATGAAGAGGGTCATGTTCCTTTAGTATGGTCTTATTTTTAACAAATAGCCACCTAAAATGCACAAATCCATGATTTTGTTAGACCCATGAGTATGGAATTTTTTTCTTCAATCAAGAGATGATGTGAAGGATCAAATAAAAAGACCTGGTGGTTGGGACTTGTAGCTAAGAGCATTTAATGCATCCTTAGAGCCTATGGGGACTTCCCTACATGGTAAGCCATGAGAAGTGTCCTAATTGATCAAAAGGTGGTAGAGAATTCAAGAAAAAAGGTGGTAATGATCTAAGATAGTGTGTTCCCTCTCTAATAGCATGCTCCCCCATTCTTTCTCTCTCTCCCTTCTCATATATATCCTAGTCTCTTCCCCATTATGAGGATTCTGAGATTTTACTTTTTCATCTTTCTAGGAGACAAGGATACTCATTGAGACTCTTTAAAAAGGGTGCTCATTTGATAAGGCTAAACCCTATCAAAATATTGTAAGAACTACCTCTTGAAGTAAAAAGATTGACTCTTTGCCTATCTCTTACCTTTGATTAGTGCTTAGTATACTTGTACATGATGAATTCATGAAGGATAATCTTCCTAGTTCATTTTCCTTCTACGTGCCTCATTTAAGGTGTTTTCAAGCTATTTAAGGTCTTGATTAATGTTTCATTTAAACCTCTTCCATGAAATATTTTTTCAATTAGTGAAATTATAAGGTTGTGTGAGCTATAGTTATCCTATGGTGATCTAGTGTGTGTTCAAGCTTATATGAGTGTCCATTTAACTTTGGTGTGTCACCTTTTTAGCATTCTTTAGAACCCTTAAACCCTTTCTAACCCTTTTTCCCTATGACAAGCATTAGTTAAGGTGAGCATCAAGAGGAAGCCGACCTTCTCCAGAGGTCCAACCCCACTATAGGTGACCCATACCCTGGGGTTGTTCCCATTGTGTAGCTCAATTTAAAAGGGCCTAAATAACCCTCTCCAAGGGTAAATATTGAGCCTACAACACTAAATTTTCACCAAAGGTTTTCAAAACATATTAAATAAACCTCAAAAAATGTATGAACACACGGTTGGCAATCCATCATATTTTTCTAAAAAAATAGAGTACCTCTTTACATTTCAATTTTTTGTCCTACTCATACTTGATTATTTTCAAAAAATATAGTAGTTTATAAACTAGACTCAAAAATATATAATTCATATTATTATAACATCTTCAAAATTTGATTGTAGGCATCTGAAATAATCTATACAATTTAAAGTTTCTCATTTTTAAATAAAATAATTTCCACTTAATTCCACCTTTTAGTCCCCCAATTCCATGCACTTGCCTTGTACCATCCTACTTTGATATGAAATAGGTAAGGTTGTGAACTAGATTGTGAGGTTAATATAGTTTGACCTATATCAAACATGTACACTTGATATCCGTTTTCAAATGCTTACATAGCCAAGGTTCATTTAATGTTGGATAAGATCACTAAAACCTAAAAGGTTTATTATTAATAAAACATATGTGGATGTATACTTTTGTATATTAATTTTTTAAGGGATGTTATGATCATGTTTAGTATAGAGGCAAGACTTGATTTAGATTAAACACCATACCGTTTTTATGAATAAATCTAAGTATTAATTATGTTTTTTTCATATAGAGACCATCTACACTCAAGTTTAAGACTAAACATGATAAACGATTGTCTCTTATTAGGACTATATGGTATTATTCTAACCATAGGGTTTAACTAGATTATTGAAAAATGTTATTAATAGCCTTGGAATCTATAACTTGAGTTTAATTAATACAAACATTAAAAAAATGGTAATGTAATATGTTATAGGGTGTTTGATGTGTTAAGCTTTATTTAAAAATGAAATGCTAGGAACAAATAAACTATTTAAAATTAATTTATATCTACAAAAATATATAGATTTGAATGCAAATATAGAATTTACATAATTGAAAATGATCTAAAAATAGTAAAATTATGAAAGATATGTAAACCTAGCTTAGATTTGATTTATTTATGGCTATGTATGCCAATTATAGATGGAAACTAGTTTTAAAGACCTATGAAATGTGCTAGGCGATTTAACTTTTTAGGGTTAAGGAGTTTAAGCCCTAGGTTGTTAAAGGGGTTGAGTACAGTAAATTAGGGTATAAAATATGCAATAAATACAACCACTAATTTATAATGAAATTGACCTAGTTTAAACTTTATCAAAATATCAATAAATGAAGAAAATAAATTGTTATCTATAAAGTGATTGAGATGGAAGATCTAGTTGTTACAAACTAGGAGAGGATCTGATTTGGGTTTCACAAACATGATCCAAATATCAAAACCCATCTTGAATAGTAGTTCCCTAACTCAATAGTAGTGTTAATGGTACTACTGTCCTCTCTTTTGTGTTGTTGTCCTCTATGTAGAATTGATTTGAGATTTTGGGTGCACCTGTTTCAAAGTATACCAAGCCTATTCCTATGTGCATAATTTCTAATCCTTTATTGGTGACTTATTTTGATTGATTTTACATGTAAAACCTAGACCTCCATATTGTTAGGGCATTCAATTGGCATAGGTATCAAAGTGTGATGTTAATGGGATAGGTTGATAGGTTGGACATCCTCAACACCCCACTATGATGAGATTTGTCTACATACCAATACTCTAAGGATGGATCAAGTCCAATCTAGTTTTCCTTGCCTAAGTGTTGTAATTGGAAATGAAGATATTATGAATGCCAGTTTGAGTATTGTGAGTAATTTTAGAGAGTGTAAATATATGTATTATAAGCCTGTTATGATTGTAGATGATTGTGTGCATAAGTAGGGAAGAATAGGGATTAATGACCTTGATTGTGTACAACTTTTTCTAAGTTAGTTTGTTTTATTGCATCTAATTTCTATCTAGTTAATAAATGTCTAAAATTCATGTATATATTGTTCTAATACTTGTGCTAGTCTTAAAAGAGGTTTCGGCCAACCCTATGTGGTTGTTGATTTCAAAATATATTTGATGGTGATAAAAGGAAGTAAAAGGACATTAACTCCTAAATTGGGACACTAGCTCCATTGGCACTATTATCCATGTTATGGTGATAGTGTCTAAATGGTATAAAATGAGGCACTAGGGCCCAAGATTATAAAGTGATGGTATGGTATTTATTTAGGTATATGTATGGATGTGTGTGGCTTGCATGAAGGATGCATAAATGTCTAAATAGGTCATAATATAGGTCTAGGGCTAAACTAGTGATGGGTGGTCTCAAGTAACACTCCTAGATCTCAAGTGACATTTTTAGATGACTATGTTCGCCCCCCCCTCTTATTATAGAAATATAGAAAAGTAAAATGACTAGGATAAAATAAAATAAATGTACTTGGACTTTCCTACGAGGTAAAGCTTGTGAATCTAGATCTGAGTGTGTGAAATATGCTCCATTGCATGTCCTATAAATAAAATGTGCATAAATCAATCCTTACTTAAGAGATTAAAAGAAAAGGCAAAAGTGAGTAAAAAGATAAGAGAGAGATAAAAGGAATATTTCATTTGGTAAGTGAACTAATGCATAAACCCAATGACATCCTATGTGTGTGCATGTAGATAGTGATCAATCAATGAATAACTTGGACTAAGCTAATGGTTTGGTCAATCCCCATATGTGGGTGGCTCAAAAAATCAAGTTGGCCTTGACTCTATCATTTCCCACCCCTACTTGGTGGATCATACACTTTGAATAACTTGGATTGGACTGATGGTGTGTCTAACCCTCTTATGTAGATGGCTCAAGAATTCAAGTAGACTATGACTCCATCATTGCCTACCCATGTGTAGTAGATGCATCTGAAACTAAAACTATGCAATATCACAAAACTATATAAGATGGCTTTAGGCCACTTAAAAACTCTAAAATGTAAAATGACTCTTGGTCACTCAAGAATGTAAAACAGCTCTAGGCCACTTGGGAATGCTAACTATTATAGATGGAGTAAGGCATCAAATCTAGATTTTTTTGGTGTGAATGGTGTCTAGATTAAGAACATAGATAATGACATGAATTTCTTAATTTTATTTTATGAACATGAGCAAAATTGAGCATATGGAAATAATGTGTCATGCGCATGCCTCCAAATCTAATATTTGTGCATATGGATTTTAGATTGAGTAATAATAATCTATATCTAAGTATTTAAAACTGAAATGGGAATGAATATGTTGTGCATGATGCCCCCAATCTAAGCAAACTAGTATAGATATTTGTTAAACTAAGAAAACATTGGTAATCTATAGATGAACATGTGGAAACCTAGATTGTACCTAATATACTTTTATGGATAATCCAAAATTTATTAGAACTAAGTCTACTAGACAGTAGTGAAATATCTATATAATAGAATTGGTGGTACTAGTGTCCCACTTTGGGTGTTATTGTCCAATTGTACTAATTTTTGTGTAACTGAAATTGGTCTCATGTGATTATTTCCCACTATGTTTTCCTTAAACTAATTTTTATATTTGTGCCTATGTGATAGAAAAACTATAGTCTAAGTGTATTTAAATAGCCTAATATCTATGACAAACCTCTGTGAATTTACACTCTTTTGATGGAAGTTGTTGAACATGTGAAAGAACTAACCTCAAAATAAAAATCTCTACATGATATGTATTAGCTAGATCATATATGATATTTTCATAATAAATCAATATAATGTGCATACATGAGATCAAAATGTAAGATAATATGAACATAAGTTTATAATGTATGATGTATGTTATATCTAACATTCACAAGGATATCAAGATAGATATAACAATGTAAACATGTATATGAACAACAAATCTAAGAAATAAATTGGGTAACTATCTAGGGATATGGGGCATGATGTCCATCAAGGCACCTAAGGAGTAAGGGGAGATGCATAAAGTCCCTAATGGAATCTAAAATTGGAGTGTGTAACAAACAAGAGATAAGTTTCATGGCCATGAGGCATCAATGAAAGGATATATACAAAACACACGAGGCATGAAAAGTAGGCCAAGGGGACACAATATAAGGGGCATGGGCACATGTCACTAAATATGATAAATCAAGACATACAAGGACATTGTAAATTTTCACATACTCAAACAAAGTAGGTTGGCGTAGAGCCACATAGAAGGATATGTTAAAATTTATGCATACATAGTCAATAAGACATGCATAAGGACATGGGTACATGTCCAAATAATAAATACAATGAAAAGAAATGGAATATATCTATATAACAATGGCATATTAAAATTCCCTTGAATAGATGTAGAATAAAAGAGACATAATCGAGTCTAAACTAGGAAAGCTAGAAATGAAATTATGCATGAACATGTGGTACAAATATATACAAGAGCAAAGATGTACATAAGTTGAGATTAAAGTATTTTTTGGAAAAAAATTAGTGTAGTGTAGAATGATATAACCTATAAATCAAAATTATGTATTAAGATGCCCCCAAATGGGCGAATATGTCAAATGATAAAATTGTGTATGTGCCCACAATGGGTAGATATTAGTAAATATAAACATGTGTGATGGACCTAATTCCTATATCAATTTGAAAATTCTTGAAAACTATAATTTAAACATGTATGTATGATAAAAACTAACTATATTAAGATAGCTAGCATACATAATACCTAATAGATATAAAAAATGTAAAAATGATAATGCATATAATATATAGTTTGTATTTTTTGAGAAATTATTTGAATGTTTTTGTGTTTTGAAATATTTTATTGTTTTTGTATTTTATATATATATATAAGCTATGTAAAAGCAACATTAAAATGAAACTATATACAAGGAATAATAAATAAGGAAACTATGTATAATTAAGGAGGAACAACCTAACTAATGAGTCTCACAAGAGACTCACTATCAAGGTATCATGTGTCAAATAAAGGAACAATAATTGTGTGTGTTGTGTGAAAATGTAAATGAGGTCTCAAAACCTATTTTACTAAGTGATATATAGCTATAACTACCTATGGAGTCGTGATAGGAATTCATGAAGCTGATTGGGGTATGTTGTGAATTATATGGGTCTTAGGGACCTATCTAGTAGAAGATATTGTAGTTGGCATGGGTGCCTTATGTTGAGAACCATGAGAAATCAATAACAATAATATCATAATGAAAAATATATAGCGAAGCTTTATATAATCTACAACATATCTCTAATGCATGGGTCTCTCTAATAAGGTTCTCTATGTGAGAGTGTGCATACATGGTAACACTATAGGAGTAGATCTCACCTGCACTAGTGGATTAACTGAAATACATGGTTTACTAATGAAAATTATGCTTATAAATGTAACTAGTAGCTATGGTGTAATTACTCATGGTTTAGGTAAAGGATACTCATATGAAATACCCTCAATTATAACCACCTAATTAGCATGTATAGACTTGAGGCATTTATGCACAGTGGATGGAATGGCTTGAAGTTTATATATCCATGGCTTACCCAATAACATGTCAAATGTGCATGCACTATGTAATACTAAGATTCTAGTGGCCACATGTGTTATTCCAACCTATAGTGTAAGTAAAAACTCCCCAATGGAGCTCTAAACATGGCCACTAAAACCATAAATAATTGTGTCAGTTGGAAAAATGTATTGATCTAAATAACCCAAATGTTGTATAATTGTGATAATGCACATGTTAATACTTGACCTATTGTTAACCATAACACTCTGAATATGATGATGATCAATGTAGGCTCATACAAAGAGTGCATATATATCTGAATCACCATAGACAATCTCCTACTCTAAGAAAGTGATGATTAGTCTAGCTAGCATTATAGTATGATATACACTAATGATATTATATAGGGGGTTACATCCTTTGTATTAGTGTGATAGGATGTTGGTGGTGGATGTGCATGACACATATAGTGAACACCTAAAATGCCTCCTACCTCATTAGATGTATGATTTAGAAATGGATCCAAAAATATTTTCATTGCCTTAGTTTTCAATGGTTAAACCTTAGGTTCCTTTGTAGGTGTGCCCACATCAATGATATTGGCCTCTATCAAATCATGTATCTTATGTCTCAAACTAATGAATTTATTTTTAGTATGGCCTAGTGCCTTGTGATAGTCGTAGAATGCATTGGAATCATATTTCTTTTGAAGAGGCCTAATCATATCAACCTCTTTGATGGGAGGGTGAGATGTGACATTGCACTCTAATAGTGACTATAAAACATGTGCTAGTGATTCTATAAGATTTATTAAAACTCTTCATGGAGAAGATGATAAAACCAAGTGAGGAGGTGGATCTGAAGTTGCATTACTTGTGTCCTTTTGATTATTCTTATTTTGAGTGGCCCTTACTTTGTATGGAGGCTTATTATAAATCTTAGTAGTTGAATCTAATCCACTTGTGTATTTTAATTTTCCCATAGAGATAATCTTGACTTCCCTTAATTTCATTATGTGTCATAAATCAATGAATGTTAGAAACTTCTTGAACAATATAGCATTATGCAATGTTGGTAGTAAAATCTATTTGAATATGTCTTAGAGTTTTCTATCTACCATGGAGTTAGTCATATTTTCCAATATAGTTTTATATCACAAGACATATTCTACTATAGGCTCATTGAAATTTTGCTTAAATTGAACCATTTGATCATATGATATCTTATCACTAATGTTGATTGAAAAGTGTGCCAAAAACATACCTACCAATAGATTAAATACAATGATGGACTAATTCAAAAGATCATAAAACCATTGTAAGGCATAGTCCTTTAGAATACACAGGGAAAACTTAGTAAGGAGCCAATCATTGGAGACATGGTCCAAACATGATGCATGTAAATATCATAGATGGTGTTCTAGTTCACCCTTACCATAATACAAAGTAAGCTTAAGTGCCAAAAATTTGGATGGCAAAGGGGTTGTTGATATCTATTTTTCAAAAGGTGTATATAAAAGAAAATGAGAATCTAAGGCCTATGATATCCTAGTAGCACCCTAATTAATATGTAACACCTTAGCCTATAGAGAATGAATATCATTCATAAGGGATTATACATTTGGATAGAATTAATTAGACATAGGAGGTGTTGCCATTATTTACGATTATTGAGTTAAAATGAACTATTGTATAAGTTGATTTTCTCCCAAAGTAGTGTAATAATATCACTATTTGGGGGAGCAAAGAATTGACCATTTTTGGATTTGTGAATTTATTCATAGACTATATTTATTAGGTCATCTTGCATATCTGAATGTTTTGAAACAAAATTTTGTAATTGTCTCTTATCAATTTCATCTAAGCGGTTGTTAAATTTTGCCATTGTAAGTTGGGAAGTAGGAAACAAAAAATTATATATTTTGAAGCTTTAGAGAAATTTAATCTATGAAATATTACAAGAATTAAATACTAAAATAAATATGAGATTTTGTAAATAATATCTAAGTATAGAAAATAAAAGGATACAAACCCTAAAAGCATATAGGCTAGCATTTGAGCATTATTTAAAGTAAGTCAGGTTCACTAAATGATTTAATTTTTTAGGGTTATAGAGTTTAAGCCCTAGTTTGTTAAAGTAGCTGAGTACATTAAATTAGGGTATGAAATATGCAATAAATATAGACACTATTTTTTAATATAATTGACCTAGTTTGACCTTTTTAACACTACCAATAAATGATGCAAAGTACTTAGTTGTAACTAAGACAAAAGATCTGTAGGCTGCAAACTAACATAGGATCTGAGCTGAGTATCATAAATACGATCTATATGTCAAAACTCTTCTTAGATAGTATCACCCTAACTAGATAGTAGTTTCAATGGTTCTATTATTCTCCTTTTGGTACTAGTGTCTTCTATACAAAATTGCTCGAAGATTATAGGTGTACCTGTGTTAGAGTTTGCCAAGCTTATTCTTGTTAGCACAAGTTTTGATTCCCTATCGATTACCTATTTTCATTGATTTTTAATGTAAAGCCTAAACCTCCATATTGTTATGGAATCTAATTGGCACAAGTGGTAAAGTGTGATGTTAGTGGGATAGGCTGGACATCCTCAACACCCCACTATAATGAGAGTTTCTTACATACCAATACTCTATGGAGGAATCAATCCTAATCTAGTTCTCCCAACCTAAGTGTTGGTGAAAGGGTAAGTGAAGCTAGTATAAATGTTGGTTTGAGTGATTTGAGTGATGTTGGAGACTATAAATCTATGTATTCTGAGCTTTGGATAGTTTTAGATGGTTGTATGCAGAAGTAGGCAGAATAGGGATTAATAACCTTGATTGTGCACAACTTGTTTTGAGTTAGTTTATGTTATTACATATGATTTGTATATAGTGAATAAAGGGATAATATATATATATATACATACATATATATATACATATAATTCTAGTGCTTGTGTGGGTCTTTATATATATATATATATATATATATATATATATATATATATATATATATATAATTATAATTCTAGTGCTTGTGTGGGTCTTAAAATAGGTCTAGGCCAACCCTAGGTGGTTGTTGATTCAAAAAGATATTTGCTGGTGACAAAAGGTGGGAAAAGGACAATAATTCTCAAATTGACACACTAGCACCATTAGCACTACTATTCAAGTTATGGAGCTAGTGTCTAGGTGGCAGACCCTAAGGCACTAATATCCATGATGTTAAAGTGAGGATCTAGGACTATTTTAAGGATGTTTTCAGATGTTTATAATCCACATGAAAGCTAGATAAGTGTCTAAATAGGCCCTAAGATATGTCTATGGCTAAGCTAAGGATGGGTGGTTTTGAGTAAGACTCTTGGCACTCAACTAATATTTTTATATGATTACACTATGATAATGCCATATTATGAGTATAGGGACACACTTTGACCTTTTTTGTTGATTATAGATTCATCCTAGTTGACTATGTGATTGATTTTATGATTTCGGTACTTGTGATTTCCTGCTATGGTTTATTATTTGATTGTGTATACCGATTTGATGTGCAAAATACTTAAAAATTATAAACCCTATATCCTTCAAAATAAATCACATGTAAATAGAATAGCTAAGTTATCCTCAAAAAATCATGCATAATTTGAGTATTGCCTACATAGCCCAAAATGGCTTCAGGTTAATGTAGTTCTCCCACATAGAGTGAGAGTGTAAATTTTGGCATTGCTATATGGATTAAATTAGATAAATTTATTTAAATATTTAATAATTAATGCCCTTGACCTACAATAAAAAACTTTTGACTTAGCTTATGACTATTAGAATGCTTCATAATTGGAATTGGAATAAATAGTTCTCTTTTGTTCAGTGTGTGATATAATTGGTAAGTGATTGCTAGGTTGATCAAAGTTTTTATTTTGAGTGGAATTGATGTGAATATATAGAGTATACTTTTGAAAATTTCCATTAATTAACCTTTATAAAATTATGGGAGGTATAAAATAAATATCTAAATTTTAATGCTATAATTGGAATGTGAGGGACAAGGTTGCACTAGTGGACAGGCTTCAATCCATCCCTATCTAACTTAGCATGATCCTATCCCAAAAGGACATAGACTACTAAATTTTGGTTGATAAGACTTTGTAATAAAAATAAGGATGTTTGAATGATGTTTTGACTAGTTTCATCATAAATTTGATAATATTGAATGCTCTTATAGATATTACAAGTTAATAGAATGGTGAATAGACCAAATAAGGGTAAGGATATTAAGTTTAAGTATTTTCAAGAACTTAATGGTTAATTTTTAGGTCTACATTTTTCCCCACTTTATTCTAGTGATGAAAAAAAGTGAAATTACTAAATTAACTAAAAACCTAAATGTGTATACACAATTTATATTTTTATATGAATTTTTATCGTGTAAGGTGCCTCAATGTAAAACTTAAAATAATGCCATTGAAAGTAGTTATTATCCATATATAAAAACTAAAAATTTGAAACTTGCAATTTGATTTATTATTTAGAGAGAAAAGAAGGTATACAACTGAAAAATTTTACCCTATAACATGAAAGTGGAGAAATGCATGCCCCTTTATTGTGGTATTTAGAAAAATGTTGAACTTGTAGTGAATTGGGAGTGACCAAGTCTCAATTTGAAAAAAATTAAAATCTCAAGTTAGAAATATTATATGTTCCAACTCTCATTTGACTTTGTACAGTACTCTGTAAAATAATTAAATAGGTGGAACCACAAAATTTGGATAGATACAATATAAAAATGCAACCATAGATGTTTAGTGTCACTAGATTCTAATGTGGCCCACTTGAAAAATGAGATGAATCACACTGTTACAGACAGATCTAGATTCTATTTGAAACTTTTCATATTTAAAATTTTTAGAGTTAAGAAATTTAAAAATGGAAATGTATAAATATGAAAATGAATTAATATCATGTCCCTTATATTTGTATTGTATTGATATTGAATGCCATTTGAACTTTTAAATGTTTACGAATAGTAATTTGTAATTGTAACTACACATGCCCATGTATATGCATCAAGTATATGTGTATATGTATCAAAATTATAGTAATTAGTGTACATGCATATCAAATGCCCCCATAATCTAAAAATTTTGAACCTTGTTTTATTCTACAAACTTTATAGTGCCATAAATATGAATTTTATTGCTCATGGGGACATGAATTCTCAAGACAATGCCATTGTGATACCCCTCTTTTACAATGATAAATGTAGTATACAAGTCACTAATCTCAAAAGAGAGCTAAAAAAAATTAAATATGCAATCATGTAGTATCATATGAACATTTGAATGGTATTGCACCATAGTGTTAGATATATCATTCACTTGTTTATAAAATGTGTGTTAGAGAGATATAACATAAGAACAATTTCATGATATTTATCATGGCATAAGATTAAAAAATGAAGTAATGAATGATATGAATCATGGCACAATAGTAAAAATTAATGAACAAACAAGCAGTGTCATATAATCTCACATAGTGTGTATAGAATGTCACGCATAAGGCCCAAATTCCACTTACAAAGGACACGTGAATGTCATATAAATAAATAAGGCCAAGGGACACATGCAAATGGCATGATTATGTCATAAAATAAATAACATGTATATGTTTCTCACACAATTCCAAGGGCCAGACATAATAAGAAAGTAAGTCATATCTTATCATGTAGTAAAGTAAGAATGTAAAAAAGAAGCATATAACAAACGAGATTAATACACATTGATTGTATGTATTGATGTCATTTTTAGAAAATAGAATATTCATGTAATACAATGTAAAGTATGAGTGATTATAAAATCATTTTTATAATATATATCTCAACATGGTATAGAGTTTATGGATAGATACAAGTTGTTAAAGCATTCACAGAGAATGAAGAGATGCCCCCATCCTATCAAGGTTGTTGGGTAAAAGGGGAAGCCTAAAATCAGAGAGCCATGTGAACATATGTCATTTATCACATTCAAATACCTCATGAAAATAAATGTGTTTTTTAAAATTTAAATGTGTTATCAAATTAACTTGAAATAAATATCATATGTAAATAAATAAGCTAAAAACATTTGAAAATAATGTTTAGGCCCTGATTTTGTATTTTTGAATTTTTAATATATCTAGATTTTTTTGTACTTTTCCATATTTTAAATTTGTTTAAGTTTTGAAATATTTGAACTTGAAAATGATAAGAATCAAGGTTTTAGAAATAGAGGAAATGGAAGGGATTTAAACAATCCTTAACAAGGTGATAAATCATAATGATAAAAGTTAGCAATATGTCCCCAATGTATGTGTAAATAAGTCAGAAATGTATCATAAATTATGAATATAAATAAGAATGTACATGTTCCTAAATGGTAAAAATACTATGTGTACTCATGTAAAACTAGAAAAGTGTAATCATGTAGGTGCAATATAAGCCATATCATGATAGATATGTAATAGTAAGAAAATGGATTGAGCATCTAGAATCAATATAAGATAGTTGTTTTAGATTGTTCGAATTGGATTGAAATCAAGAGAGAAAGTACCCAAAGATAAAATAAATCTAAGTGATATAATAATTTTTGGATAAGGGATAGAAGAAGTATCAATAAAGAAAAATCAAAGAAGTTATATACAAAGGAGACTGTATGTAACTAACTAATCAGAGACTCAGCCAAATCCATAGGTTGGGAGGAAGTAGGAGGCTCTATCCAAAAATGAATCACATCAAGAGGATGCACATTGTATACCCAACTGAATTTTATGAAGTAACAACTTATTTTGAAGAGGAGGTGCCAACTCTAAATGCCTCTGAATATAATTAATGATCATATGTTATAATATAACCCTCTAAATCACTTAGTGTATCCCCACGAAACCCTATATCCTCATGTGTAATAGGTTAATATGTAACTTCATGTACATGTGTTGAAACTCTTTGAATAACTTGTGATGATTCAAGAGGTGAATATCTCTTTTTATATCCCACTTTATGCTTAGGATAATGTACCATCCTCTTTGAAACTATCTAATTATGCTCATGTGTAATTTTATCATACTCATAAATGTATGGAGATATTGATTATCATGTGATAATGTTCACTAATATATGGAGTAAGTGATTTTATCATATGCTTTAGAATATGTAAATCATGTTATTGAATAGTTTCTATAGAATATTGCATTACCATGTTGCTCAATGTATGTGCCAACTAGCTATTTTATAAGAGCAGTAATTTTCATTGGTTCCAAAGGATATTCTTATTAGATTCTTTGAATTTTAACCACTTGAATATCATGAATATATTTATGAACTATAGGAGGTATTGTTCTAATATTTTATATCCAATTCCATCATAATAGCATATTACATATCTTATGCATGGTAGAACTAGGAATTTAGTGAGAACTATGAGACGTACCACTTATAAATCTAGAACTATATGCCCAATATTATTATTTGTATGACCATAAAATGCTTTGATAACTCTAGGAGTATAATTTAAATCTTTATCTATATAACCAATACAATAGATAAGTGTTATGGTCACACATTTTCGCTTGATCCATTGTTTATCATAACACTATGTATGGATTTTTTGTTAGCATATGCTCAAACAAATAGTGCATGTATATGTAAATCATCTTCAAAAACTTCACTATCATCAAATGTAATCATAGGATATGATATTTGTTTTCTTGAAACTATACCAATGATGTTATCAAGTGGATTCCATATATAGAAGGAAGAGGATGAGAACTATATACATAATGTGCTTCATAATTATCTTTGTTATTTTTTTCATGATTTGAAATATATATTTGTACATTGTAAGATTTAAATTGTCATGTGTTTGTGGTTTAGCCTCTTCAATAGGTGTACCAATATCAATAATGTTCTCATCAATAATATCTTAAGTCTTGTGTTTGATCTTGAAACATCTATTTTTGGAATGCCCAATACATCTATGGTAGTCACAATATGCATTGCCATCAAAAAAACTTATATTTTGGTCTATACATGTCTACTTCCATTAGTGTATGAATATAAATGAGATTAAATTTAGGTATATTTTGTAAAAATACATGAAGAGGTAATGGTATCTTTGAAAAATTTCTCCTTAGTGGAGCTTGTAATTGAAATTTTTGTTATGATTATGAAATAGTGTTAACTGTAATCTTAGATTCATTCTTGATTTCATTGGGATTGATCTTATGATTTGGATTTTTTTTAAACTTGACATTTGAATTAGGAAGAGAATTTAAAGTATACTTGGGCTTTTTAAAGTTATAAAATTGATTTGACATTCTTTGATTGTATGGAATAGTTCATCCAAAGATTTAAACTTTTCAAACATAATTGATTTTTTAAGTGGATCTAGCAAACTTTGAGTGAAAATATCTTGGAGCTCATTATTAGCCATTTTATTTGTCATTTTTACTATCATGGTCTTGTGTCTTAGAAAATATTCATTGATTGTTTCATTGCACCCTTATTTGAGCTTTGAAACTTGAGCATGTGATATATTTTCACCAATGTTGATAGAAAAGTGTGTTAAAAACTGATTTTCCAAATGATTGAAATCATTCACTGATTAAAGAGAAAGATCATAGAATCATCTAATAAAATATTATTTGAGACTTCTTGGAAAGATATTTATCAACAATTTGTCATTATTTGTATATTCTAGATAGGATACATGGAATGCATGCAAATATTATTCAGGATCAACTTTGCCTTCATAAAAGGGAATATTAGGAGCCACAAAGCCAAGTGGTAATGAAAAATATGTAATTTTAGGTGTCAAATGATTCTGTAATAAGGAACATGAGTCCATTGAGGGGATAGCATGATAAACAAATTGCTCAACTTGAGATAACTTAACTTTTAAGGCAAGAATTGTATGCTCAAGAGTAGAATTTTTAGATGTGATTGGAGGAGTATAAGTAGGCATAGGCATAAATACAATTTTTAAACCAAGTGATGGTCCCAAACTAAGGGATGATGTTATAGAAGGTGTAAAAATATGAATGGATGAAATAACAGAAGTAGAAACATTACAAGTATGGGATTTGACAACACAAAAAAGCAAGTTTTTTGGTGGAGATGTGGCCAATTTAGATTGGTCCTTAGCTTTTGATGTTAGAAAGAGGCTAATTATTTTATTGAATTCATGGGGTTCTCTTGAAGACCTTGAATAAATTCAGGTAATTCTTGCACTTGATTTTTGTCTACTCTATTAACCTCTTATGTATCAATATGAGAGTTACATTCATTATGTACATGATAGTTCTCTTAATTATCTTTAGTATCAAAATTAGTGTGAATTTCAACTTCATTATACCAAGTAATTTTAATAGTATCATTATTATCTTTAGAAAAAATATCATGATTTTCCATTGCATAAGAGATCAAAGGAAGCCTTATTTTTTATGAGTACCACTTAATATAGCATTATGACTTAGAGGCATACAATATAATATGAACCAACAAACACTAATTACTATGAATATAATATAATAAAAACTAAGATATAAAGGTGATCTAGGTAAGGGTTTAAATGATTATGTAGGCTCTCAAATATACTTTCCCATTCGCAGATTAGTGTCACCCAATATTTCAAAACACTAATTGTAGAGGCTAAACCATGTCTGTATCCCACTATATTGTCTTAAAGGGTATGGTGAGAGTAACTTACCTAGGTGATACACTCCTCTCATGTGCACCACAAATAAAACATATATGTGAGGCTTCTTATGGTATAAATAAGGGACCCTACACATTTATGACATATCATGAAGTATGTAGAAATTAAACTCCAATTTTAGTGTTTTAAAATGGCTATGAGTATTGGGGTGGAACCCCTCACACTATAATGTATATAAAATAGATCACATGTAGCCCATAATTTTAGTCACTAAGCAATTTTAAAACTGGTGGAACATAGTTTATAAAAATAAACACAAGCAAATCAAAAGATTTTTGTGTATAGAGATTATCAAGTTTCAACCCAAGGTTAAAAGAAAGAGCTTTAGTTTTGGATGTTATCCAAGTTTAAATAAAATGCTTTTAGTGTAAAAAATCATGTTTGAAGTTAAAATTAAATTATTTAAGTGTCAGATTTAAATATGAACTTGAAGGATGTTTTCTTGTAGTGTTAATAATTTATAGATATTAATATGAAATCCTAGGAAAAAATTCAAGTAAAGAACAAGTAATGCTATAAAAACATAATTGGTTCACTAGAATGTTTCATTTATTCTTTTTTATTTAAAAATAGAATGCTAAGAACAAATAAACTATTAAATTTTGATTTAGAACTACAAAAATATACAAATCTGAATGTGAAATACATAATTTACAAAATTGAAAATGAAATATAAACAATTAATTGATAAAATATATGAAAACCTAACATGGATTTGATGATTTTTTTATTATTCAGAGTTATTATGGATGGAAATTGGATAAAAATACATGTAAATTATGTGACATTAAAAAACATGAATTCAAAATATGTAAAGACAAAGTCATACTAGGAAAAAAAGGACACATTTTAGCCTTGTCTATTGATTTTGGATAAGTCCTTGTTGAATTTATGATTGGTTTTATGATATGGGTACCTACGACTGCCTGCAATGGTTTATTATTTGATTGCGTGTACCAATTTGATGTATGAAAGACCTAAAACTTACAAACCTAGCTCTTACATAGTAAATACAATTAAAATCAAATTCCAAGTGAGGAATTAGGTAAAGGTCATAGCTGATCTATCCTAAAAACCCCCAAATAATCTATGTGATGCCTACATAGCCCAAAAGGGAATCAAGCCAATGTAGTTCTCCCACCTAGAGTGAGTGTGTGAATCTTTACTTTGTTATATAGATGCAATGAGATATATTGATTTATTTTTTTTACAATGAGTTCTCTTTACCTAAAATAAAATAACTTCAAACTTGACCAATTAATGTTATAATGCTTCAAAATGATAATTGGAATAAATAGTGCTCTTTTGCTCAATGTGCAGTAAAATTTCCAAGTGATTTCTAGATAGATCTAGTTGTTGTTTTGAGTGGCCTTTATTTTCTTGTATAGAGAAAAAAATTGAATATTTATATTAACCAACATTGTTAAAAATGTGGGAGGGGTAAAATTCAATGTCTCAAATTTAAAAAATTATTGTTGAATCACTAGGGATGAGGCCACAATGCACCTTATCTGATCTAGCAAGGTCCCATCCTAGAAGAATAGATACTACTAAAAATGGGATGACAAGAGTTTATAAGCATAATATGGATGTTTGAATTATGTTATAAGTGATTACAAGATAGTTTGTATAATAATGAATGCTCCCATAGAGATTACAATTTAATGGAATGGTAAATAGACCAAAGATATGACAAAAGTAAACATTTTCAAGCACTTAATTATTAATTTTGAGTTTATACACCATACAATTTATTAAATACATTGATCTTGTGATCAACCTTTGGTGGTGGAATGTATCTCATTCTTGGTATTTATAATGTGGATGTTATAAATAAAATAAGTTTGGACTCCCTTATAAAGAGGGACCTAAGAAACTCTAAGTACCCTAAACTCTTGTATAATAATAATAAGATATAAAACTAAACTATAATTGAATGTGCATAAGAATCATGTTCCTGGTATGTCTCCTTGAGGACATAACTTCTTTCTAAGGAAGTCAAGAATATATAGTGTGTGAAGGTGAGACATAAGAACAAAGAGAACCGGATGGGGAGAATGACGAGTTACAGCGTGTACAGGTCACAACTGAGCTAGGGTAGTCATGCCCTAGCCTATTCAAAGCAGTGGGTTGGTGTGCGCAGGTGTAGTTTGTGGGAAAGAGAGAGTGGCAAAGGGCTGAGGCATTGGGCAAAGGTGTAACAGGGTCACGCTGGACCAAGGAGGGTGTGACCATGGCTAAACAAGAGCCTTTAAAAACCATGTTTGGCAAAAGTTTTAGTGTAGCTATGGGCATGAACAGGCAAGAGCAGCAAGGTAAAACAATAGGTCATGAGTTTTCTTCCCATAATCCAGGAGCAATGGAATGGAGCTTGTCTGGGGGATCTAGGATTATGAAGATTAATGGTTGCCAGGAGAAATGCAAGGAACGACCTAAATTGGTAATTCCTTTCGATATGATTTCGGAGGATGTGGAATATTATTCCAAGCATTCTTTGTATTGCATGTTTTTGGGTCTAAAAGTTTCCCTTCAATTTTTGGAGGGTTGGGCTAGGAGAGTGTGGGAGCCAGAGGGAGAAATGGAGGTCACATTATTGGCAAATAACTACTTCATGGTCATGTTTGTATACCTAGTTGATCAGAACAAGGTTTTTGAGGGAGGGCCATACTTTTATAATCAGGTTGAACTTTTTGTTAAACCTTGGCATGTTGGGTTTAATCCTTCTGAGGAATTACCAACTTGGGTTCTGGTATGGGTTAGGCTCCCAAAACTTCCTATTGAATGCTATCATGAGGATGTTCTCTTGATGTTAGCTTCGATGCTTGAAAGGCCAATGGGCTCTTCAACTCAGACTTTAGGTAAGAAAGTCATGACTTTTGCTCAAATATGTGTGGAAATTGATTTGAGCAAACCATTACCTGATGCGCTGGAGATGAGTGCAGGTTCATACTCCTGGGTGCAACAATTGGACTATGAGACCCTTCCCTTTAGGTGTCACCTTTGCCATGAGTATGGACACCTGGTGCGTATATGTTTGAAGGCTAAGCTAATGGAGCAAAATCCCCAATTGCCATCTAGTAGCATTCTCAGCACTGATAAAGGGAAGAAATTGAGGGTTGGGGAGAGAAGGGATGCTGAAAGTTTTATACAGGTGAAAGCTCAAAGCCATAATAGGGGATAGAAGGGGACCCTTAGGGAGAGGTAGGATGATGACTCTTTTAATAGGTTTGAAATCTTGGATGGATTGGGCCAGTAAGAAGTAATTCTAAGATTAATGAGTGTGGAGCAGCTCAGGGGAGGTTTAGTACCAGAGATTAGTTCAGCCAATCTTTTGGTGATTCTTTAGGAAGAGTCAGCCTTACCCATGGCTGTTGAGGGGAAGACAGAGGAATTGGGGGGAGATGATAGATAGGGACCTAGAACAGAATGGAGAAGACCTATACCCTTTGGCAAGGGTTGTGGGGATAGACGTAGATAAGAAAGGAAAATCTTCTCCTCACCTGGGTATTCTCCAGAGGGAGGGAAAGAAGGGGATGTCAGAAAAAGTGCTAAAGTGGGGTGCAAGAAGGACACAAACAAACTCAAGATGATTAGGGAGACCTTGGTGGAGTTTGGTGAGGTTAAGACCTTAGACTCACACTTCTTAACTCCTTTGAAATGATCATTATCTCATGAAATGTAAGGGGACTGAATAGCAGTCCCAGACAAAAGGCTATTAGGGAATTAGTTAGATGTCAAGTACCTAATATTCTCTTTCTTCAAGAAACAAAAGTTTATGTGGATGATATGAGGAATATTGCTCCTAATTTATCGAGGTATGGTTTGTGGTAGTGCATTGGAGCTCATGGATCTTCAGGGGGCATGGCTTGTTTCTGGAATCCGTGCAAGATCTAACCTGTGTCCTAGATTTCCTTTAAATCCTCTTTATCCATAGTGGCTTCATGTATTGAGTCAGGTGAATCAGTCCTTTTTTCCAATGTTTATGCTCCTACAAATTTCCAAGGTAAACTTTTTGTTTGGAAAAACATCGACTTTCTTTGTCAATTATTTCCCTATTTGCCTTGGATTGTGGCGGGAGACTTTAATGTTATTCTTGATTAAACAGAGCAGAGAGGAGGTAATGCACGACTGGAACCTTCTCTCCTACTCTAAGATAATATTAAGGAATTCAATTTAGTGGATATCAAGCTAGTTAATGGATGCTTTAGCTGGAACAATCAAAGAGTGGGGGACAGGTGCATTACGGAGCATATAGATAGATTCATGACCTCCTATTATTAGGTGGGGGGTTCATGGTCTTCCTACCTTGAGATTCTTGATTGGAGGGGCTTGGACCACTGGCCAATAAAATTGGTCATTTCTTCTACCTATGAGCCTCTGAAGGTGCCTTTCAAGTTTTAGCTTATGTGGTTCAGGGACTTGGACCTGTTTGGACGAGTGGCAGATTGGTGGAGGGGTAGGCCTATTGTAGGAATAGCAATGTATACTTTTGTTAAGCTTCTCCAATTCGTCAAGTACCAGCTCAAAAAGTGGAACCAACAAAGTTTTGGGAACATTTTCCAAAAGAAAAATGAGGTGTAAATGGAGCTGAATGTCATTACCAGAACCATTCGGGATGAGGGAATGACTGAGGTTTTGTTGAGGGAGGAAGCCAGGGCCTTAAAAGCTTTGGAGGAATGGGAACTAAGGGAGGAAATATTTTGGAAACAAAAGGCCCAGATCAAATGGCTTAGAGAAGGGGATAAGAACACAACCTTTTTATTCAATTTGATTCGAGCTAGACAGCATGGCATGGGGATTACTTCTTTGGTGTTGGACAGCGGGGAGACTATTTCTTCTATGTAGGGTATCATTAATGAGGTAGTGCAATATTTTTCTTTGTTATTCAAGGAGGAAGCGCAAGGGGACTCAGCTGAAGAGCTCCAGATCTTGTCTTGTATTCCCTCTTTGGTGACTAGGGATATGAATGAGCATTTGATGAGGGATATATCCTTAGAGGAGTTAAGGAGGATAGTCTTTATGATGTAGAAAGGAAGAGCACCTAGTCCAAATGGCTTCCCGATTGAGTTCTTCCAAGAATTTTTGGAAATTATTAAATTTGACCTCCTGGCTATTATTCAAGAATCCCAAAGGAACAAGCAAATGTTGTGGGCTTTGAACTCCACCTTCCTAGCCCTCATTCTCAAGGGTATAGGGGCTGATAGGCTGAGTCTTTTTAGGCTCATTTCTCTCTACAATGTCGCTTATAAAATTATTTCTAAGCTGATCATTGAGAGGTTAAAGAAGTGGCTGCCTGTGCTTATCACGAAGGAGCAAGGTGGCTTTGTGGAGGTCTGACAGATTTTGGATGGGGTGGTGATGGCTACTGAGACTATACATTTCATGACCCAGTCCAATGAGAAGGCAATGTTTATCAAGCTGGATATGTCAAAGGTTGATAGAGTTTGGTGGTCCTTCCTCCAGAAGGTCTTGGGCACCTTTGGTTTTGTAGAGGATTGGATTCATTGGGTTTTGAGTTGTGTGAGCTTGACCTCCTTTTCTGTTCTAATTAATGGTGAGCACTCTAATCTCTTTGGGGCTTCTCATGGATTAAGGCAAGGTGACCCTCTTTCTCCCTACTTGTTTCTTCTATTGGCAGAAGGCTTGGGTCGATTGATTAAAAGAAATGTGGGTGATGGTGTTATTCAAGTTTGGTAGTGGGGAGAGAAAATCCATGTACAATTCCATCTCCAATTTGTGGACGATGTGGCTTTGATGAGTAGGGCTACTATTAGGGAGGCATCTAACATATGCAAGATCCTGGATGTTTAACTTGTTGCCTCTGGACAGGTAATTAATGAGGGAAAATCATCTATTTTTCTTTAACACTCCTTTGGCCATACAGTAAAGAGTGGCTCTTATCCTTAGGTTCAAAATTGGGAGTCTCCCATTGCTTTATCTCGAGATTCCTATCTCTACTGGCTAACTGGCTAAGGAGTCGTGGTGGGTGATCCTAGACAAATTCTAGGACAAGGTGAATCATTGGACCCACTGTTGGTTATCCTTTGTAGGTTGGGTTCAACTGATTCAATCAGTGGTGCAGGCTCTTCCTATCTATAGGTGTATGATTTAGGTGGCACTAATGAGCTTTGTTAAGGACTTGGACTCCTTAACAAGATAATTTTTATGGGCTGGGAATTTATCTTCGACCAAGTGAAGCCTAATTAAGTGGGAGATAGTTTGTAGCCCAAAGAGGTTTGGCGGGTTGGGATTATGGTAGTTTGTGCTATCTGGTACTACTTTGGCTACCAAACTATACTAGTGTTGGTGCATGGAGCAAGATCAGTTGTGGGCTAGAGTGTTGTCCCACAAGTATTTTTTTAGGATTCCTAGGAGGGATATTCCATAGTATGATTTGGTTGGTAAAGGCTCAGTAATTTGGGTGACTCTCAAGAAAGGAGCCATGCTGATTAAGAGGGGTCTTTTCTAGATATGCAAGAGTGGGGTGGAGGTCCAATTTTTGCATGACTCATGGGACGGTTTCCCTCCTATAATTAGCCAATATCCCCAGCTGAGTACTCTGGCCCAGAGGTTTTTTGAAGCTAGCTAGAAAAGGGTGTGCGACTTTAAATCCCTTTCCTCTCAGGGGCAGGTGGTGGCTGCCAGATGGAAGTCCCCAAAAGAGTGGCTGATTCTTGGTTTGGAGGTAGAGTGCGTGGACCTACAGAATATTTTGTCTTGATGTAGTTGCAATACACTTATGGATAGTGATATGTTAGCTTGGTCGCTAAACCCCAAAGGGAAGTATACGGTGTCATATGGCTACCAGGAGTTGATTTCTAGTAGTATGAGAATAGAGGGGAAGTTCAGTGGTGGAAGAAACTTTGGAATGGTTTCTCATGGCCGAAGTGTAACTATTTTACATGGACTTTAGTGTGGAATAGCTGTTTGACATGGGAAAATATTTAGAAGCAGGGATTTGCTGGTCCTTCGAGGTGTGTGCTCTGTAATAGAGAAGAGGAAGACTCTCACATTTTCTTTCACTATCCCTTCACTCTTCAACTATGGCACTTCTGGTGGGATGTGTGGTGGTGCCAATACATTCACACTGTCTCTTTGGCAAATTTTTGGTCTAGAGTGGGCCATCCCCCTTCTTTGACTTCCTTCTTGCATGATGCGTGGTACACTGGCCCTATTTTCCTACTCTGGCAAGTTTGGATAGAAAGAAACTAGAGGATTTTTAAGGGGGAAAATTTGGTGACTCAACAAGTCTAGAGCAGAATTAAGGGAATGATCTAGGAATCTATTGAAGTGAAGAGTGAGGTTATGTTGCCTTTGAAGAAAGGGGACGCTGAGGTGCTAGAATGATTTGGCATAAGAGAGTTATCTCTGATCTCGGCTTGTGTCAGATGTGGTACATAAGGGCAGCAAAAAGTTTAATAGTTGGGGAAGTGGATGCCTCCACCTACTGGGCTTTTGAAAATTAATATGGATGGGTTGTCTAGGGGCAACCCAGGGGAGGCTGGGATTGGTGGGATTGCTAGGGATTTTTTGGGATCTATGGTTTTTATTTTCTCAGCATATCAGGGAGTGCAGATGATTAATAAGATGGAAGGTTTGGATATCATATATGCTTTGAGGAGAGCATATGCTTTGGGTTAGAGGAGGGTGATCTGCAAAGTTGATTCTCAGGTCCTGATTAACTTGATCTTGGAAAGGAAAAATTTTGATGTGAGTTGGCAGTTGGCCATGATAGTGCAGCAGATTTTACAGGTGAGTTCTTGCATGGAGTCGGTATCCTATGCCCACATTCCATGGGAGTGGAATAGGGTGGGTGATTGTTTGGAAAAATGGGCATCAAAAGAGGGAGAAGGCCACAAGGCAGATGAATGGGAGCAATTGCCTAGCGATTTATGTCAGGAACTGGAACCCATTCTTGCTGGAGATATTGGTGGAGTTGAGGTTTGAGGCTGTTATTTTTGGTTTGCTTGTCTTGTGGGTTGTTTGGACACTTTTGTAATCTATTGTTTTAAGTTTAATAAAGTTTTTACCCCCTTTAAAAATATTTTATATATATATATTTATATATATATATATATATATCCTCTAGTATAGACCTTTGTCTAGATTATTGTGTGACATCTTAGTGGTTTCAACCAAGTATCCTTCAAATTATCAATTTTAGTTACACACACACACTATATATATAGTGTGTAACTAAAATTGATAATTTGAAGGATACTTGGTTGAAACCACTAAGATGTCACACAATAATCTAGACAAAGGTCTATACTAGAGGATATAAGCCTTTGAATCCATTTATAAAGAAAGGAGCATTTGACTAGGATCATAAACTAAAAAATAGGACTTATCAACACTTGTAAGTGGTAATCTCATTTATAAATGAAATATGATAAAAAGCCATGTTGGTATAGCAGGTGGATTAGTTAATAATACGGCATCTAAGATCATGTTTGCACATAATAAGTTAAGTACATGATGATGTGTACTTTCAAAATAATTGTTAAACTAAGCTAATTAATGTTAAGGGTATATATTAACATGACAATAGAGCACAATATTTTGGATCCACAATCCATAAGTCCCAGGATCAAAACCTAGTCACTAAGTTGGATTAGGAACCCTATCTTGAGTTTATATTTCAAGACTAACTATGGTACAAGGGTGATAGGATTTATGTCACTGTGTGAATGGGGAAGGTGTAAAGGTGAATACTTATTAACTCACATTTAAGGAAAGAAAAAAAAGGTGGTTTTTAGAGGTGGATCCTATAGACTTCTACTTTATATGATTTTTTATAGCATTTCTTTATAGGAGAAATATCATTATCTTACTCGAGTTTTGAATTTCACTATGTTTCATGAACTCTTATCAAATCTCTATGGGGGAAACCATATTCTATATTTATCATTCTTGTTATTTTAACTATTACATATGTTTAGGGACATTAGATTATTCATGATGATAGATATTGGAGTCATGTGACTATTAGGGTGTTTCATATAAATTATTGATAATTTAGGTTTTGTTAATACTTTGTTTAGATTTTATTCTAAATGTACCCATATTATATTCATATTTGGTTTAGACTTATCTCCATCATTAGATGGTACTTTAATTCCAACATTTACTATGATTATTTGGCATTGATCCATATGTCTATAAAACATTAGAATGGGTTTTCAATTTCCCAAGCACATCACATTCAATTCATGTAGACACATAAATTTAATCATTATGTGTTTTAAAATGTTTATCCTTAATATCTTTCCCCTACTTGGTCTATTCATCATTTATCTAACTTGAATACTATAAAAGAGCCTATATTTTCTTATGAGCACATAAAATATCATACAAACATATTTCTTTCAACCCCATTCTTCCATATTTAACCTATAAAAACCTATTAGACCATTTTTGGCAATCTTTATCTTTATAAGACATGATTGTGCTAGGTCAGATAGGGTCACATTGTAACCCTATCCACTAGTGCAACCTTGTCCCCCACACTCTAAAGGTTATTTTTTCAAATCAATACATTACATAATGGATCTCTCATGATTTTTAAAGGTCAGTTGGTGAAAATATTCTAAATATTACCCTATAAAATCACATCAAGACATTCACTTTAAAACACTTAGCAAGCTGATTTCAAAAGTATTACACACCAAGCAAAAGAGTACTATTTTTTTCCAAAATCAATTCTAATACTTTCTAAAAATCATAGGAAAAGTCTAAATATTATTTATTTAAAGTCAAGGTCACCCACTTTTCAATAATTTCAATTAATTCTTATAGTTATACTCATTTAGTTACACAATCATGGATCACAAAAGCACTCTAGTATGGAGTACTACATCAATTTGAGGCCCATTTGGGCTATGTAGGTATCACTCAGTCAGAAGGGGTTTATAAGATTAGCTCAGTTATTCCCATAACCATGTTCCCCCTTTTTTTCATTCAATTCCCATTGTGTTTCTTGTGTAGGACCTAATTTTTCTATTGTGTAGGTCTTCAATGCATCTATTTGGCTTCTGCATAGAAATATTAAACCCTCAAAAGTAGTGGCATAGACCCAAATTGAGAAATAAAGTATATAGTCAACCAAGATAGCCACAATAAATAGACATGGTTGTAGTTTGCCCTTGTCCACCTCTTGCATATTTTTTTTCATGTTGTAAGTTTCCTTTCATACACAACACTATTTACAAGTCTTTTTAAGTAGTTTTTAATATTTGTCAATCTACACTGCTAACATACAATATTTTTTATAAAGGTTTTCACATATTTAAGCTATTTTACTATTTTTATCGAGCTTCTAATTTTGTAAAATAATTTATCATATTGTATTTCATTATCAAATCTGTATATTCAAAAATTCTAATTTCAATAGTGTAATTCACTTCATTGAATTCATCTATTTAAAATAACATTTAAATATTTCCATAGATCCATACATGCATTTAAATCATTTTCATATATCTCTTTTCTAATTTGAATTGTAGCTTACACACACACCTCAAAGTGGGGGAAAATGTAGATAGCTAAAAATGTCCACGTGGCCTTTGTTAAATGTTAAATTTAATGTGCTTATCATACTTGTCTATTTGTTAATTATTAGTCAAAATTAGGCATTATTAATGCATTTGTTGGTTTTCATATTATCTCCCTCTTCTCATTCCTAAAATATTTTCTCTCTCCTATATTTTATAGGCTCTATGTCTGAAGCACTCCTAACACTCCTATGTATTATATGGAGTTTCCTCAATGCTCATAGGCCCTTATTTTGGTCTCCTCTTAGTTAAAGTGTACTTGTCCCTTCCATCCCATTTTTTACTTATATTTATTTGGTGTTTGGTTTTACATGCCAATAGGGTCTTAATTTAAATTCAAATGTTTATAAATACATAAGCATCGTAATTCATTTCACACACAACATTGAGTAGTCATTTAGAGAGAATTTATTGAACGCTTATAGGTATTCAAGAGAAATCAAGCAATCATTAGAGCATTTATCATTATATGAAGATAGAATTTCCCATGGATCACTTTTTTCACGTGACCTAGGGATTTTATATTTTTGAGGTTTCTCTATTTAAGAAAAAAAAAAATTAACATTATTATATTTTAGTTCCCACCCTTTAGGTTCCTAAAAATTACCGATATAGTTTTTATATATAGTCATTTTAATACCACCTAAAGATATAGTTTTTTCTTTATGGTTTTAGATATCACAAGTTGTTTAACCCTAAATTGATTTTGGTACAAGGGTACATACCTAGTTAAGAATATAGAAATGAATAAGCACAAGGGTGATAAATAGATCTATAGCAAGCCAATTAACTTAAAAACTTAGATAAATAATATTCTAAATTTATAATAATGAGTATGTAAAAAATATAAAGTAAAGCTATTGACTAAGATTGTAATATTTTAAAAAAAATACTTAGTTGGTTCATTGTGCATATGCATATTTGGGTTGAAATAGGCTAGAAGTGGACTAGATCAAGATTCTAGAATAGTCATCAGATTTTAGAATTTCACATTTTATGGCCTTAGATGCTTACATCAAATTTATAAATTTACATCAAAGTCAGTGTCTGAGTTGGACATAGGTGTCCAATATGGAATAGTGATTAGATCCAGATGCATCCACTTATACCCTTTTATGTTTTTGTCACCTTTATTTTGGTGTGTACATATCACATGCATAATTTGTCATTCTTTGTCAAATGATCAAACCCTTACTTTTTCACCATTGGAGTGATTGTGCAAAAAAATTAGTGGGTAGATGATGTTGAGCTAGCCAGAAGACTCTTTTGTTAATGGGTATTTCCGACATATCCAATACTCTAAAGATGGCCTTAGACTTATGTATTTCTCCCCTATTTGTTTGCTTGTGTGTGTATAAGGATTCAATATGTGATAAACAAGTGTATATAGTGACCTATCTTGTAACTTAGAAAATATGGCTCATGGGATGGTCCTTCAGTAATTCATACCTACAAGGATACTGCTATTGTGCGTGATATGGAAATAGGGATGAATAGGGTAGATTTGTTCATTTTAATGCTTAATTGGGTGTTATTTGGTAAGTTTCCTTACGAGTTTCCATATTTTCTGTCTTTTCTAGGTGTTGAAGGAATGAAGACTAATCTTATATATATATATATATATATATATATATATATATATATATATGTATGTATGTATGTATGTATGTATGTATGTATGTATGTATATATATATATGTATGTATATATATATATGTATATATATATATATATATATCTTTTTGAAAAATATCTCACACTAAATCACTTAAGTCAACCTTTAAAATACATTTCATTTGTAAATTAGATGACTTTATGGCACTTGAAACTTAGTTTTAAAATGGACACTTGCATAAAAGTAGGCCTCTAGTTGGAATGCAAGTGTTCAATAAGTTATAAATTAGGTATAGGTCCAAAACTAGTAGAGAATGATAATGATTGTGTTTATAGAATTTTGCATAGTATAAAAGGCCTAATCATCATAATAACAATGATCAGACTAATAAATAAGTAATTTGGCACAAAGAGATAATGAATACAAGCCTTTTGGTAGTGGGAATATCTTGGAATTGAATGGTATAATCATGATAGATATTTTTCAAGTATACAAGACTGAAGTGCTATATAATTCAGATTTAGAGTCTACATTTCCTTCCTTCAATCTAGTAATAAAATTACTAATTTAAAGGAAAATAAATATGTACCTAGGTGTGTATAACACACCTTGTCTTTGTGTGATTCCAACTTGAGTGTTTTGTTGGTGACAGACCAACAACCAAGAGAATGTTACAATATATAATTAGTGTATGTAATTTAGAATTGAGATAATTTGAAATGATTAAAAATAAAGAGATCAATATTAGGAGTACACCTATGTATTGATGTAACCATCTTGCCTTTTAGCAATTTGAATTAAAGAGATACTTTCTTATAAAGCCTTGGATCTAAGATTAAGACAATCTAAAAATTTGAAAATACTTACATATATATAAATATTGGAGGAAATCATGCCCTCAACCTTGGAAAGAATGTGATTTATCAAAGATTCATTGAGTTCATCTCAATCTTGCAATCCAATCATACTTATAACCTGGTAAGTGTGGGTGATCTAATCAAATCATATTATATATCTAGTGAGAGTGGATGATTTAATCACTCCATCCTATAAATATGGTGAAGCTAGATCATTTAATCAAATCTAACTTATAAACTTGGTAATATTAAATGATTTAATCATCTCAACCTCATCAAAAGTTAAACCAACTACAACAGTAGATTGGCTCAATAAAGTTTGTAAAATTCCATCTTCGGTATGATAATAGTCCATAGTAGTATTTAAAATTTGAAAGTTGATTTGATTTTACAATATAAGGTTCTCTTTTGAATGGAATATGCACCTCATATATGTCTCAAGCTAAAACTTGGGTATAATAATGGTACCAATGTATATAATGCTACCACAAATGTGTATTTGAATCATATAACTATGAAACTTAGCCAAATTGATATTTTCAAGTGTGAAAGATGTTCTCCTATGCCCCCATTAAATCTGGAAAATCTAAGAAATGGTGTAAGTGAGGAGAACACATATCCATAACATGCCCCCACTATAATATGAAACTATGAAATATGTGGAATCCATGCCTCTATAAAAATCCTCCACTAATATGCCCCCCTTTTGAGGTGAGGGGAAGTAGAAACTAGTAGTTACCTTACCTCAAAAGGATAATATAATTGAATAATCTATGTATCATATAGGATCGGCATGTCTAGGTAAATATATCAATAAGTTACATAGTATTTGATCACATAAAGTCCTAAGATGCAAGATGTCAATTATTTCTTTCTAATTTTTTATTTTTTCTTAGTCTGAAAAGAAAGAAACTAGTAAAGGGGTGTGTAGAAGAATACATGTTGAATGTGTGCACGTTGAAGTCTAGACTTTGTGAGAACCCCTCTTTGACTAAGGAAGAACACTATAAAATAATAAAGCACTACCACAAAAAAATTTGGTTAGACAAGTATTTGGGTGGATTGCCTAGCATGAGCTAGATCCTAGAAGCGTGAGCTTTTTAGGAGGTTGTCAATCCACCTAATTTAAACAATTAATTTTGAAATGATAAAATAAATTTACCTTCATTAAATGATAATAAAACTAAAATTAAAATAGTAAATAACTGAATTTAATACAAGGAATTTAAACTCTTTACGAAAGATAACTAAATGAAAGCAATAGTTTGATTAACACTAATGCTAAAAATTAGTTAAAGCAAGGTTGTGGCTTTGATTTGGTAATTTTACAAGGGTTAAAATATAGTTTTGTTGGGGTTGGTAAATGGATAAGGTGGTAACATTATTAAGGTTGTCAAAGGGGTTAATTATGGTTGGGAAGGAAAAAAGGGGAAATGGTGGTTAAGAAGGCAAAAGGGGGAAATGGTGGTCAAGAAGGCAAAAGAGAGTAAATGGTGGTCAAAAAGGCAAAAGGGGGTAAAGGTGAAAAGGGTAAGATGACAAAAGGATAAAGGAAAAATGGTGAAGGGATACAAGAGGGTAATAAAAGAAAGGGCCAAAGGGAAAGAAAGATTGAAATTAAATAAACAAAAACAAATATTACCTTCCAAGCTTGAAGAAGAATGGTGATGGTGATGATGATGATGATGATGATGACGATGATGATGATGATGATGATGATGATGATGATGATGATGATGATGATGATGATGATGATGATGATGATGATGATGATGATGATGATGATGATGATGATGATGATGATGATGATGATGATGATGATGATGTTGGCTTGTAAATCTAGTAGAGTTTTAGGGATTTGACTCCTCCTATAAGATGAGTGGACTCCTTCAAAATTAGATAACCTGTAAGATGAATGCTTTCACCTAAAACCAATTTAACCATAGGTGAAGGGAGAGGGTCATATTTATAGCATTTTATGTTGGAAAACATGACAAAGGAGAGGAATAATGAAATATGGAATTGTTTTCCAAGTGGGCTCATAAGTGGTCATGAAACACAAGGGGGTGATATTCCCACTTAGCTAATAGGCATCCCACTTGATTAGTTTGTCTCCCACCTTGCTAAAGTGTCCAAAATAGAGTGGGGATCATGCACATGGATCCAAATGCATCGAAAAGACTTTTCATCACCTTTTTCTATTTTATGCTAAGTATTTAAGGAGATGCTCCACAACATGTGGTGCCATTTTTCAAGTGGGTTCATAACTATTCATGAAAGATAAGGGGTGAGATTCTCACTTAGCTAATAGGTATCCCATTTGGTTGGTTTATCTCCCACCTTGCTAAAGAGTCCAAAATGGAGTGGGGATCATGCACATGGGTTAATATGGGTCGAAAATACTTTCCACAACTTTTATATTTTCCCAAGTACTTGACAAGGAGCCCCACATACTTTGGTGTCACTCTCATGTATGAGGACAAAAGATGATGTTGAATGTTGGCCCCTTATGGATAAATTTCCCATACTTCAAAATAGGGACCCTTGTCATGCTTAATGATGTCATTAGGCACCTTATATGAGGGTCCCAAGTGGGGTATGATGTCCCACTTAAAACCACCACACTGTCAAGCCATGTCACTTGCCATATCATTGTTAATTCATACACCATGTCACCATGAATAGTGATAGCAAATCTCATAGTGAATAGTGAATTCGAATAGTGACTTGAAATAAGTTAAGAGGGGTTGGGTTAAGGGTCAAGAAGGGTTAGGTGGGCCCAAGGCATTCAAACATCTATAATTACAAGGGTGAAATTTTTTAGTGTCTATATTTTCCCCTTTTTTTATACAGCATTGAATTAACAATCTGTAAAACAAAAATGGATCACTTAGTTAAAGGTCAGGATGCCTTGAGTATGGGGGGAGGTGTTACCCCTCAAACAGGGAGTCAATGAGGAAAAGAAGAATTGGGTAAAGATTTGATAAGAGGTTGGTGCAAAAAAGGGTTGGGCATTTGAAATGCAAATGGGTGCATAAAATGTGATTAAGTGTGATAGCCAAGATCACACACAAATGAAAGTTACCAATGTTGGTAAAATAAGGGTCAAATTTTAAGAGATAAGTGATCAATGTACCACATGATCATAACTATGGTTGGGCATCACTTTTAGTCTTTTAAATAAGGTCAGTGTTTTCATAGATATCAAAATTTAGAAGTACTCCTTTGAAAAACATAGATGGTCTAGTCATGCACAAGGTGGTGCAAATTGAAATGTTCAACATGGCAAGATTGGTTGGTTTGGTCAAAAATACCAAGGCAAGGTTGTCACAAAAATATGTAATAGTTCGGGTCAAAATGGCTAACATCAAGTGAAGAAAGGTGAATAGGTGGGGATGGGTTGGTACAGGGTAGTTGAGCTAACTCCAAATTCACTAGGCCAAATGGATGCTACCTACATAGTCCTATCGACAAAATATCCAAAAGACCTTTAGGCTTAATGTAGTTCTCTCAAAAATGGGTAAAATTAAAGAGGAAGTATTAGATATTATTAAAAAACAAAGATGCTAAGAAAAATCTAAAGCTTCCCTAATATAGGATGCCTTAAGCAAGAGGGTGCTATTAGCAATGGGAATTAATGAGAAGAAAAAGGGGATGGTAATTAGTTATTAGTGGCCAAGTTGCCCTTAGAAGTCAAGCAACACCTACATAGTCTATGGACATTAGGCAAATGTAGTTCAATAAGGGTTTGAGAGTGGTGCTCAAATGGGTTTCCTCAATTTGATGGACCATATGGTTTGGTTTTGTTGAAGGTTTGTGGAGAAAGGGTGTGCACCGAAGACAAGTTGAGGTTGCAAAGAAAGGTATATCCAAAAGGTGGGTTGATTGATCATAAATAGGGATTTGATGTTAATGTTGTTCTGATGTTATTTATGGCTAAGGTTATGATGATTTTATGGATGATAGTGGTGGCACATAAGTAGGTTAGATAACCATACTAGATGAAAAATCATGAGACATGGGTCTAATAGAATACATGACTCAATTATGAAAGAAAAATAAATGAGGTATAATACCTATTTATTCATAAGGATAAAACAAAATAAAATATAAAGTTGGACTAACTTAAGGAACATAAGCCTTTTGAATACTTTGTATTAGCATGTGTTGGTTGATAAAACAAGTTTCTTGATCATAGTGTGGTAAGTAAGCTCTAAATCCCCTAATTTATAGATAGTAGACAAGGAAGATGGGTACTAGGTGGTATGAAGGATAATGGGTGATGTGTATGGTAACCTTATGTGGGTTAGTTTGTCCCTTCTATAGCTGACCTAAGAATGGTAATAAACAAGTCTATATCATATGATAGGTGTAGATTTATCAATGTTAGAAGTCTACATTTGAAAGTCGATTGCGGCTTCCAACTTATTATTCTACTTGAAATCTAATTGCGGTTTTAGCTTTTGTTGTGTTGGTGGGTCTTTTGATTTATTATTGTATATGGGAAGCTGATCAATATGGGAAACTTCTAATAAATTATTCTTCTTTTGTTAAATTTAACATATCCATCCTTCAAGGGAGTGGTCTAAGTTTAATGGCTTTGTTTAATACTCTTGATAGTTGTCCTTCAAGGGAGCAATCTACCTTACATTTGGAAATTTTCATTTTACTTTTGGGTAGCCATCCTTCAAGGGAGTATTTTACAATGCTTAAGATATTGACCCAAGTAATATTTTGATACATGAACAAGTCTAATTAGGTTTAGAGGTTTATCATTATGAGGTTAAAACTTTAACACAAGAAGGTTAATTATATGTGAAAAGGTGTGGTTTTGAGAGACAATGACCATGGGATTCCATCTTGTTAGAGACAAAGAGTATCCATGAGAAATATGCTATGGATAGAGTCATGGTAACCATATTTAGGATTAGGCTATGATGTGATCCTTAATCACATGGTTCTATGTTGTAATCAATTATCATCAAAAGGAGAGGAGGAAGATGGGTAAAGGTTAAAATCTCATAATTAGGAGATAAGCTTAAGTTAGACAAAAGGATTGAGCTTTATCCTTCTTTAACAAAAAAATAGGCACAAATGTGAAGTATTGAGAGGCTTAGGTTCTGGTTTACCTTTGAGAGAGGATAAATGATAAGCTTTTGATCCATACTTATGGGTAATGATATAGGTTCCAAAGTAATTAAAATCAAATTTTCCTCATTTGCTTTTCTCCATTTTGGTCACATATTGGTTTTCTTTTAGGATGAGGTCTTTGATAATGAAGTCCTATTGTTTGAGGTACTTTTTAAAAGTGCATTTGATATTTTCTTGATAGATATGGAGGTGGGTGAGGGTTGTTAGATGATACTCGAAAAGTAGATCAAATTGAGCTAAATAGTGTTGACGATAATCTTCTTTAAAAATAAGATCTTGCAAAGATATATGAAGAGAGGGAATTTGTACTTCAAGAGGCAAGACTACCTCTATTCCAAAAACTAAAGAGAAAGGGGTAGCACCCGTAGAGGTTTGAATACTAGTGTGATAGACCCATAAATAAAATGGGATGTGCAAGTGCTAATCCTAACCTGAAGCACTGACAACTTTGGTTAGCATTTTGTTAAGGATTTTGTTAGAGGCTTCTGCATATCCATTTTCTTGTGGATGGTAAGGCAAGGAAAAGCTTAACGTGATGCCAAATGCATCACATAAACCTTAGACTTGCTTGCTTTTGAAATATTTGTCAATATCAGTGATGATCTTATGAGGAATATTGAAGCAGAAAATGATATGATGGTTGATACAGTTGACAATCTTCTCTGCTTTGGTCAGGATAAGAGGATTAGCTTATACCTACTTCATGAAATATTTATGGTTGTGATGATGGAGATATGTCACTACAAAGAAATGGAGATGATTTCTCTAATGAGAACAAGCCCCATTATGAGAAAGGCCAAAAGTCCTTAGATAATTGGAGGCCATTGGCTAGCACATGATGTAAATTAGTATATTGTTGAAATTTAACACAATTTTTTACATAATAACAATAGTCATGGTTAAGGGTGGGCCTATAGTAGCCAAGGTGAAGGATATGTTTAGTGATTGCTAGACCGCTAAAGTGCCCCCCACATATCCCATCATGTGTTTCCCTGATGGCATGGGAAGATTCATCGTTGCATACGCAATGAATAAAGAGACCATTGAAACCATGTTTGTAAAGGATTCCCCCTAGTATGGTGTAATGAGAGGTACTCTAAACAAAGGTTCTTAGGGCATTCTTAGAGAGATTGGGAGGAACGATGCCCAAGTTGAGGTAGTTAAAAGTTTGGTCATACCAAATGTCAGATGGGGATTCCTCCACACTACAAATAGTGGGGAGGTCAGATTGGTTGTAAGAGGGTGTGGTAAAATGATGAATAGTGATAAATATTTTAGAATTGGAAGGCTGAGCAAGGATCTAGGAAGCAAGGCAAGCCATTGTATCAGTGAATTTGTTGGTAGATCAGGGAATAGATTGGACCAGGTAACATTTAAATGATGCTAAAATATTGTCAACTAAAAGTTTGCATTTTTGTAAGACATAATTATTATATTGATAGGATCCATTGACCTAGTTGACCATGAGTTGGGAATCACCAAAGACATTGATTGTCTTAATTCTCAAGGCTAGAGTAGTTTGGAGACCTATGACTATGGTTTCATACTCAACGATATTATTGGTGCATTAAAAATGGATAGAGGAAGGGGTTCACCATCAAAGGAGATGAGGATGATACCAGTTCCCCAACCATGTTGATACTTTAACCCATCAAATAATATAGTCATTTGACAGGTTATATCCTCTTGGGAAAGAGTAGCGATAGATTCATCTAGAAATTCAAGAGGAGGTTGGTGATCTGTCAAAGGTGCTTTGGCTAATTGGTCATAAATGACTTACCCTTTAATTGACTTTTGATGAACTTAAGATCAAAAATTTTGAGAGTATAAGCCACTTGGCCATACTTTGTTTTTGGTATGGCTTAGAATGCATGTACTTGAGTGGGTCAGTGCTGGTTATGACATAGGTTTTATGGTTAAGAAGGTAGTGTCAGAGTTTGGTGGTAATGAATTCAAGGCTAAGAATATTTTCTTGGTATGGGTATATTGATTCTAATATTCTACAAACATGTGGGTAATGTAGTTTATAGCTTACTCCCTGTGTTTTTCATCTCGATGAGATAATATTTCCCCCAAGGAATGGTTGGTGGTAGAGATATATAGGTAAAAGGGTTGGTCATCCTTACGAGGGGTGAGGATATGTGGTGACAAAAGGTATTATTTAAGTGAACCAAAATCTATTTCACTATTGCTATTCCATTTCAAAGAGACATCCTTATTCAGAAGGTGATGGAAAGGTTGGCACCAGTTCGAAAGTTAGGAAATGAAATGATGAATGGATTGAAGTTTTCCTTGCAGGCTACAGAGTTGCTTTAGGTTGGTATGAGGAGGCATCTCTAAGATTTATTTGAGCTTGGCAAGGTCTACTTTGATTCCTCAAAGAGAGATGTTAAAGCAAAGAATTTTTCCTAAAAGGACCCAAAAAACACATCTTTTGGAGTTAGGTTTGACATAAATGGATTAGGCAATCAAAGATACTACCAAGAACTCTCAAATGATCTTTGAAATATTTGGATTCTCCTAAGAGATCATTAAGATAGTCCTCTATGATGGTGTGGATGAGGTCATGGAAGATGTAGGTCATGGCTCATTGATAGGTTACACCAGTGTTCTTTAACCTGAAAAGCATGACTCTATAGCAAAAATTTCCCCAAGGGGTGGTAAAGGCAATTATATGCTAATCTTCAAGAGCAATCAATATTTTATTGTAACCTAAAAACCCATCCATGAAAGAACATCTCATGGCTAGCTATAAGATCAACAGGCTAGTCAATACTAGGTAGAGGAAAGTTATCCTTAGGGTAAATGAGGTTAAGGTCATGAAATTCCACATAAATACATAGACCCCCAGTGGCTTTGGTGATAGGCATGATATTTGAGACCCATTAGGGGTATTCAATGGGTTGAATGAAGTTTATAGATAGGAGATGTTGAAGCTTTTCTTTAACAATAAGGGCTATGTCAAGATGTATGCATCAAAGTTTCTACTTAATAGGTCTGGCATCATGATGAATGACTATGTTATGGGTAGTAATGGTGGGGTCAATATTGAGCATATCATTATAATACCAAGTGAATGCTATGTTTTAGTCTTGGAGGAAAGAGAAAAAGTCTTGAATTTCTTCAACATTCAATGATTGGCCCAATTTGAAAATACAGGGGTTGTCTAGAGTGCCCAAGTTGATATTCATGGTGGATTAATTCAACATGGTCGAGGTTTCAAGAGGAAGGGATTTATGGATTGAATAATCTAGGGCACCAATGTAGGTGATAATAGAATCATCATCTTGATGTTGGATGGTTTTATGGTAGGAGAATCATTTTCTACCATATCGAGATGAATGAGAGGAAGAGATTTAGTTTGGTCATCTTTTTGATAGGTCAGAGGGCCCAAACTAATAGTATTAACTAAAAAAAGTTAGGAAGAATGATGTCAAAATATTAAGATTTTGAAAGAGGTTGGGTTGGTGAGAAGGGGATGTTTTCCTTGATGGTGTCAATAGGTTTGGCTGAATTGGTGGGTTCTTCAAGTGGTACAAACTCAAGGCCAAATGACTCTTGAGGTTTTTCAGTTTTAATCAAAGGTAACTCATGAGGTCCTTGTTCATATTGGCCAAGGCCAAATCCCTTCCAAGCACACCTTTGAAAGTATAATTTATCCAATGTTGGTTTTCCAAGGTAGGAAAAGTTAGAGGTGAATGGTCAAATGGAAGAGGTAGTGGTGGGAGAAAGAAGTGGCCAATCAAGTCCCCCATAGATGAAGTTTGTTTGATGGTTAGGAGGACTGAAAGGGGTGATGGTTATAATGTTAGGGTCATAGGAAGGGTCATGTTTAAGGTTCCCATATTCTTGAGTAGGGAAAGCATCCAATGTTAGAAGGTGATACTCCCCAAATGAGAATCATTACAACATAGATCCCAAGGGCTCCTCTATAGGGATATGTGAAGAAGGGATGGATGAGCTAGTTGACATTTCATCAATGGTTGGTAGTTAGGGTATAACTTCTGAAGGTATGTTTAATGGGTGTATAAGGACATTATTGGGGTGATAGTTCATGTTGTATGTTGAGAAAGGATTTGTGTCCTCTTGGATATTGATGACCTAGCTCTCATGCTCATACTTAATGCATTGAGAGAGGGTAGAGAGAACATATTCCATTGAGTGAATACAAGGTCATACTAGTAAGATGTATTATAATTCTCATTTCACAACATAGAAGAGTTTAGGGAGTGTGTGAGGTCCTACACAGATATGAAGGATGATGATTCCCAAGGTAGTGGCCATAGTGTTGTTAAAGGATTAGAGGACCATTGTGGATTTTGACATTATATTGTCTGGTAAGTTGAGATGGTTATAATCATAAGAGGAAATGATGTTAATGCTAGCTCCCCCATCAATCATCACCCTTTTGAGATGGGTTTGGTTGATGTAAGTGGTAATAAAGAGTGGGGGATCTTGGTCCTTCATGTGGACAAAGGTATTTCTAAATTCTTAAAGGTGATAAGGTTGGAAGTTTGATAGGCACCAACAAAGGCATATATAGATTGATAGTCATTGGGTTGGACCTTGATGGATTGCAAGGCCTCTATGAGTGCTTAGTGGTGATGGGGATAAGTATAAATCAATTCATACAAGCTCATTTTTGCTAGGGTCAGGTGAAGCAGCTTAAGGATAGCTTTCTGGATAGATATTGCATATGGGTTGGATTGTGAAGGGTTTGATTGGGGGGCACCAAAGATAGACACCTTGCGTTTACTTGAATATGGATATGGTTGGGTATGGTTTTCTTGGGAGTTTAAAGAGGGATAATTCCAAGGAATGGACACCTTAGCCTTCCCTTTATCCTTCCATTATGATCTAATGACCACATTGATAGTATGGATAGAAGGAGAGGGTCAGGCAGTAGAGTGGTCAGACTTGTATTCATTCATAAGTGAGAGGGGAGGAGTGGGTAGGTTTTATTTAGGTATGGTTATTGTTTGGGTTGGTATGGGTGACATAGGAGTTTCATCTATTAATAGATCATCCTCATGATAAAGGTGGTGGATGAGAGTTTGGATAACTTTATAATTCTTTGAATCATGGTCAGGTGTCATGTGGTATAAAAAAATCAAATTGTTATTGAACCATGATGGTTTGGGATGTGAAGGGTCAAAGGGTTTGATGGGTGGTAAGCTCAAGGAAAAGGTTTGAAATAACCATTAGAGAATGTTTAGGTAAGACACAATTAAAGGTGGTAAAGGTTTAGCAGTTTTTATTTTGAGTGTTGAGGTAAAAGGTTGTTTGGTGATAGGTGACTTAGATAAGATGGTACTCTTGGTTGATGGTTTTGGTTTAGGTAAGATGGTTGAAGAGATAGAGGTAGAGGATGAAAAGGTAGGTAACTTAGGTATTATTTCTGTAATAAAAAGAGGTGCATTCAAAATCAAGTGTGAAGGTGTAACCACCATAGGTGGTGGGGTTTTGGTAAAAAAAAATGGACTTAATTCTCAAGGTAGAGGGATGAGGATCCAAAATGGAGGGCAAGGTTGAGGGAGATAAAATTCAAGGCTTTGGGCCTTTGGGAGGTTTTTCCCCTTTGATTTCTTTGATTATTGGTTTTAAATGTGGTTTGGTTACTAAGGTCTTGGTTGGCTTAGGTGGTTGAGGGTTGGTTAGTTTGGTGGACATTTTGGTTGGTTGGGTTGAGGTTTTGATTGGTTAGTTATTAGAAGTGCTAGGTTGGTCCACCAAAGAAGGGGGTGGAATTTATAGTTTAGCAACATAAGGGAGACCTAATTGTTGCCAAAAGGCAGCTCAATCCATGTTAGGGTTGGGGAAAATTTCTAATTTTTTCACTATATTTGACAAAGGTTTGATTCCTTGAATGGTGGATCTAAAAGATAATCCGCTAGGTGGAGACATAGGGATGGTAACCTTATCATCTTCCTCAATCAAAGGATTCAAGGTTGGGATAGATGGTTCTTTTATGGGAGGAGTATACTAGGGAATTTCCTTCTTATCAATTATTTCCTTGGGAGGGGAGAGTTGCATGGTAATTAGTGAGGAAGGTAAGATGGGTGTGTGGTCCAGTGTGTCATTCAAAGTAGAAGTTGGTAATTCCACTACCTTAATGAATGAGGAAGGAGAGAGAGGTACCTCCTTGGTTTGGGTTTCTAAAAGGGTAGAAGTTACTATGCTACCTCAATAAGTAAAGAAGGATTGGTAGATTGGTAAGAAAGTTCTTTATTAGTGAGTATGTCAAGAACCATGTTAACGGTACAGGTATCAAGAGAGTACTCAACATTATTACTCTCATTTTTGGTAGGAGCATGGTTTGGAAAAGGTTGAATAAATATGTCAAGGGCTTGGTTGGGTGGTGCATTAGGGTTGTACAATATAAGCTCCCTCTTGTCAATAAGGGATTAGACAAGGTATTTGAAGGTATTGCACCTACTGATATCATGTCCTATGAATCAGTGAAAGTCACAATGGTCATTCTGATTATACTAACCTGCCATAGGGAGAGAAGCATCAAACTATTAAGGTGGTTTAATTGGTATAATCTAGATGATATTAGATTTTAATAACTTTTCCAAAATAGAAGCATAGGGTTCCCCAAGTGGAGTTAATTGCTTTTGGTTTTTCCTTGGGTTTTGGTTTAAAGAATAAGAAGAGTTGGAGGTTTGGTTCCTCAAGTTTTGTTGATTGGTAGATGGTGGAGGTATGGCTTTGAGTATAATATTATTTGTAGTTCCTTTGTTCTTGGTGTTGGTATTGGGCTAATTTTTTACTTGGAGGAAGGGGCCTCATTGGTTTTATAGGTTAAGTTATTATTTTTGAGTTTAAGATTTCCTTCATCAATGGCTCAGTTCTCTAGTTTATGATTCATGGTAAAAGCTTCATTAAAGGTCCAAAAGCTTTGGACATGTAATGTGGATGAGATATATTTGGCACATGCCTGAGAAAAGAGCTCTATAAGTTCAAGTTAAGGTGAGAAAAATGAAATTTGGTTAATTAGGATCCTCCAATGAGCCATAAAATTGGTAATAGATTCATCCTGAAATTGTCAAATGGAGTAGAGGTCGATGATAGAAACTTTTTTGGATATATTGGTCGAAAAGTGATCCAAGAATTTTTGGGCTGGTTGGGTGAAGGAGAAGATGGAATGTTTGGGTAAGGCACTATACCAATCTAAGGCCAGGCAGGCTAGATACACTAGGAAAGTATGGAGAAGAAGGGAATCATCATAGGTGATGAGATAAAAAGCATGCCTAAATGCCCTAAGGTGTTGTTTTGGATCCTCCTTGCTTTGAAATTTAGAGAATTTAGTAAGTTCCCATTGGGAAGGATATGAATTAATGGGTATGGATGGATGGGTGGACTCATCAAAAAATTTGTCATGGGATAAGATATTGTGAGCACCCAAGATGGATGACTCTAGGGTGGTCATCTTGTCCATGATCATCTTCATAAAGTCTGCTTGAGTTTGAGCACCTGGAAGGTTGTAAGATGCATATTATGGTGGTGGTGGTTGAGAAATATGTTGATAGTGGGTAGAAGGTTGAGAGGTTACCACATATTGGTATGTGTATACCAATGGTTGGGTAGAAGATACATTTTGGTATGTGGATGTTAATGGTTGGGTAGGGGTAGGTGGTTGGGTAGTAGGCATATGCCCTTATGGGTTATGGAGATAATTTAAGGTATCTTTTAGGGTAGGAGTGGTAGTTGGGTTGGTGACCAATAGAAGGGTGGTGAACCTTATACTATTGATGGTAACATAGAGGGTATAGACACCACAAGGCTTTGAATAGGAGAAGTGTTTGATATATTGAAGGTAACTAGAGGGAGATGGGTAGCACTAGCATTAGGCACTCCTATTGTAGAGGAGTGATTGGTAAGAGGTATAAAGGCAGTGGTAGTTTGTTTTGGTTGGTTTTTAATGATCATTTCAAGGGGGTTGTTGGTTTATGATAAGGCTTGGGTAACTAAAGGTTGAGTATTACCCATGGTAGTGGAGGTACTCACCATGAGGTGGAGAGGCATGCCATAAGGTAGATCTATAGGTGAGGTTGAAACTAAAATTTGGTAAGATGTAGTTCTAAGGTAATGTTGTAAGGTTGTGTGACTGTTGTTTAGGAAAGTAAGAAAATTTGCATCTCTTGAGACCACCCAAGGCAGGTTCAAAAATGTGTTCTATAGATGATGAGGTGGAAGAGTTTGGTTTATTTGGTGGTGAGTTTTGTTCCTCAAGGTCTCTTCATTGTTGGCGAGTAAGAACCATATGATAAAATAGGAAAGGAATGATATGTTCTCACACCTCAAAACAAAGAGTAATCAAAGAAGATCCAAGGCAAATAATGCATTCACTAAGAGTGTGTTAAGTCCTAAGATTCTTTTTTATCTCTCTTTTGGATTATGCCTTAGAAAAGTGTGAAGAGGAAATTGGCTTAAATAGGTCTTATAAAGGCAATCTAAGTTTGGTTTCGGGTTGCATTTAGGTGCTCAAAAAGAAGTAAGTATTGGATTGAGTACATGGCTTGGTACTTGAGGCTTGCTCCCCTCACATCACAATCCCACAACTAGTAAGAGTACTTAACCAATATACTGATTACCAGAACTTATATTCAGCCAGAGAACTGAGTTGGTTATCTCCTCGATGATTAAATTCAAGAAAGACAACCAAGAAAGGGGAAGGTTATCTACTAGGTGATAAAATCTTAGTCAAGCCTTGTCTCAAGTGTTTTTTGATTTTTTATTGTGCAAGTGGTTTAGTTTGTGTAACAATTGTGATTCTATGATTAATTTTATTGATTAATTAAGTTACTAGATGAACCAAGATAAGCAAGTAAAACAATGGATGCAAGTTAATTTTAAACTAAAAGAAAATTTTCAGATTTAATTTTATGAAAAAAAAAAAACTAAGATGGACATAAATGCAATATGAAAATTCAATCTTGATCCTAGGATGAGTTCTCTTTTTTATTTTAAAAATTCAAGAAAAAAAAATTACAATTTTCTTTTTTTATTTTCCGATTTTTAGAAAGAAAAAGAGACTAAAATTTGTGCTTTTGAAAGCAAGAAAAGAATGTTTGAATTTTAGCAATGAAATGTGCAACCAAATGACATTTTAATAATAAAATTAAATGTCCTAAAACATATATGAACCCAAGAAAAATCAAGGATCCCACCGGGCATGTCAAAATATTTCTTTCTAATTTTTGTTTTTTTGTTAGTGGGAAAAGAAAGAAACTAGTAAAGGGGTGTGTAGAAGAATACTTGTTGAATGTGAATGTGTTGAAGTCTAGACTTTATGAGAACTCATATTTGGCTAGGAAAAAATACTTATAAATAAGAAATCACTACCATAAAACTTGTTGTTTAAACAAATATTTGGGTGGATTGCCTAGTGTGAGCTAGATCCTAGAAGCATAAGCTTTCTAGGAGGTTGTCAATCCACCTGCTTTAAACATTTAAGTTTGAAATGATAAAATAAATATACTTTCACTAAATGACATCAAAACTGAAATTAAAATATTAAATAACTAAATTTAATACAAGTAATTTAAATGCTTTTCTAAAGATAACTAAATGAAAGCAATAGTTTGATTAACACTAATGCTGAAAATTAGTTAAAGCAAGGTTGCGGCTTTGGTTTGGTAATTTGACAAGGGTCAAAAGATAGTTTGGTTGGGGTTGGTAAATGGCCAAGGTGGTAATATTATTAAGGTGGTCAAATGGGTAAATGATGGTTGGCAAGAAAAAAATCAGAAATGGTAGTTAAGAAGGCAAAAGGGGGAAATGGTGGTCAAGAAGGCAAAAGAGGGGAAATGGTGGTCAAGAAGGGAAAAGAGGGTAAAGGGGAAAAGAGTAAGATGACAAAGGGATAAAGGAAAAATTTTGAAGGGAGACAAGAGGTTAATAAAATAAAGGGCCAAAGGGAAAGAAAGATTGAAATTAAATAAACAAAAGAAAATATTACCTACCAAGCTTGAAGAAGAAGGTTGATGTTGTTGATGATGATTTTGTTGTTGAAGATGATGATCTTGGCTTGAAAATATAGTAGATTTTCAGGGATTTGAATCCTTCTCCAAGATGAGTGTGCTCCTTCAAAATTATACAACCTGCAAGATGAATGCTTTCACAAACAACCAATTTAACCATAGGTGAAGGAGGGGAGGTCATATTTAAAGCATTTTATGTTGGGAAACATGACAAAAGAGAGGAATAGTTAAATATGGCACCATTTTCCAAGTGGGCTCATAAGTGGTCATGAAATAAAAATGGGTGAGATTCCCACTTAGATAATAGGCATCCCACTTAGTTGGTTTGTCTCCCACCTTGCTAAAGAGTCTAAAATGGAGTGGGGATCATGCACATGGACCCAAATGAGTCCAAAAGACTCTTCATCACCTTTTTAAACTTTATGTTGAGTACTTAAGGAGTTTCCCCACAAAATGTGGCACCATTTTCCAAGTGCACTCATAAGTGGTCATGAAAGACAAGGAGGTGAGATTCCCACTTAGCTAATAGGTATCCCACTTGGTTGGTTTGTCTCCCACCTTAGTAAAGAGTCCAAAATGGAGTGGAAATCATGCACATGGGCTCATATGGATCCAAAATACTTTCCACCACTCACTTCCATCTTTTCCCAAGTACTTGGCAAGGAGCCCCACATACTTTTGTGTCACTCTCATGCATGGGGATAAAGGATTATGTTGAATGGTGACCCCTTATAGATAAATTTGCCATACTTCAAAATGAGGACCTTTGTGACGCTTAATGATGTCATTAGGCACCTTAGATGAGGGTCACAAGTGGGGTATGATGTCCCACTTCAAGCCATCTCACTTTCAAGCCATGTCACTTGTGATATCACTTTGTATATCATGGTTAAGTCACCCTCCATCTCACATGCCATGTCATCATGAATAGTGACAGTGGGTCCCATATTGAATAGTGATAGTGAATAGTGACTTGAAATAGGTTAAGAAGGGTTAGGTTAAGGTTCAAGAAGGGTTAAGTGGGCCCTAGGGTGGGCCCAAGGCATTCAGACATCTAGAATTGTAAGTGTGCAATTTTATAGTGTCTACATGAATCATGGAAACATCTAGAGAGTAATAGTACAAGTTTAGAAAGTAAGAAAACACAAAAATATAACTCAAAATTAAAACAAAAGTTAATGGTCCAAGGAAACTATATACAATGAGCATGTTCAAATGTTGCACAATCAAAGGAATGTGACTTAGTCAAATATCCACTTCAATCATATAATGACATATTCAAATGTCCACATACAACAAACTATGACATGCACAAATGTGACAATAGGCAAACAAACAATGGGGCCATAAGCAATAGATAATATTTAAATGCTCAAAAAATAAATACAATGCAAGATAATATCAAGCAGGTAATGCACTTAAGGAATTGAAAAAAATGAAACCATGGAATCATATGGAACTATAATAAACATATCATACTAGTCCATAGATATGTGTTAGCAAAAAATACTAAGTACATAGCATATCAAGTACACTGTGAAATATATAAGCATGCATAAAGGTATGTGTAAGTACATAATTGTTGACGCAAGAGATTGCACCCTTGGTAGGAGGCCGAGCTCCTGCCTTCTCTTCACAACTATGGAAACTCCCCTCTCGCCTATGGGACTGGTGAAGCTGGAGGGGAGAGTCTCTAGATAAGGGTTAGTTCCCTTTGATGCATCATGTTTGTTCCAGCAAGTGAAAATACATACATGTATAGATATATAAACTGGGGGGGTGAAAAGGGAGAAAGATTGCAGGAATTCAAACTACTCTAAGGAGGTGATACACCAAAATGAAATGACCTTCCCACATCCACACTTAAAATCAAAAAAATGCATACATACGCTTCAAACTTGGCAAAAGGACCAGGCTATAAGAAAATGGTAGGGAGGCTCTCCTGAAAACCTAGAAAATAGAGACTCACCAAGGTGCTGTGAAATGCACATCGTAAGTAACCTCTTTTGTTCTACACTCTCAAATAAAGCTCTTCTCCTGTCAGCTACAAAATGGCACCTTGTAGACAACAGGTATGTTGGTGTTGGACCTGTGAAAGCATCAAGAGATAATGACTGAACACAAACAACACTCAAGACATACACAAAAATATCTATCCAAGAAGAGGTGAAAAAGCTGCATTTATTGATTCAGGGGGAAATTTTGCCAGGGCTACGCTTTAAAAAATGTGGAAGATGTTTCTTAAAATGATAAGTCTTCAATATATAGGAGAAGCAAGGAGGCCCATTTGGCACTCCTTTTTTACAAGTGGCCTATCACGTCCCTTCATTGGGAAGAAAAAGTCACTCAAAACATTAATGAGTTGTGCACTTTGTTTGTCTCAAGTCTACCTTTTCAAGGTCAATACATGGTTTGTCTACTCATTAAATGTAAAATGGAGAAACTAGTTGCATTGCTAGCTATTTGCATCCCCAATGATCAATTCCTAGGAACTATTTCACCTACCAGAGTCACTTCTCAAATTGGTGCCACTTGGACTAATTGCTTTCTCATTTCATGCTTGTCTCCTTGTCTTTTCTCAATTTTGTCTCTTCTGGCTCCTTCAGCCCTCGGGGACAAATTCTTAGCGGGTCGCTGCATTCTGGCCCCTTGGTTAGCTCTCTCTCAGTTTGAAATAAAATGGCCATTTTGCTTCACTAACTTTGGCATTCATATGGCTATCATTGGTTTGAAAACTAATGGCTAACTTGTTTTTTTAATTTTGATGTCCTCCGAGACGTCACTGTCTCTGTCAAAACGTCATCGAGTCTTCATGGCTTCTCTGCGGCTTTGCTTCCTCTTAGCACCTTTTCGAGGGAAGGTGACCCTCCATCTCTTTGAAAATGTCCCCTTTACATTTAGCTAAGAGTCCCCCATAAGGGCACCAGCCCTTTGGGGTCCTTTGATGGGTCATTCTTTGCTTTGGATTGTTTCAGGCTCCCACAGACCTGTGTCTGCTAACAATTTTCCTGCAAACTTTTATTCGTGGATGTTTTCACCCTGGCCTATCTTTGCCTTGTATTTTCCTTGGGCTTTTATTTGTGGACAATTTCTCATGGACAAAAAGTCTGCAAAAATTCTCCCTGACCCCCGGCCTTTACTTTGAAGCGCGCCCGAATTCCTTCAGACTTTTTATCTAAAGGAATTCCTTCAGACAAATAGTCTGAAGGAATTCAAGACTTATCAAATTTGAACTTTAAACAAATTTTGAACTTACCCAATTTTTTCCTTATGTTTGAAGCACCTGCCCTATGTAAGGGCATTTGAACTAGGCCAATGAACCAAGTGAACTGGTGGCCTTGAACCGAACCATTTGAACCAAAGCTTGAAACAAGGCTGTTTAAACTTGAAGATAGATAAACCAAGTGTTGATTGACCCAGTGAAGGCTTTGAAGATTGAATCCAGACCTCAAATAGGCTGAAGAACCATGTCTTTGAACTTGTGCAACCTGAGATTGATTGGCTTCGAATAGCAAGGGAAGAAGGTGACCAAAATTTTGCCTGTTGGGCAAAAATCGGTCAACAGATTGGTGACTCATAGGGGAAGCATGCCTGCTATGCTTAAAAACTAGTTGCCTTGCATTCCATTGGGCATAGAGTCAGATGTAGCTATGAAAGAATTAGCAACAGCCCCAAAAGATCTAAGAATCAAACATGAAGCTTTTACCCCACACACAAAGGGAAACACACAAGGCTAAAAACACTACCCATGCAAACTCACTTAGGGAAAGTAGGAAAAGAAACTAAAAACAAACTACTATATATAGCTAACCAAGAGTGTTCACCTCCCTCCTAGATCAAAAGGAAAACTTCTTAAGTCCCCTTCTTGGTAAGAAGACCTATGGTGCCAGGCAAGTAATTGGATGAAAAAGAGAGTTGGTGACCTGCTCCTCCTGCCTACCACCAGAGTCAGCTCGTATCTGAGTGGATCAAAATCAAACATGCTTCTGATAAATATGTACTCTACTTATCCTTAGAATCCTATTGAATTTTGGTCCCTCATAGTGGTGCTCCTCACCAAGAAATCAATGGTTGTTGGCTCATCACCATAAGCCATTTGATCTATGCATTCTCTCTGTAAGGTATTATGGTCCGAATTGTTTCCTTCTGCCTCATTGAAAATCTTGTCAGACTCATCCTCTACTTCCTTTTGGCCTTCTTGAAGAAGGGTGACTGTGGTGATGTCTAAAATGGACTCACAAAATGATTACTCATCCCACAGAACATCGCCTCTCTATTTAAAGCTCTCTTCTTTAAGGCATTCCCCCAGGAAGATAGACCTCTCCTTTTCCTCCTCAAAGATCAAGACCTCTAGATGTTCAAAGGTATCCTCCTGATCCTCCTCTAACTTAGGCTCCTCAGTATGGTCATCCTCATCATCAAAATAGCAAGGAAGTTCATCAAACAGAGGGGAAGAGAGCTCACCATGCTTTTGTTCCTCATATTGCTGGAACATCTTCATGTATGTGTGACCTGTGTCTTCTCCATTACTAATAAGGTCTTCACAAGGATAATTAATGATGATTCCACCTTCGTTGTCACTCATGATAGCCTCTTGAATAACTGTAGCTTGGATCTTCTGCTCCCACTCACTTCTTGTAGAATAGGTTCTTCCTTGAGAAGGGGTGAAGTGGAGAAAACATGTGGAAGAGGAGGTAGTCCTTGAGCTAGAATCGAATAATTCTCCTCCTTCCACTTGGTCAGCACCTCATCAATATCAGGTATGGCTTGATATCTCTCTTGGAAATGTGTAGGTGGGGTGTGTTCAGACATGGAATGTGTTATTTGGTCTGAGCTATCCATCACACATTGGCTGAGAAATCTCTCTCTAGATTCCAACTCTGTAATTCTCCTAGCTAGATCTTCTTGGAAATGCCTTTCCTGGAGGTCACCAGCATCATCATGAGCAGGGGCAACCTTAGCTTCTTCAAGGTTTTGCCAAAAACCTTGCTTTTCTTCCTTTCTGTCCCATGATTCTGTTGTTTTCCCCCAGTTCAGGATCTCAAAATTGAAATTTTGCTCCTGTGAATAGGCAACAACTTTATTTTCCCCAAGGTCCTAGGGCTCCTCCACAAGGTCTAAAAGTTTTATCTCTCTTTCAAGAAGCAGCCTCATCCTAGCCTCTAAATCTTCAATTTGCTTGGCTAGGTTGTCCTAAAAGAGTCTTTCTTGGAGGTCACCAGCATGATCCTCTTCAAAGCTCTGGGCTGGTTCCTGGCAATCTTTTCTCCAACTCAAAATCTGCATATCATGTTAAAAACTTGGGGATGCTAAGGAATTAAAGGAAGAGACTATTGATGCATTGGAAGAGTCTCTAGAAGAGGGACGTGCTGGCTGGTGGTATTCCCCTCGATGGAAGATTCACAGTATAAGGAATTTAGAAGGTTCATCTCCATGGAAGGTTGATCTGATGTCTTCTAGTGTTGGAAAGTTAGGCGCATGGGATTGAGAGTGAATGCATTTAATGACATGGAGTGATCAAGTACTATCTGATAAAAAGGATTTGGTGTAAAAGAGGGGGTTTTCTTTAGGATAGGAGGGGGTGCACAAGGCTGACTGCCTTGAATAAATGGATTTCTCCATTTTGCTACCTCCTCCTCCATGGATTACAAGGCCTATGCTTACCCAAACAGCACTCCTCTTTATACATTAGCTCCTGTTGATATCTGTACTGCTCTTCTAGTATGTTAATCTCCAATTCCAGGGCCACTTCCCTTATCATTGCAGGGCAACTAGGAGAGCTACTTGAGGTGATTCTCTAAAAATTTTGAGTCTGATCGAAATCATATGAAGGAAAACAAGACCCATGATTTTGTGCAAAAGAATTATACATACAAAAAGTGATTCTTGAATGGCACCAGGCTGCTTAACCATCAGATTTAACTCAAAGTCACCAGATGTTGAAAAATATTTGATTTGTTGTAACAGGACTAGCATCATTCTTGAGACCTTACTGAGTTATAAAATTGTGTCACACCAGGCGTGCCAAAACTATTGATGCAAGAGATTGTACCCTTGGTAGGAGGCCGAGCTCCTACCTTCTCTTCACAACTATGGAAACTCCCCTCTTGCCTATGGGATTAGCGAAGCTGGAGAGGAGAGTCTCTAGATAAGGGCTAGCTCCCTTTGATGCATCATGTTTGTTCCAAAAAGTGCAAATACATACATGTATAGATATATAAACTGGGGGGTGAAAATGGAGACAGATTGCAGGAATTCAAACTAATCTAAGGAGGTGATACACCAAAATGAAATGACCTTCCCACATCCACACTTAAAACTAGACAAATGCATACATACACTTCAGACTTGGCAGAAGGACCAGGCTGCAAGAAAATGGCAGGGAGGCTCTCATGAAAACCCAAAAAATAAAGACTCACCAAGGTGCTGTGAAATGCACACTATAAGTAACCTCTTCTATTCTACACTCTCAAATAGAGCTCTTCTCCTGTCAGCTGCAAAATGGTGCCTTGTAGACAACAGGTATGTTGGTGTTGGACTTGTGAAAGCATCAAGAGACAATGACTGAACACAAAAAACACTCAAGACATACACAAAAATATCTATCCAAGAAGAGGTGAAAAAACTATGTTTATTGATTCAGGTGGAAATTTTGCTAGGGCTACACCTTTAAAAATGTGGAAGATGTTTCTTAAAATGACAAGTCTTCAATATATAGGAGAAGCAAGGAGGCCCATTTGGTGCTCCTTTTTTACAAGTGGCCTATCGTGTCCCTTCATTGGGAAGAACAAGTCGCTCAAAACATTAATGAGCTATGCACTTTGTCTGTCTCAAGTCTGCCTTTTCAAGGTCAATACACAATTTGTCTACTCATTAAATGTAAAATGGAGAAACTGATTGCATTGCTAATTGTTTGCGTCCCCAATGATCAATTTATAGGAACTATTTCACCTACCATAGTCACTTCTCAAATTAGTGCCACTTGGACTAAGTGCTTGCTTGTTCCATGCTTGTCTCCTTGTCTTTTCTCAATTTTGTCTCTTCTGGCTCCTTCAGCCCTCAGAGGCAAATTCTTAGCGGGTCACTGCATTCTGGCCCCTTGGTTAGCTCTCTCTCAGTTTGAAAACAAATGGACATTTTGCTTTGCTAACTTTGACATTCATATAACCATCATTGGTTTGAAAACAAATGGCTAACTTATTTTGTTAATTTTGATGTCCTTTGGGACGTCACCGTCCCCGTCAAAATGTCATCGGGTCTTCATGGCTTCTCTGCAGCTTTACTTCCTCTTAGCACATTTCTAGGGGAAGGTGACCCTCTGGCTCTTTGAAAATGTCTCCTTTGCATTCAACTGAGAGTCCCCCGTAAGGGCACCTGCCCTTCGAGGTCCTTCGGTGGGTCATTCTTTGCTTTAGATTACTCTCAGGCTCCCGCGGCCCTGTGTCTGCTAACAATTTCCCCACAGACTTTTGTTCGTAGATGTTTTCACTCGGGCCTGTCTTTGCCTTGTATTTTCTGTGGGTTTTTGTCTGTGGATAATTTCCCATAGACAAAAAGTCTATGAAAATTCTCCATGACCCTCGGCCTTTGCTTTGAAGCGCGCCCAAATTCTTTTGAACTTTTTGTCTGAAGGAATTCCTTCAGAGAAAAAGTTTGAAGGAATTTGGGACTTATAAAATTTGAACTTTAAACAAATTTTGAACTTACCCAATTTTTTCCTTTTGTTTGAAGCGCCTACCTTTTGTAAGGGCATTTGAACTAGGCTAATGAACCAAGTGAACTGGTGGCCTTGAACCGAACCATTTGAACCAAAGCTTGAAACAAGGCTGTTTAAACTTGAACATAGATAAACCAAGTGCCGATTGACCCAGTGATGGCTTTGAAGATTGAATCGAGACCTAAAATAGGCTGAAGAACCATGTCTTTGAACTTGTGAAACTCGAGATTTACTGGCTTCGAATAGTAAGGGAAGAAGGTGACCAAAATTTTGCCTGTTGGGCAAAAATCGGTCAACAATAATCTAGAACACGATAATGGAAATTATCATATACTAATGTAACATAGTTGTATTGTGATCAAATAAAAAGAATGCCCCCAATGTATAGATTGTGTGAGTAGAGGAAAGGCCCAACATCCGTATGTGCATATATCATATGCCTTGGTAAGCATGTATCACACTCAAAAGATGTGTGAAACATATATTTTTATATATAAGTAAATGATATTTTATATACCAACATGAAACCAAAAATATAGATGCCAAGGAGATAATAAGACATAGAAATGTTGAATATTTTTTGATTTTTTGGTTTTTTTCAGTATTTTTAGAATATTTGATTCTTTTCCCACCTTAGGTTGGATCACTTGCATTGTTTGAATCATGGTTAGATAGGTTAAAATGGTGCATGGCCTATTTCTCCTCACAATTTACTTGTGAAGTAAAATAACTATTGTCATCATGTGGAATATGGATCAATTTATCCTCGTGAGAAAAGAAAATACATTGCTGATTTTGGTCAATTTTTACTTCCATCTGGTATAACCAAAAAGATCCTAATGTGAATGAATGTTGATATTTTTTTGGCATAACCCAAACCCTTATTTGAATCACTTTAGGACCATAAGCAATGTGTATTGTTATGTTTCTCGAGGAGTCTTTCCAACTTCCTTTATGTTGTAATTCTTTTAGATCAAATCCAAGTTATTACAACCATCTTACATTGCAAGTGGCTTTTGTTTATGTAGGATCAACATGATTTTACCAAAAGTAAGCACCACCCATGAACAATATGATTATTAGATTTTTTGGTGTGGATGCTTTTTTATTTGTGCAACTTTAGGTGGTTTTTTAACATGTGTATCTTTTATTGGTCCCATATTTAGCAATGATTGTAAGCTCCCATATAATTGTGAGGAACACCGCATATTTCCTAATAATTCTCATTCGGTACCTTGTCTTGCTCATTTATATGTGGAATAAAACTTATGTATTTAGAAGGAAATATGTTATGTTTTTTTTAATGCATGAGTATGAGTGATGCATATCTATGAACATCTGAGTATAAGTAGGTAAATGATTCATATTATCTATGTAATTCTCTTTCCCTTAATGGGGAAAGAATATCTCTACTAAATATGAATTGAAATTCCAAATCTAAGGGTCTAAATTTTAAGGCATATGATGTATTTTTAAATTGAATAGAATAATCTTGAATGGATTCATCATCATATTTTTTGAAATTTTGAAAATATTCTAATGTAAGTATAGGCACCTTGTGTATGTTGTAAGTCAAAAAGAATACATCATATAATTGTGAAAAATTAGTTAACGAACCTTTAGGTAAGCTATAGAATCAATTGTGAGCCTCATCAGTGATAATCATATGAAAGGCTTTTAGCACTAGTTTGTCATCTTTAACCCATTGACCAAAAGAATATGTATATTTAATCATGTGATCAAAGGGTTATTTATGATGATCAAAAAGTGGTAATTGCTATAGTTTAAAACCTTGATAGTCAAGTATACACTATGCAATCGGTTGATTATGAAATGAGGTAATATTTATGTTAGCATTATGGTGGGCCATTTGCATTTGAAGTATATAAAATTCTCTTTGAAGCTCTCCAATAGCACTCATCACGAACATGGTATCTTCACTAGGCATGGTGGTGTTTGTAAAAGGTGTTATCATTAGTTATAATCCACCACCTCTTATTAATTTAGGCATATTAGCATTATCATCCTCATTAATAACAAGTGTAATTTTAGCATCATTAAATTTAGGATATGTTGGTAATGGTATTGGATCTTGAAATTCTGGAACTTTTGGCCTATCCTTTGATAACTCATCAACCTTTGGTAATGTTATAACAATTTAACTTTTAGGTGTCTTTGGTAAAGGTGTTTTTTTGGGAACATTAGGGGGTTTTGCCAATTTAGGTTTGTAATGCACCCTTATTCATGGTGGTTTATTGTTACTAGGCAAAGAGTCCATGATAACTTTATTTACCTTTTTTAAAAAATTGATATCAGATGAAGGAAAAAGAGAATTATCACCCTAAATGAGGGGGGTATTATTTTCAAATGTTGGAATGCTAGGATTTTGAATCAATGTGCTTCCAATAAAATCTCCTTTATGAGTAGTTTGTAAATCAGTCATGATATCCTTATGGATTTGGTGAAAGTTAGCACAATCGAATGAAGGAACATTTTGCTCATGTGTAGCCAATTTGATTGTAGAAGGTAAAGATACATGATGAACATAATTTATTTGATTGCATACTTTGTTGGTGGCTATAGTATGGATCGAATAATCCCATATAAGTTGTGAGTGAATAATGGGTTCAAGGTGGTAGCTATTAGGAGCATCTTGAATATGTTTTACAAGCTAATGCATCACATTTGTCTATTTGTGTTCATTCGGGATGGTTTGATAATTTTTGTTTTTAATGGTTATAGCTTAATGAATGGAGTTTTGTTCTTGTTCAAGGGACCTATTTGATCGAGTTAATTTTTCCATAGGAAAATCCATTATTTTATCTTTTGAAAAATAAGGGAAGTAATAAATTATAAATAAAATAGGAAACCCTAAGAAACTATAGCACCCTAGGAAATTATGCATTCACAAAGGTCGATTTCACCAAATATTTAACTCTAAATTAATTTTGGTACAAGAGTACATAGGGTCAATAATATAAAAAGAAATAAACATAAGGGTGATAAACAGATCTATAGCAAGCCAATTAATTTACAAACTTGCATAAACATTTTTTTAAATTTATAATACTGAGATATGTTAAAAATAGAAAGTACAACCTTTGATTTATATTATAATAAATTAAAAACAAGAGTACTTAGCTAGTTCACTATGCATATATAGATTTAGGCTGAAATAGGTTGGAAGTGGACTAGATCAAGAGTCTAAAATAGTCATTATATTTTGGAATTTTTCATTTTATGGCCTCAGATGCTTGCATCAAATCTAAACAATTAAATTTATGTTGGTGTCTGAGTTAGATGCACATGTCTAGTATGAAATAGTGATTGTATCTAGATGAGACCACATTAAACCTAATTTTTTAATCACCTTCTAGTGTGTAAAAATCATGCACATAGGTTGTCTCACTTTATCAAATGATCAAACCCTAGTTCTTCACCCTTGGAGTGACTGTGGAAAAAATAGGTTAGTGGGCATACGGTGTTTAGCTACCCCAAGGACTCCTCTATCAATGGGTATGGAATATATAGAAAATACTCTGAAGAGGGACTTAGACTTATGCATTTATCCCTACATCTTGGCTTGTATGTGCATAAAAATGCAATGTGTGATAAGAAAGAACATAGAATGACCTAGCTTATAACTTAGAAAATATGGCTCATGGGATGCTCCTTTAGTACTTCAAACCTATAGGGATATTGATCCTATACATAATATGGAAATAGAGATTAATAGGACAGATTTGCTCACTTGAATGCTTGATTGAGTGTTCTTTGGTAAGTTGCCTTGTGAGTTCTCAGTATTTGCTAGTTATTTTCTAGGTATGGAATGAATGATGGTTTATCTTATATATACCAATCCCTTTTGAAAATATCTTTCACTAAAGTACCTAGGTCAACGTTTAGGATATGTTTCATTTTCAAATTGGATTAATTTTAGGCATTAGATAGTTTGAAAAGGGACACTTACATCGGCATAGGTGTCTGGTTGGGATAAAAGTGTCCAAGAAGCTAGAAAATAGGTATAGGTCCAAAACTAATAGACAAGAATAATGATCATGTTTATAGCATTTTTCTTTGTATAAAAGGCATGGTCATCAAAATAATAGTTGCTAGACTCAAAGATAAGAAATTTGGCATAAAGAGATAGTGAATGTAAGTTTTTTGGCAGTAGGAAGATCTCGTAACTAAAGGGCACAACCATGATAGGTATCTTCCAAGTGTACAAGATTGATGTGTTATATAATAGTGTCTACATAAGTGTGAATGGAATTTCCATAGGGAAAAGAGGAAATTTTATTCATAGGTATATAACCTTTGTCACAACACACATATCAAAGTGAGGAAATAAGAGATTAGGACCAAGAGAACATTATTGTTAATTTATTTTAGAGCCTTCCTACCACCTTTTTGAAGTATCCTCGAAACCCTTTACTTGTCTAAAGTGATCATGGTGCTTCTTACATTTATCTTTAATCAATTACCAATTTTTACATGAAGTTGTTATCACTACTAAGTGTATATTTCCAAATGAAAATTCATTTATGACTATCATTAGATTGTGATTTATTCAAAATAAGTAATAAACCCTATATATTTGCTCTAGTGATTAAAAACATAAGAATGGGTCTACAGGGTCCCAAGCACATCAATTTTAGTTTTATATATCCGTGCATGTAGTTATATCATTTTCATATATCATTTTTCTACATTGAAGTATGTGCCTACACACATCTTTCAAAACAAGGCAAAATATAGATACCTAAAAATGGCCTTAAGGCATATATTAAGTATTAAATTGTATGTTTTTAGTGTACTTGTTTATTTTTTTAGTATTAGTCCAAATTAGGCATTATTGTGTGTTTCAAATTTATCATCTTTTATCCTCATTATTTTTATCCCCTAGGCTTCTCTCTCTACTATGTATTTAGGGCACTATGTCTAGAGCAGTCGCAACGCTCGTGGGTAATGTCTGAAGTACCCTCAATTATCTTGGGTCCCTATTTTGGTATTTTTAAGTCACAGGGTATACCTATACCTTTTGTCTTGTCTCTTTTTACTTTTGATCATTTGGTGTCAATTTTGGCATGTCAATAGGGTCGTAATTTGAATTCAAATATCTATAAATACACAATGATTTTAATTCATTTGAGACACAATATCTTATAATAATTACACACTCGTATGAATTCAAGAGAGATAGAGAAATCATCAAAGAATTTATCATTATTTGAAGTTATCATTTCTCATAGAGCACTTTTAGCATACAAACTATGGTTTTTATTGTTAAAGTAATGCCTTTTCCCATTGGGTTTTGCCTACATGACATTATGGCCATCCTATGTCAATTAAGCTTCATTAGTTTAGTTATAAAAGAGTCACATGGGATAATTTTATTTTAAATGTAATTATCTAATTAAGAAAATTAGAGGCTTCCTCATGTTGCCCTAATTTTCTCTATATGTACCCCACTTTTCCACTTTGAAAAGTTAGACATGCTAATGCGATTTTATGCAAGCAAGTCATATTTTACAATATTGTTGTGTGAAGAATAGTTTATTCCTCTACAATTCATCTATGATTTCCTTGTTCCATATAGATTTGCTCAATCTTCTATGTAAATATCCAAGATCATGGCCAACCTGACATGGTATCAGAGTCATTTTTGTCAATATTATAGCAATCTTTGTGGTGAAATCTTGCATATATTTTTTATTCCAACGTAAAGAATGGTTTGAAGGGATTTCTTAGAGAATTCATGCAAAACTATATACTAAAGCTTTACATCTCAAAAACAATCGTGTCATTGATTTTATAAGGTGCCAAAACTCTTGGATTGACTATAAATATGACCTAGTTTTAGAATAGTCAATTTTTCCTTTCTTTTTGGCATCCCAAGGCCCTGGTTTTTATTTTCTACAAAAATCCATACTTCTTGTGTTGTTGTGAAAAAATGCCTTCTAGGTTTTCTTTCTTAGGATGAAATCTCAAATGGGTCTCTTGCATAATTTCCATTGCTAAAGTATTTTGGAGGTTTTTGGCTTGCCTCAATTTATGTGTCATCATACCTCTACGTTACTCAGATCTGTAGGTGGTCATTACTTTGACCCTATTGTTGATATGCCTCATATTACATGCATTGAAAAGTTTTTTGACCAATCCAAAATTTAAAAAGGCTATTACTTAGCTAGCAAACCAAATCAAACTTTCAATGGTGAGTAACTTCACTTTTCTAAGTTGAGTTATTTGATAAGTCCGCTTACTTTCCCATAAAAGAAACCAGACTTATAGAGTTGCTTTACTTGAAAATTCATGAAGTTAAGTAAGCAAGGTGCGAAAATCTAGATTACACTACTGTATACACCCTCAAACTTACAGGGGGTCATTACTTACAACTTCACTTACCTCAAGTAAAGTAGGTTTGAAACTCTAGCATACACTACAAAAGACCAACTTGGATTTTTGGGGGTCTAGTGATTATTCTAGTTTTTGAATGGTGACTACTTCTAAAATTCAAGCAGAGTAGGTTTGAAACTCCAACATACATTGTGAAAGACCAACTTAAAATTGTAGGGGTATATTGCTTACTTGGGTTTTCAAAGTTTGATTACTTGTGGAAGTCAAGCAGTCTGGGAAGTTTGATTACTCTTCCAAGACCAACCCAGACTTTCAAAGGGTCATTACTGCTTGAAGTTGTAGGGTACCACTACTATCTTCTTTCATTCAGCAAAGCAGTATGGGAAGTCTGACTACTCTTCCAAGACTGACCCAAAATTTTGAAGGGTCAGTATTGATCAGAGTTGTGGGGTACCTCTACTTAATTTTTTTTTTCATTTCTATATTTTTTGATAAAAAAAATCTATTTTTGAAAAGGTCCAAGAATGTGTAGAAGTAATAACTTGTAAGTTCCATAACTTTCAATCCATAGCTCCATTTTGGATGTTATTTTTTTTAAAGTGCATATTTTTTCAAACTCTATGCATTGGTGGTATTGTTTTAGGTCTTTTGTAACATCTATTTTCTTTATGGTGTAATGACTTAAAACTCACTTTAAACATTTTATACCTTTTTTGAACATATTATCGACTATGCCCGATGTCCCTCTCATACTCTCTCACATTAGTTTCTCATACACACATTTTTTTACGTCTAATATTGAGCATATATTGTATTGTAATTTAAAGGGCAATCTTATTGATAGTTTAAGGGAGTACGTATACTATGTGCAATATGTTCTTTGATTTCATCTTAATTTTTTAAATTAACTCAATCTAATCTTCACTAATAGATCTAAACTTGATTGAACCACTCACACCATTTAACTATCTTGATTGAAAGTTTAAAATGCAGCTCACCTTGAGAGGTAAAGGACTCTATCAGATCACTATGGGTGAGGAAACTGAGCCATCTACAGAAGTAAAAAAGGTTAAGTGGTATAATAGATGTGATGAGGCCTATGGATTCTTATGCCTATCAATGTCTCCTGACCTCCTATTTCATGTTGAATCTACAAAAACTCTCAATGAAGTTTGAACCATCTTAGATAAGTTTTTTGGAGTGTAAGACATCATTAGAGGTCATGAGCTGGAGAATGAGCTCATCACATTGAGCCCAGATGATTATAACACCCAACAAGACTTCTTTACAAAATTTAAATCATTGAGACTGTATTTGAAACAATGTGGCATTGATAAAATAGATGACCAATTGATTGTATTCATGCTTTCAAAATTGGGTCATGGCTATTCAATTTTCATCTCTACATTTTATGCTAACAAATGTGCACTTGGATCCACTTAGAAAACTCCATCATTCAATGAATTTATTGGTGATCTTACGCAAGAGCAAGATAAGCTAGTTCAAATGGGTATACTGAAGTCTTAAAAATCACATGCCTTGATTGTCAATCTAAACAAGAAGAAGCCTTCTAGCAGTGGTAAACAGGAAAAGAAATAGTCTAAACTAGATAATGAGCACAAGAAGAATTAGAAATCAAATTTCAGGCTTAAGGCATTGTCAAATGAGTACTCAAGTAGGAAACCTAAGAAGGAGAAACTTAAATGCAATTTTTGCAAGAAACTTGGGCATGATAAATCTCAGTGCATGAAAAAGAAGGTTAACACCTTGACTAAGATGCTTGAGAAGAATAACATCTGTGTTCCTGAATCCTCAACTCAACACACATCTGCACAAGATTCAACAAAGGCTAAAGATAGAAAAAATGATAAAAACAAGGACAAGACACTTATTTTAGTAGCTTCTTAGCACTTGGGTTATTGACTGGGGTGCTTCCTATCACATGGCCTCCTCAGAGGATCTATTATCAAAAATAAAGCCATGTTTTGTGCCTTCAATTTTCATGGGTGATGACACTTTGATAGAAGTCATTAGTAAAGGATCAATTGAAGTAAGTGATGAGACCTTAAATGATGTTCTGTGTGTTCATTCACTAACTACCAATCTTCTATCAGTGTACCAAATCACTCATATAGGTGCAAAGAAGTGAGTTGAGTTCACACCTGATTTAGTGGTTATCAAGGAATTGCATAGTGACACTACAGTGGCTTATGGGAATGCCAATCATCAATATAGGTTGTATACCTTCTCATAATTTGCCCCAGATCAGCCCTCAATTGCACTGCTTATTCATGCCGATGGAGTGAGAAAATTATGACATGAACAGTTTGACCATTTAAACTACCATTACCTAGAGCAACTCAGTTGTCAGAACATGGTTTCAGGTTTGTCTAAAGTCAAATTCTTGGATGGCCCATGCAATTGCTACATTCTTGGGAAGCATTCAAAAGAGAAATATGACAAGGGCAAAGCAAGGAGAGTCAAACAAAAACTGAAATTGTCCATAGTGACATAGCAGGTTCATTTTAAAAACCTTCATTCAATAAGACCAGATACATGCTCATATTTATTGATGACTTTTCAAGGTACACCTAGATGTTTTTTCTCAAAAAGAAGTCTAATATCTTTGATCACTTCAAGGACTTCAAGGCACTTGTGGAGAAGCAGTCAGATTATTCTATCAAAATCTTAAGGATCAAAAATGGTGGAAAGTATGTCAACAATAGGGTTGAGTAGTTTTCCACATTAGAGGAGATGTAGATGTAACACACAGTTCCATACAGTCTTCATAAAAATTGTGTAGGTGAACATAAGAACCATTCCTTGAAGGAAATGGCCAACTGTATGCTTCAATCAAAGTCTCTTGTTCCTCAATTTTGGGCTAAAGCAATCAATTGTTCGTGCTATATTCAAAACCATGTTCTACACAAAGCCTTGAAAGGAATAACTCTTTTTGAAGCTTGGGATGGTCACAAACCCATAGTGGATCACTTTTGAGTGTTTGGATCACCAGTAATAGCTCATGTTCCCAAGAAGAAATGTAAAGCAATGAACTCTCAGATTTAGTATTGTATCTTTAAGGGGTATCTAGAGAGTGCTTAAGGGATACAAGCTTCTCCATCCTAAAACTCATGAGTTGTTCATAGAAAGGAGTGTCAAGTTTCATGAGGGCCCACTTGAACTCACTACTAGCACTCCAAACTCTTCAAAATTCTCATTGGACATTGATTCCACCTCAGATAGTGACTTGGATCCACCTCAAAATCCGACCGATGATCAAGATGACTCTTTTTCTTCAAGTTCAAATGATGAGAGCAATGACATGGATTCTCCTCCTTCATCTCACACTCACACTTCAAATGATCATAACTGACCTCCTGATTCTCCAATCTCATATAATTACAGTCCCACTTGGGCCAAATAGACACTTTAAAGTGTTTAAAAATGGATTGAAAATCCATCGGATACAAGGCTGACACGTTTATAATTTTAGAGGACTTCACATGCCTACCTGGCCATTGCCTCATATCCACAAACCTTTCATGAGGCATTTGGCATTCCAAAATGGGATTCTGCTATGTAAGAGGAGTATAGTTCCCTAATCAGGGACAAAGCATGGGACTTGGTCCCTCTTTCTAAAGGAAAAAAATTAGTCTGTTGCAAATAGGTTTACTATACTAAGTATGGTGCAGATGGGTCTGTTAATAATTACAAAGCTTGTCTGGTTGCAAAGAAGTTATTTTAGGTGCCTAGCATAGACTACACTAAAATATTTGCTTCTGTAGCTAAGATGATGTCTATCAGACTCACTCTAGTCATTGCAACCACACATTGATGGAATGTTCACCAAATGGATGTCAAGAGTGTTTTTCTACATGGTGACCTCAAAGAAGAGATCTACATGGAGTAACCACAAGGCTTTGTGGAAGATTCTTCCTTAGTCTGCAAACTCGAGAAATCTATCTACGAACTCAAATAGGCCCTTCGGGTATGGTATGCCAAGATGGACTCCTTTCTCTTCACAATCGGGTTTACTAGATGCCACTCAGATCCAAATGTCTACATCTTGCAGTAGGATAATTCTCTCTTGATCATAGTTCTCTATGTGGATGACTTACTGATTATAGGGAGCTCACGATCATCTATCTCAATAGTGAAAACTACACTTTCAGATAGATTTTCAATGACAAACATAGGATTGCTACATTACTTTTTTGAGATTGAAATCATTTAGTCAGATTTTGGGATAATTTTATCACAATCCAAATATTCTCTTGATTTGCTTATGAGGTTTAACATGGTTGATTGTAATCCAACTCCTACTCCCTTCTTATCTGATGTGAAGCTTAGTTGATTGTCCTACGCCATTGATGGATGCAACGCCATATCAACAACTTGTGGGAAGTCTTATCTATCTCACACACACTAGACCTGGCATATCCTATGCAGTTGGCATGGTTTCCCAATTTATGTAAGAGCCACATGAATTGTATTAGAAAGTAGCTAAGCAAATTTTGCACTACATTCAGGGTTCACACAACTACGGGATACATTACAAAGCAGGAACAGAGGTTGATTTGATTGAATATATAGATGCAGATTGGGATGGAGATATTTAGAGTCAAAATTCCACTTCAGACTACAGTTTCTCATTTGGTTCGAGTCCAATAAGTTGGTCAAGCAAGAAGCAACATGCAATTGCTTTATCATCTACAGAGGCAAAATATAAAGGGGTTGTCAATGCCACCACTGAGGCAATCTAGCTTTAGGGGATTCTCATTGAGTTTTTTATCCAATTTCATAAGCCAACAATCATCTACTATGATAACCAAAGTACTATCTAGATTTGCAGGAATCCAGTTCTCCATCAGAGGACCAAACACATAGAGATTCACATGCACTTCATCAAATAACTTATCAACGAGCAAGTCATTGATCTTTGATACTATCCAACATCAGATTAGATTGTAGATATTCTGACCAAGCCCTTCATAGAGAGTAAATTTGTTCATTTGGAAGCTCTCTTTGGGGTTAGGGCTGCTCCACTTTCTTCTTCCTCCTATGGAGGTTCTTCACTATGTACTTGGGTACCTCATCAGGGTTTCAATGTCAAGACTCAATTCTTATCTCACCTAAGCTACGCTTAAAGGGGGGTGTTAGTATAGTTTTTTTTCTCATTGAATTTTACCTACACGGCTTTATGACCATTCTATGTCAATTAAGCTTCCTTAGGTTACTTATAAAAGTGTCACATAGGCTAATTTCATTTTAAATATAATTATCTAATTATAAAAATTAGAGGCTTCCTCATATTGCCCTAATTTTCCCTATATGTACCCTATTTTTCCACTTTGGAAGGTTAGACAAGTTAATGCAATTTTATGCAAGCAAGTCATGATTGCAATATTGTTGTGTGAAGACTAGTTTCTTCCTCCTTTGTAATTTATCTTTGATTTTATTGCTCCATACATATATTTGTTCAATCTTCTATGCAAAGATCCAAGATCATGGCCAATCTGATATTTATATTTTTGAAATTGCTTCATTAATACCATTTACTTTTTTTCAATATTATTATTTTGTAGTTCCTATGCTTAACAGCCTAACAAATACTAAGAGTTTAACACATGCCTTTGATGATCACATTATTTTCCTTCAGGGTTTAGATATTACAAATGTGAATGGAGTTGTCGTGAGGTAAGGAGGAAGGTTTATTTTGCAAGCATACGAGTATCGTAATGTACATATTGGAGTGAGGAATCATGAGATTAAATCAGATGAACCTAGTCATTAATTTATTTTGGATGTGACATATTACTTATTTAAAGTGCCTCTGACACTATGTACTTGTCTGATGTGCTCTTTGACATTTTATATATTTATGTTTAATCAGTTCTCTAATTTTAAATGAAGTTATTGTAATTTTTAAGTTTATATTTTCAAATTTAGACTCAAATGATTGTCACTAAATCATGATTTATTCAATAACATACACCCTACTTCTTAAATACAAATAATTAAATTATTTATATTAGTCTAATTATAATAATTTATTCATATTAATAGCATGCAATATATTCAATAATTCTAAAGACCAAAGATAGAATAAGAAAGCGCATTTCCAGGCTTGACAACCTGGACTGCCGGTTCTTATGGATTTAATAAAAACCCTTTTTTCTCTGTGAAGAAAACAAAAGATTACACTCCTATTCCTCCTTTGATAACAAAAGATTACACTCCTATTCCTCCTTTGACTTGAGCTGCTTCACCCACCTATTATTCTTTATTTGTCTTATGAGAGATTCATCCATCCCCGACTCTCAGCATCCATCCATGTTTTATATATAATATATATTCCTTCTTTTTTAGTCAAGAATTTCGCTTTCAGAGGGCATCGAATGTCAAAGATGGACCTACATACAGATTGATCTGCAAACAGTGAATCCACTTTTGAAAATTGTGAGTGGAGTTATGGAAGGACCCCAAAAAAAACAGTAGAGAAGACACAGAAAGCAAAACGTTTATCTCAATGATGGAGTGAATAGAGTGAATCTGTATCATTGCCAAGGGCCCCAAACTTCACACCCTCTTAACTCCACTTTCTCCAGATCAGAAAATGGCTGACAACCGCGATGAGAGTCCCCTCATCGTGGGCGCTCCCGACGCTCAGGGCTCTCCGTTTTCTGACAGACATTTGATCGGAATGCTTCTCTGCTGTGACGCCGCCGAGGAATTTTCGTCGTGGAATGACAAGTTAAAGGGATCCGTCGCGAGGGGAAGAGAGTTTTCCGGTTCGCTCGTTAACGAGGCCGCCGCTTGTTTTCGTCGGCAGTGGAGAAACTTGTTCAAGAGGCTGAAAAAGACTAGTAGTATGGGCATTCACAGCAGCAATCAGAGCAAATCTGGGAGGTTTCAGTATGATCCTTTCAGCTATGAGCTTAACTTTGACGATGGATCTGTCGATGAGGACGAGTATTCGCTGCGTGCATTTTCTGCCAGATTTGCTTGCCCCATTGCCAAGCCCAGGGAAGCGGAATACCCCTTCATTTAGCCCAATGTGTAAGAAAATAACACGAATAAGGAAGGAGATGGAGCTGTTTGTATTTCTGTATAGATCGTCTGTGTTGAAGTCTGGTTATAATGGTTTTCTGTTGTGTTTGTATCAAACTACTGTCTTTTTTAGATGCTCTGGTTGTAGACGATTGAATTGTTATTCTCTGTAAGTTTCTGTAACCACTGTGTTTTAATCTTAATCCTACTAAATCTTTGAAATTAGTTCATTCAGAGATTGTATCAAAATGAAGCATTAGATGGTTTTTATCCATTGTAAAATATTTCAAATTAAGTTTATATTTTTTACTGACAATTTACCATCGAAAAGTTCGTTCTATTTTAAGTGATAAGGTTTATATCAGGAGAGTTTGTAGGGATAATACGGTACATCAAGGTATCTTCTTATCCTACTAATTAAAAAAAAAAATTGTGGGTTTTATTAATATTGAATTAATTGTCTTAACAGGTGTGGGTTTTTAATTTAATGGTTTTTAGTAACAGTTTGAATTAGTAAGTATTTTTTTTTTTCCCCTTTAAATCATAATTTAAATGAGTTATAATGATGTTTCTAATGTTGTGCATCAATTTATTTGTAGGACGTTTTGAATTAATGAGAATTAATTTTTATTTCTTTAAATCACAATCTAATGAGTTGCAATAGTGTTTTCAATGTTGTGCACCACTTTATTTGTATGGAGGTTTGAACCAATGAGGATTAATTTGTTTTCTTTAAATCACAACTTAAATGAGTCATAATGGTGTTTCCAATGTTGTGCAACAATTTTTTTGTATGGATATTTGCTTTGTTTTTACTTTTGATAAGGGTATCATTTTGTTTTTAAGTCCGGTCTATTTTATATTATTTCTAATTAAATTATAAAATTGACATTAAAATTGTAAGTTACAATAACTAATACATGGATCCATTCTACAATATGTAGACATAACCATTTTTTATAAAATGAATTATCATTATAATTTTAAAAAAATTATTATGGTTGTAAGTGCTTTATCGATTGAGGATGGGTTGAGAACTTTGTTAGTGTTTATTGTATGTTGTTGTTACTTTTAAAATTGTGTTTTCACACCTTTAAAAAAAAAAAAATTGAGATTCAATCGCTCATTTCACATTTATTGTTGTTTCAAGTTCTTTGCCTTCAAGCCCCTTGCCTATTTAATGGCATCTAATAGTCACAATTCAACTATTGAAGTTGTGACTACTAATACTAAAGTTGTTGGAGATGGCACCGCCAACCAAAAAACTTTGGAAGTTAGTTCCAAAAAATTTCCACGAAGTAATGATTATGCATCTCTTCTTGATGTAGTTTTGCCAATTTTTAAATTTAATAATATTTGTAAATGGCTAGAATAATTTGCTTTAATAGGCTATTTTGTAGGCAAAATTCCCTCTAAGTATATGCTTAAAATCTAGGTACTTTTTACATGTTCCCTGCATAGGATTAAATTAGATGTTATCCAAAATATGACGAAGGGTTTATTTTGTTTCATTTTTTTGAATCTCGAAAAACTGATCAATATTTTTAAACATGGTCCTTGGTAATGTTCATAATTGTCTACTTTTTTTCCCTTAGACCTGTGATGTTATGATTTCAACGATGTATACTCTTAAAGTGTCAGTTTGGGTTAAGTTTTTTGGTCATCCTCTATCGTGTTGACCTTTTCTTTACCATCTATCCTCTTTTGTAGATTGACTTATATGTATTGAGCCCGATAGGTTATATTATGTTTATCCTCAAAAATAGGCCTATGTAGAGGTTGATCTCTCATGATATCTTAAGAAAACCATTGACAACCAAATAGGGGATATTCATAATTTTCATTGAGTGTTGTATAATAATTTACCCAACAAATGTTTCCATTGCCAATCCTCTAAACATAAAATCAAGGATTGTCCCTTTAAGCTCTTGTAAATTAAACTGATTTCAAAAGTAGCCATGGAGAGTGTTCAAGTGAGTGGATAAGATGGGTGGACCACTATTGGTAATCAAAAGGTTGGCTGTATTATTGATCTATGCATAGTTCTCACGCAGCCAAACTTACTCCTCATTCACTCTACTTCACCAGGCACACACTTCTTACCTAATCTTATGCACTCCTTGTTTGAATTTTATTCAAAGTCATATGCACAAGTCCCGTGCTAGATTTCATACTTCTTCACATTGACCACTATGGACTCTTAATTATCCATTTTGTAGCTCATATCATGTGTGATGTACAAATGATGCACTTGCTCACTGAATTATATTGTCTTTGTGCCTATAGTTCAGTGCACCTTACAGTTTTGTATTAGCACTCATAGACCCACCTGCCTTACTGGCTTTCACACCGCACATTTCATGTCAGTTCACTGACTTCTGTGCATTCTCATAGTTCACATTTCTACACACCTTACCAACTTCTTGAATTCCACAACACATCCATGTGTCCACTCACCTCAGACACCTGATCCAAAGAGTTTACCAACCATCATCTAGCCTGAAAGATGAACCAACGTAATCATCTTCTTGGTAACTAATAGTGGTTGTAACCACTCTTGTATTTTACATGTATAAATATGTAATATACACAACTAACATAAGGTCGATGATCTACATAATCATAACATAGATAGTATGACCTATGTATATACTATGTAAAACATGCATTGTAACACATTATACCAATTTTTCCTATTCTCTATTAATGAATAGAAGTTGATTCCCTACAAGTAAGACTTCTACTCAATTGAATGTGTTTAGTTGTTTCTTTCTAAATTAGCTTTGCCCATTCACTTTGCATAACCAAAACTTGATTGTCCCCCACATGCTTGGTCCTAGGCCCCATGGTGTGGATCATTGGTATTAGAGATAAAAAGCTTTATTCCTTTCTATGCCTATAAACACGTAAGTATAACTTGAAAAGGAAGGTTTGTCAGTCAATTCTATTTCAGAATATCTAGAAGAACATCATAACAAAATTAAGATGGTTGATGCCTAAAAGTAACATGAGGCAGCCCCCAAGGTATGAAAGCTAATCTCCAACTCACTAAAGGCACAACACACCAAAATTTTTGGCCACTTCTTTGAATTTATGGTACAGCTCAATTTGACACCTTCAACCACACCTCCATAGTTTGTTCAATAATAGTTTCAATAACAAACCCCCTTTAAAGTTCATGTTAATCTCACATTTCTATGTTCAAATTTAATATCGATGCCAAAGCATTGGATGCCTAGATTTGACAACTCAAGGTATACTTCTTAATCAATTATTTCACTGATGTTGAGAAGATCACCTTTGTAGTACTGATGATATCCATACCGATTCTTCACTAGTGGGAGAGCTTTGGTGTGCCACGTGTATAAGAGTGAATTCCAATTAAATCCTAGAAAAACATTATTGACACATTGAAGGAGGAATACTACCCTTTGTGTCACATTGAAGATGAATACATCAAGTTTCAACAACTATGCTAGTGTAAAGATCAGTCCATGGAAGACTACATCAACATTTTCCATGACTACTTTGTGCACTTGTATGAGAAATTAAGCATACAAAATGAGGTTTTGAAGTAAATTAGTGGACTCTCACCTTATATATGCATGAAGATGGAGTTATTGACTTATACCACTTTGGGGCAAGCATATCATAATGCTACAAAGATTGAAGCCAAGACAAAGATGAAGTATCATGTTACCTCTTCATTCAATGTAATGTGCAAGGTTTAGCCTTCACATAAATCCACATCACAACCTTATATGCAAAAGTAACAACACAATTTTCACAAAGGAAAGTAACACCAAAATATTATTCGACCCTTGAAGGCTCCAGTGCTTTTTGCTTTAGACAAAGGCAAGAAGAAGAAGTTTGGTGATAAGTGGTGTCATTGCCATCGCTCATCTACTCATGATGATTTTGAATTCCATGCATATCAATCCCTATTCGCATAATCGACATCATGACCCACATCAATGGATGACATTGATCTAGATGTCTCTTGTCTGAGTACCATCACTACTATGATCAACATCTCTAAAGAGTGTGAAGGTCTCTTCCACACCAAGTTTTGGGTGAAGGGTTATCCTCTCCACATTATCATCAATAATTATATCCAAAAGAACATCATCACATAATCCATAGCTCATCACCTTGATCTTACCACTATTGTGCATCCAAGTCCATACTCTTTAGGGTGGCTCCAATAAGGGAAAGATATATAGGTCTAGTGGTAATGCACTTTTCAGTACAAATTTAATCCTATGGAGGACAATGTCACTTGTGACATCACACCTCTAGAGGTTTATGACATCTTACTAGGGAGACCATACTTGTATGACTATAAAGCTATATAACAAGCCAAGCCACAACATTAGACTTTGCATGTGCAAGATCATATCTACAAACTCTTCGAGTCAGTGCCCATGATTAAATTTACCTTGGTCTCTGTCGAGTAATGTCACAATCTCATCTCATACACACAAAAAAATTTGTTACTCATGGTCCACCTTAATACACCCATGTAATCAAAATTTAAGCACACCCTGCAAGCATGTAATACTCACACATCATCATGACAATAATAGTTTGATAAGTTACTAGAGTACAGTAGTGAAGTCTTTATATAAACTAAATTCCTTCCAACACACTACACATTAAATCACTACATTGATTTGGTTTTTGGATCCCCTCTTTCAAATAGCCCCCTCTATGATAGATGAGTTTGGGAGAATGATGAATTTTGGTGCTGGATTCAAGAGCTTCTTAATCAAGGTAAGATCAGAGCTATCTCTTTACCTTGTAGGAGTTTTATGGCCCTTTCACCTAATAATAATGGGTGTTTAAGACTCTACATAGATTATTGTGCACTCAAAAAAATCATGGTGAAGAATTAGTATCCACTACTATGTATTGATGACCTTTTGGACCTACTCCAAGGTGCATAATATCAACTTAGATTCAAGTTACCATCAGGTTATAGTCCATCCTAAAGATTCTTGGAAGACATCATTCAATACTTAGGAATGATTTTATGAATGGTTGGTCATACCTTTTGACCTCACCAATGCGCCAACCATTTTCATATGTTTGATGAGTGATCTACTCGGGGCATTCTCGAACTCCTTTATCATCATCCACTTGGATGACATACTCATCTTCAGAAAAAAAATTGGAAGAGCATATGGAGCACATCGCATGCATCTTAGACACTTTGTGCCAACACAAGTTACAAGCCAACTTAACGAAGTGTACCTTTTCCACAACACACATCCAATACCTAGGCTATATCATTGATCACATTAGCATCAAAGTAAATATAGAGAATATAAAATTGATTCAAGATTGGCCTACTTCATACAATCTCATAGAATTGAGGAATTTTCTTGGACTTACTAACTTCTACTGTAAGTTCATCATTGGTTTCTCGCACATCTCTTGGGCTCTTAGCCAAATCACATGCACCAAATCTAAGTTTGTCTAGACTCACGCACAACAACATGATTTTGAGGAACTCAAATAATGCCTCTATATAATGCATGTTCTTGAAATGCCTGATATTATGTAAACCTTCAAAATTCACACTGATGCATCTGACTACACACTCAGTGTAGTGCTCATATAACATGGACATCCAATCGCATACCACTCTGAGATATTCAATGACATGGTGAAAAGTTATTCCACTTATGAGAAGGAACTATATGCATTATTAAATTAATTAAGTAATGGTGACACTACATTCTTGGTAAAGAGATAGTTTTTCATTTAAATCATAAACCACTTTAGTTTCTACAATCGTAGAATAAGCTAGAAAATGCATGCCACATGAAATGGATGACTTACTTATAGTAGTTCCATATCATGATCAAGCTTAAGAAAGGGAAGGATAATAAGGTCATAGATTGCCTTAGCTGATCACCAGTTCACATGTTCATCATGGTGATAGACACACATGGCCATAATTTCACAAACTAGGTTCCTCTTCACTCAGCTAACTAGGACTTCATAGCAACTTACACCAGCCTTATGTAAGGTACACAAGTTTATGAGTTCTAATTATCTTAATATCTTCTCTAAAATCTCAAATATCTTTATGTTCCCTCTAATGTAACTCACTAATGAATCATTTGGGAGGTGTATTATGCTAAGACCTCAAAACACTTTGGCATGACAAAGACTCTAGTTGCACTATAGTCACGTTTCTACTAGTCACAAGTGCACACAAATGTGAAGTGCCACACTAAGTATTGCATTCCTTGTTGCATCTCCAAACCCATGAATAGGAAGCTCAAACTTTAGACACCTCTACCGATCCTAGCCAGACCATGGGAATCTATTAATATGGATTTCATGACTAGATTACCTATGATGAGACAACAACATTACATTGTGTTTGTTGTAGTGGATCAATTTTTTAAGATGTCTATCATGGTCACATGCAAAAAAGACATTGACATAGATGGAACTACATGGACATTCCTTAACCATGTTTGGGTTCATTTTGGGCTGCCAACATCCATCATATCTGACCATGATCTACACTTTATGATCCACTTTTAAAAAGCATTATGGGATTTTGGGTACATAGCTAGATAGATTGATAACTTTTCATCCTCAAAAAAATGGGCAAATTAAAGTGGTCAATCGCACATTTTTTCATCTCCTACAAATGTACAATTATGCACATGATCATACCTAGGATGATAATCTCTTATAAATTCAACATGATTACAATAAATATTTTCATAACTTTACTAGACATAGTCCATTCTAGGCATGTCTTGGGTTTCAACCTTTGGCACCTCTAGAGATATCCTACTATGCTCCATCAAGATTTGAATCACTGCATAATAATAGGAAGCAAAAAAAAGCTGAGATGTTTTTGTGTCACATCTAGCCTATTCACCATCAAGTTCAACACATTCTCTCTCACACTCAAGCTAAGTACAAGGAGCACCATGAGGCACATCACACACCTCATTCATTCTAAGTTAGCAATAAAGTCTATTTGTAACTTCAAAAGGATCACTTCAAAGGTCCACATCAGAATATCAAGCCTCTATGTTATGGTCCTTACACCATTTTATGCATAGTTAGTGATAACACCTTTGTTATTATTCTACCTCAGTACTTGGGCATGTACCCAGTCTTCAACATAGAACTTCTCAAGCCTTATACTCCATCAATTTTTAATCCAATAGTGACTCACCATCTTTCTAATTTAGATCTTGAACACTTGCATCCCATAGAGGACTAGATCATCGAAGTGATAGACACACACACCCACCATGATATGCATCAACCTTTTTGAGTAGTCAAGATTGGGTTATATGTTGATCAGGCCAATTGGTACAATTCATAGTAACTTTTGGTGTCGTTTATACAAATACATACTGACATAATAGAGACCATTGATCTTCAAGAAAGGGAAAATGATCCATGCATATTTCGTGCATAGTTAAGCTTACTCCTCATTCTCTATATTATGTTGGGTATGCACCTCTCACCTAATCTTGTGCACTCCTTGCCTGAATTTTATTCAAAGTCACATGCACAAGTCCCATGCTAGATCATAGACTTCTATGCACTGACCATTGTGCACTCTTCATTATGCACTTCCTATCTTGAATTATTCACACTACATAAGTCCTTTGCTTGCTCATCGACTTATGATCTCTTTATACATGTTGTTCATTTCACCTTGTATTTCCACATCCTCACTAATCAACCCATGTGCCTCACTATCCCACATACCACACAAGTTTCATGATAAATTCTATGTATTTTTTAATTCATAGACCCATGTGCCTTGCAGTCTCATACTACACTTCATCATTCCTCATGCCTTGCTAACTTTTTAGATTCCACAACACATCTACATGTCAACTTGCCTCATCCACGTGCTCCAAGGGGTTTACCAACCATCATCCAACATAGAATATGAACCGATGCAACCATCTTCTTGGTAAGTAATAGCGATTTTAATCACTCTTAGATTCTACTTCTATAAATATGTAATATACACAACTGGCGTAAGTACAATGCTCCACATAGGCATAACACAGATAGCATGCTTTGTGTATCTACTTTAGAAAACATGTATTGTAGGACATTGTACAAGTTTTACCTATTCCATATTAATGAATAGAAGTTGCATTTCCTACAAATAAGACTTCCACTCCACTAAATGTGTTTATTTTCTTCTTTTTGAATTAGATTTTCCCATTCACTCTACATAACTAAAACTCAACTGTCCCCTACACGCTTGGTCCCAGGCCCCGTGGCATGGATCAATTATAGCTTCCAAATACCTTCAAACCTTAATTGGGTGTTTCCAATAATAAAATGGTGGTTTCAAACCATAGCTTAAGCATCTATGCTCAGGATAATTCAAATTTTATCATGTTGACATCTGAACCATCCCAACATCCCACTCATAACTAGATTTAAACATGTAAGGAGGTGGTCAAGAAGTGTCTCTATAACACCTCATTAGCGGCCACTTCCATATCTGCCTCTTAGCAAACTATTCTAAAATTTAATCTATCTATTTAAATTTCCTCCTTTCATGGTGTTTGTGGGATGCTCTCACAATCTGCATCGACATCTAGATGAAGGAGAATATGTACCTTATAAATAACATTTAATTTAGCTTGGTGTTTTTATGAAAAACATGAAACAACATATTTATGGAACTTTATTTTAGTCAAACTCCAATCAAAGGTTAGACCCTAAGGATATGTCCCTAGATCCTTGTGTTTAAATGAATGTTTATTTTTGGAATGTATGGTATTTCACATACCCACCTTGCAAGTATTGTTTGCAGGATACACAACAACAAGTTCCAAATATGGATGTTTTGTGTTTATAAAAAATTAAGATTGTTATAATTTTGTTCACAATTTTTAATTAAAAACATTTGGTTAGATAGCTTTTCCCAACTAGAAATCATGATCATGGGTGTGGGAGTGATTACATTTATTTATCCAAAATGGTAGCTACACTATGTTGATTATGGATGTGACCTAACTAATTGTGCCCTTTGGGTTTTTTTAAACATTGAAATTTTCTCCTTAGGCATTAGTAACTTTCATGACTCAAATAATGTGATGAAAAATGTGTAACTTTTGCAATGGCTTGTAGATGAATTTATAAATGTGCACATTAGATCCTATGTGGTAACTTTAAGATGGTTGGTGGGGCACCTAAAAAATAAGGCAATATCTCAATGCATTAGATAACTATAAAGTGAAAGGCTTGGTATTACATTCATAATAAATTCATTATTTATTACTATAATTATTCTCACTATCATGACTGAACCATTTGGTACATGTGGTTGAACTTCTGTTGTGGGTTTGAAAGGGTTCTTAAGTAGATATATGGCCCATGATCTATTGATGGAAACACAAATTTGTGGTACATTTTTTAACATGCATCACACAAGTGGTTATGGTTGAAACTTTTCTACCTACACGGCACTCTTATGTGCAAGAGGGGTCATAGTCATTTCCCTTATGACCATAATTTACAACTATAATCCTTATAGTCATAACCCTAAAAATAAAAAATTATTATTTATTTTTGCTTCCACAATTTTTCACTCCAAATTAGTAGTTGTTATGGATAAACCCTATATAAATATACTGTAGCTATTACAATCAAACCTCAAAAAACCTTTTTTTAATCTGCATGTGGCATGTTTGAACACCATGTTAATAGACTACAACCTATAATAATATATGCATATTTTATCCTCCTTTTTTCTTGTTTTGATATTAAAAATGATTAAAACAATTTTTTAAATTAAAAAACAATTTAAGAACTAAATTTTAGAATAAAGAGAGAAGAAAAGATATACATGAAGATGAAAGGAGAAGCAAAAAATAGGAAATAACTCACCAATAAGTACCTAATCTGAACTAATTATCCATATGTGTAATCACCTACAAATGACATTTGGGTGCTAAGAGTGTTATTTGAGACCACCTATCCCTAGCTTAGCCCTAGACCTATCTTAGGGCCTATTTTCACACTTATCCAGCCTTTATGGGGGCCACAGTCATCCCTAGTAATCCCTAAAGCAATCTTAGACCCTCATTCTTACATCCTAGCACTTTGTGCCTCATGTTCTACCACATAGACACTAGCACGATAATAGGGATAGTAGTTCCACATGGTGCTAGTGTATCAATATTGGCACTATTATCCTTTCCCTCTTTTTCCCACAAACGGATATCTTTTCAAATATTAGACCTCCTAGGGTTATTCTAGACCTCTTTTAGCACCCACACAAGCACCAAAATAGTATATAGACATGACTTTTAGCACTCTAACCACTAAACAAATATCATATGTAAATTACATATGCAAACTCAAAACAAGTTATGCACAATTAAGGTTATAAATATCTATTTTGCTTTACTTTTGCATACTACCATCTACCACATCCCTAAGCTCAGATTACTTAGATTTCCAGTCTCAAGCACATTCAAAGCACTCAAGTCATCTATCATACTAGTTTCACTTGCACTTGTACCAACACTTAGGTGGGGATAACTACATTGAGCTTGTTCCTTATTTAGAGTATTATTATGTAGACAACTATCATCATAATTGGGAGCTTTCATCCTCCATATAATCTATCTCAATCATTTTCCAACTAACTTTTTATTTACATTATTTATTACTATTTTTATAAAGGTCAAATTTAGTCAATTTTTTAACAAATTAGTGGTTGTATTGATTTCATATTTCTACCCTGATTTACTATACTCAAATCTTTAACAACATAGTATTTTTATTCATCTAAGTCTTAAAAGATTAAAACAATATGACAAAAATCATGCTAAAACAATTCAATAATAAGCCTTCTACCAAAATTAGGAATGTACATAATTGCCCATTCTGATATGCATGAGAACATGCATATTAAAGTAAAAAATGAAAAAGTGATACCTGAGATGGATTGAAGAAGTAAACTCTATATTTCTAGGAATTTAGCACCCAAATTTCAATGTTAATAACTAGAATGCACCTTCAAGAAAATGGGAATGCCAAAAATAAGATCAATGTCATGAAAAATTGATAATCAATGTAAAAAAATGAAATTATTGAAAATGAAAATGAGTAAACGAATGAATACACATAGCTATATAAAAACCATGCTACCACCTTTAAACTCTAAAACTAAAAATTTAATGCCCCAGTCTAACAACAAAGAAGATGAAAAATGGAATTGGACCTCCAATGCTCCAATTCAACAACAAAGAATAGTGAAAATTGGATCCTACTTATCCATACACTAGGGGAAAAAAATACTTCTTATCCAGAGAAACAAACATACGTTACATGTAACCACTTTAAATCTATAAGAAAAAATATAATAAGCTAGTTGTATGCCTTCCTTTTGAGGTAAGGGATGTTCCTACATATCACTCATATCAAAATAAAAAATCATGTGCACCGTGTGCAACATAGATAAAAGTAAAAATTTGGAACCATCATAAAAGATCATGTACAACATAGGAAAATATAGAAACATATAAAGATGTGATCATGTAAAATCAATTTTTAACATATAACTCCATATTAATATGTTGATGTAGAACTAATATAAACAATGGAAATAGAAGGAAAGGGGTGGATGAGTGATATGCCTTGACGATACCCTTAAATGAGGGACAAATGATATGACCCATTGTAAATATACCTCCCAACATGGACAAGATATAGAAATAAATGTATAATCGCAATGTGACTAAGATGTTTGAAGGATACAAGACATAATCCCATCTTAATATAAGCAATGTAATATATCTAGGCACCTGGGTGTAATAAGCTCTATAAAATTAAGATATTATCGATAACATGCATGAATAAGATGCCCTTGCATTGATAAGTGATATGGGAGATAGAATTTAAGTAATAGTGTGTTCTCCTCAATAGATAGAATTGATGTAATTTTGCTCTCTCCTCAATAGCATAAGATATAATCATTAAAGCACAAGGACTAATAAATGCATGATGAAGATGCAATTAGTGCTCCACCTATAATAGATGTTCAATTTAATGTCTAAATAATGTGACTACGAGATTTAAATGTAACCACGTGTATCTTGATAGGTGAAATGATATCAATGAATTTTGAAACTAATTAATATATATAGTCAATTCAATAATTGTTGAATCAACTTTTGAAAAGATTCATGGGGTATATAAATACAAGTCAACATAAAAATAAATTCATTTACTCATTTGAAATTTATAGAATTTGATGATTTGGAGATCTAATAAATAACTATGGATACCATAGAACCCATTATTCTTATCTGATTGGAGTATGTTTATACATGGGTCATGATTGAGAGGACATACAACTAGTTAATATCAAAACTAAGAATTTTTGACAAATTTTAAGCAATTTCCAATTTTTCATAATACGTATAGAATAAAAAAATATCCATTATTAGATAAGTTTTATATTTCTTTGAAGGCCTTCATCTTCATACAAAATCCATTAACCCTATTCAAAATATAGTTATTGAATGCTTAGTTAAATAATAAAACCAATTCAAATCATAGTATGTGAGACTTTCAAGGAAAAATTTGGCCATGATAATCTCATCATGTTTATAACCAAAACAAGATTCATTGAAATATTTTGTGTAAAAAGAGATTTACTTTTCCATTAAAGGTCATAAACTTGGGAATATGAAAAGATTGATGTAAATGGGTGCAAAATCACCTCATGAGCCAAAGGATAATGTAATATGTCCAAAGACGATAGTGCATGATTAGGCTTGTTAGATGATTTTGATATTTTTGAAATTCTTGGATTTATGTCATTGAATTGTTATATTATCTAGTCACTAGATTCACCATTAGATGTAGGATTCTCATTAGTATTATCAATAGTGTGTCCAATACCAATAGATTGTATGTATGATTTTTTTGGTGATGTTGGTGTTTTGGTTGTTAGCGTCAGGTGGAGGATTAAAATCACCATGTGATATAGAAGGGCTAGTTTTATCCATTTGATTTGTTTTGATATAGGATTTTTATTTCAAAAATATTTTTATTTGGATTTTAAGTGTTTTAATAACTATTTATGCATTCCAAAAAAATAAATCAATTGCCTCCTTGAATCTTTCCAAGGTCGTCTTCTTATGGATCAATTTTGGGTTCATGATTGGACTCCTTTTAGACTCCATCATCACTTTGGTTATTTGGTTCCACGTCCTATATAACAGGTTCATCATGGAAGGTGGACATGGTTAATTATTAGTTACATGTGATGCAAAAATATGAATATCAAATTCTGAAAATAAACGGCCAAGTCCTAAGGAGATGAGGGTTTGTAAAATCCTAAGTTGAATGTAAGTAATAATCAAACCTTAAGTGAAAATTGGCATGATGTAGGTACCTAAGTAATAATTAAAATCTAAAATCATTCATGAAAGTGTATAAGAAGAAGGTTTTTAAGAAACCTAGGTTGAGCATTGGAAAGAATCAGGATCCATCATTTATATTTCCCCTAATTTTGGTTTTTGCACCAAATAGGTGTAAATGAGATAAAATTATATATATATATATATATATATATATATATATATATATATATATATATATATAAGCATAAATAATTGAAATACAAAAATCATATTTATCTAAGAAGATAAGTAACAAAAACAATCCCAAGTCTCATAAATGAAAACTAAAACAATGCAATAAAATGAAAAAGAGGCTAAAAATTGATCACACTTTATATATATATATATATATATATATATATATATATATATATATATATATATATATATATATATATACACACACACACACACACACACATAGATATATATATACATATATATATATACACATATATACATACATACATACATATATATATATATATATATATACATATATATATATACACATATATACATACATACATACATACATATATATATATGTGTGTGTGTGTATATATATATATGTATGTATATATGTATGTATGTATATATATATATATGAATATATATATATATATATATATATATATATATGTATGTATGTATGTATGTATATATATATATGTATATATATGTATATATATATATATATATATATATGAGTTTGTGTTATAATTGTGCTAACTATATTTAACCTTCTTATGATTTTCTATACTTTCACACTACTCTAAGATGATCCCATACCTATATAGGCCTATTTAGTTCAATCCCAACTATAAGAAACCTATCCTCCTTATTCATGTTCCTATGTCATTGGGTGCATCTTTGTACTAGTGGGTGTGCCCCTGTAGGGTTTCCTAGTCTAGTTATTTTGTTACTTATTTATTACTTCTTCCTAATTTTGATTGTACCTTCACTTCATATATGTGCAAGATAGAATATGTTTTTTTGATAAATATTCACTTTGACCTAACTTGCACATTCTAAAACAAAACAAAAGTAATGGATTCAAGCAGCTGCTAAAGCACCTTTACTACATATCCTACATGATCAAAATAAAAACTCCATGTAGTTTTGTGGTCTACAAATGAAATATATCGAGTAAGGGTTACAACATCCTTTTCCCTAATAGTGATTATTAAGACTTTTGCAGTCCGATTACCCTCATTTAAGACAAGGAACTTTATAGAGAGACTAATATAGATAAATGTCTTAAGTGTGTAAGATTTGATTCAATGAAACACCACTTGAATAGAGAAACTTGGGTCTAGGCTTGACACTTGGAGTAGTGAACTGTCAAATATTATCCTCCTCTCTCTTGATTTTTTATTATTTTCTAATTTCTTGGCAAGACCTTATATTTATAGGACAATCTAGGATATGTGTTAGTGTAGGCATTTTCCCACCTAGTGGTTTTTACCTACATGTCTTTTCAGCTCACTTAGGTTAGTTAATTAAGTCATTAGGGGCATTTTACCTTTAAATGGGTTCTAATTATGAGTTAGGATTTTACCTTTTTGGTGACCTAATCTCACCCTATATGTATTTTATTTTTCCCTAAAGTTGGCTAATGCAAACATTTCATTTGTGTAATTTCTTGTTTTTGGAGCTCTCATTTTACCTCTACAAGAATTTGACATCATCGTGTAACCACTATTCATAGATCTTGGTGAAATCTAACATGGTATCAGAGCTTTCTTAATAGCCTCATATGTTTGAATCATTTGGTAAGATCCTCCTGCATTCACCTTGCTATTTTTCATATTGTACAACCACCATTTTTGACCTTCGAGGCATTTTTTAATTTGTCTCAAAACTCATGTTAGAAGACCTTTAATGAAAATATATTTATATATATTTTGTGGGTTTTTTGAGATCTAAAATGGGTTATTTTTATATTTTTGAGAAAGTTCATGGTTTTTCTAAAAAATCAATTTCTTCTATCTGGTCGGATGTTCGTATGAATGAAGTAATCAAGCCTACAAACCCAAAAATTTGCCTGCAGACCAAATCAGGTTCTTAGAGTTTGACAACTTATTACATAGACCAATTCAAGTTTTTAGAAGGTAATTACTTGATTCTAGACCAAATCAAGTTTTTGGAGTGCTACAACTTACTTGCGAAATAAAATCAGGTTTTTGGCATTACTTCCAATTCATGAAGATAAGTAAAGTAGTCCAGGAAACCTAAATTACATTACTTGGAAGTAATTAGACTTTAACTGGGTCATTACCAATCCCTGGCAGTAGTAAAGCAATCCAGAGGACCTGAAATGCACTAGGTAGACCTATTCGGGTTTTCCAGAGTCAATTACTTACTTTTTTCATTTGCAGTTGTTTGAAACCTCAAAGTAGTCATTATTTAAGAACCTAATCAACGCTGTAAGAACAATTCAGATTTTAGAGGCAGTCTTAATAAATTTCAAGCCCAAAGTAAAGTAGTTGGAAGAATCTGATTTACTTTGGCTAGACCCATTCGGGTTTTCAAAGGTCGACAACTTATTACTTTTTTTAAGTAAAGTAGTTGCAAGAACTTGAAGTAAAGCAGTGTTAGAAACCCACGTGATGTGCAAGAGGGCATCAAATTTCAGGTGAAAGGTAATAAAGAAATAGATTAAAGTTTTTACCATTTTTGGATTTTTGGATGAAATTTTTTTCCATTTTTAGAAAGGGTCCAGGAATATGTGGGAGTAAGAACTTGTAAGTGCCATAACATTCAATCCGTAGCTCCATTTTGGGTGCTATTTTTTTTAAAGTGCATAGTTTTTTAAGCTCTATGCATTGGTGGTATTGTTTTAAAGTTTTGTAACATCCATTTTTTCATGGTATAATGGCTTAAATCTCACTTTATCTTTATTATACTCTTTCTTGGATGCATTATTGACTGAAACCAACATCCCTCTAGTTCCTTGTACTTACACACCTACTACTCAAGATGTATTTTCAATGGAATCTGACGCCTATATGAGCATGTTTGTATTTGAAACATTCAGGGGGGTCATTGATGATAGTTCTAAGGTGGTATTATGTTGTGTTGTGCATTCTTTCTTTTTATACATTCTTTACTTACTGAAACAATATTTAGTTATGCACTATGGATTCACTCTCTATTAGTCCACTTACACCATTAAATTACCATGAATGGAAACCTAGAATGGAAATCATATTGCAATCCAAGGGTTACCATCAAATTATAATGGGCACTGAGACTAAACCTATTGATGATGGAGTGAAAATCAAATGGTTTAACCATTGTGACAAAGTTCATGGACTACTATGTCTCTCCATCCCCCCAAATCTACTCTTTCACATTGAAACTACCAAAACACCTATTGAAGTATGGACCATATTGTCCAAGCTCTTTGGAGTGCAAGATGTGATGAGAGGACATGAGCTAGAAAATGAGCTCATCAGATTTAGCCCAGATGACTTTGACACTCTTCAAGATTTTTTTACCAAGTTCAGACTTTTGAGATTGCAGTTGAAAGCATGTGGAATTGACAAGAAATATGAACAACTCATTCTATCAATACTCTCTAAATTGGGGCATGAATATTCTATATTTGTGTCCACTTTTCATGCCACTAAGAGTGCTCTTGACATGAATGAAAGATGCCTTCTTTAGGTACCTTTGTTGTTGACCTGATTTGGGAGCAAGATAAGTTGATATAGATGGGCATAGTGAAGTCATCTAAATCTCATGCATTGCTTGCTAAAAAATATAAGGCTTCTAACAACAGAGAGAGAAAGCAAAGCAAGAAAAATGTTGAGAAGGGTAAAAAAATTTCCACCTGTAAATCCAACAATGTGACCTCTTCTTCCAATCATAAGCCTAATAAATATTAGATCAAATATGGGAATTGTTCAGGTAAGCATGATGAGATTAAATGTTTTGAAGAAACAAATTAACCATCTTACTAGCCTTCTTATTTAAAACAACATAGGTGTTCCAGATTATATCAAACCATCTTTATCAACCCATGAATCCACTAAGGCAAATGACTCTGGCAAAGAAAAGGCAAAAGAGAATAACAAGGGGAAACAAAAGGGCAAAGACTTAGTTGTAGTTATGCCTCCAACTCCTCCTACATGGATCATTGACTCTGGTGCTTCACATCACATGACCTCTTCATACATTGAGTTTAGTTCCCTGGAACCATGTGACATTTCCTCTATACAACTAGGTGACAACACTTCTAAAAAGGTACTCGAGAGAGGTTATATTTAAGTGAGTGGTGGAACATTTAATAATGTTCTAAGTGTGCCCTCACTCTCAACTAATCTCTTATCAGTCTACCAGATCACTCATCTTGGTCCAGGCATGTGAGTTAAATTCACCTTAGATTTAGTGTACATCAAGGAATTACATAGTGATAATATTTTGGTTATGGGAATGGTCGATCATTAGACTCAGCTATATAGCTTATGACACTTTGCTCCTAACTCTCCTTCAGAGTCTTCAGATTCCTCTTTAGACTCACCTGTACCTATTGACACTTTTAAGTATTAGTTTCTTTCTGATATTGATAACTCTTCTTTTGCATATGACTACAATAGTGAATGAGACACACCTCCACCATCTCCTTATCACCTTCTAGATATTCAAGAGCTAGTTTTTAATCCACCTACCTCTAGTCTACTTTTAATAATATAGGGTAATAGTCTACTGATCTAGGACACATTAGACATCGAGCAGTTAGTTCCATAGTTACAAATGACTCCATAGACCTTCTTCACCTCTGCTTATATTGCACCATCTTGGCATAGAGCAATTATGCCACCTACCTCACAATATGAGGATCACTCCTTTCATAAGAATTACACCTTGGTTGAAGATCCATCAAGCACTTGGTGGATAAATTCATTGTTCCAGGGTAATCCACTCTAAACTGCATCTAGTTTTGATACACGGTCATTTTTTAGCATTTGTCTGGGGGACACCAAATGGCTACATTCAATTGTATACCTTAATGGGGCTTTTTAATCCTCTTCTCTTCTTTTATCTCTTTATAGGGAGGAGTTTTGTTCCTACTGGTTTTCTCTTTTACCCCAATTTATGAGAGTTGGATTATACTTGGGTACCTCATCAGGCCTTGTTGTCGGGACCCATTTCTTCTACCCACCTAAGCTATGCTTCAAGGGGGTGTTAGTATAGGTATTTTCCCACCTAGTGGTTTTTACCTACACATCTTTTCAGCTTACTTAGGTTAGTTAATTAAGTCATTAGGGGTATTTTACCTTTAAGCGGGTTCTAATTATGAGTTAGGGTTTTACCTTTTTGGTAACCTAATCTCACCCTATATGTACTTTCTTTTTTACTAAAGTTGGCTAATGCAAACATTTCCTTTGTATAATTTTCTTATTTTTGGATCTCTCATTCTACCTCTATAGGAATTTGACATCATTACGTGACCGCTATTTAGAGATCTTTGAAAACTCTAACAATAAGGAATGTGCATTGGTAAACTTTATAAATAAATATGGAATGATTAAGGCTCATGACCAATGGAAATAAAGATACGAACATACAAAACTAAAAGATACAAACCCATATGGGTACATGTTTATATAGGACATGGCTATATAGCCATGAGTTTGTCCAAGAGATAAGTCAAGCTCTGCTTCTGAGGTGGGGTTGGCTAATGGATGAGATGTAGACATATTGTACTAATGGATACCTTTTAGATATTTATTGAGGTTATTTTAAGCTCATGAACTAAATATAGACTTAGGTAGGGTTAAGGTTAGTCTAGAAATGGGTTACCATGTACAAGTTTTCCAAATAAGTTAAATTGGAAATAGAATAAGGTTTTTGTACCAAATTTGGGTGTATACAGGGTGTTACTAACTAATGTAATGGTTAATCTAACCCTTCATCTTTCACACTTGTATATTAATGTACACTTCTATTATTTGTATAGATTAGTGAATGTAAATATAAAATATGAAATAGTGATCAAACAATAAAATAACATCCAAACCTCTAAAATCATTGCACATTACTATTGCATAATATAACTTTGGCATTGTAATTATAATATGTTTTCCATTATCTTCTTGTCTCTCTCCTTATCTCATTGAACTCTAATATACCCTTCAACCTTTATAATTGCACATTTGTTTTTGCAATAACATATTTAATTCATTAAATGTGGTTTTTCATTGGGTTCCTACTAGACCCTAGGGAATTTCAATGAAATCAATAAGGTCACAATTAATTTTATCACTCTTCATATTTTGAATCTCTGATCTAATAAATTTGGATTGAAAATAAAATTAAACATTGGGCACACACACCATAAAAATATCATAAGGTTTGGAATAACACATAAATAAGTTGTGGATAATAGATTTCAAAGAATGGAATGGAACAAACCATAGAAAATCAGATTTGTCTCAATATAATTAGATTTATCATAAATGAAGCAAGATATAACTCCATAATGATACAAAAACATACAACACAATGTGGGTTCTCCATAAGATGAAACATTAAGGCATGTAAGAGAGGTGAAGTTTATCAAAATGTTTTACAAAAAAAATGGTTTTAAATCAAAATTCAATACATCTACCTATCAACATGTAATTATGCCTTAAACATATATGAAATAGTAAAATTAGACTCGATTACTATTCCATTTCTAGAGAAATAAATTATAAATAAAGAATTTATATAAGTATCTTGATTTTCTTTCCAATCTAGAAATATTCATCATAATCTGGTAGCAGAAGCAAGGGTTTTTTGGCAACCCAACAAGAACCCAAAAAACTTGATGTGACCTTAACACCTCTCTAAAATTTTACACTCCATTTTTATGGTTGCTAGAATTATAGACAACACATTTCTTAAAGATAACATACAAGGAAAAAAATATATTTGATGAATGCATTCATCAGATCTAGGGATCTGAAACCTTCACTTCATACTTTATATCTTTGCATTTATCCCTGGGATATTGATCTTCTTTTTTAGAACCTAATAGTGTAGTTGAACCTACAAAGGATAATGAAAATCATTTGTTTTTGGATTTGTGTTTAGGTTTTTTAATTATTAACTACTTATTGTGCCCCTCAACAGTACGCAATATCAGTTGTAGTAGACCAAGTAAAATGTGGTTAAACCAAGAATCGAATGTAACATAAGTGTGTCTTTACAAATTGATCTTTTATGGTAATGTATGCTCTATAAATTTTTGATCTTTTCTAGAATGCAGTGAACAATAATTTCAAGATACTCTTCAAAATTCCTTAGATTTTTGGATGACTTTTTTGTGCAGTTGCATTGATTACCTCTATCATTTCATTGTCCCAAACGCATTAATTAACATGTATTTATAGACCTCTTAAATTATAATTAAGACCCTATTAGTGAGTGAGTTGACAACAAATGAGCATAAAAACTAACAAGACAAGACCCACAACAACATTTGGTAGACCCAAAATGGGTAAGAAGGGCCCATACATCATAAACATACACTATGTTATTGGGAAAACACTAGTAATGAATTGAAACAAGGGGGAGGGAGAGGGGGGAGGGAGAAGGGGACACAAAAAATGACCAAAAAAATATAAAATGTATTAGTAAAGCATAATTTAAACTAATAATTGACAAACATACAAGTACCCTATAATAATGTAATTTTATGACTTATAAATGCCTAGGAGCCATTTTTTAGGTGTATTTGAGTATCTACATCATTATAAGGATCTAAAAGAGAGTTGATAGGCTAATTTTAGCATATAGATTAAACACATTCATGATATAAGGAAAAAATTGCATTTAGATTTTACTTTTTACACTATGGTCTTACATAAGGTTATCTTTAATTTATAATTTGATGATGTTATTAGTCATAAACATAATTATTGGCCCACATATTAATCATCAAATCATACGTATTAATTATTTAGCTTGCACTTCGATTTTACCTTATGATCTACATTCATTATAAAATATAATCCCACACTGGTTGGTGGGCTTGGTTTGTGGTAAAATATAAACTTAATATATCTTTATTCATTTACTAATGGGGTAAGTCCAAAATATAATTAACCTTCCTACTAATATAATGGTTGATTGGTTGTGGGATGAGTGTTTTTGCTTGCTTGGCATTCTCTACTCCTCCTCTATGGCCTTCTCCCAAAAATAAATCTCATTAAAATGACTCTACATACATGCCTTACTACACCAAGTATGATATCTCTCTTTAGTGCATCTTGGAATTGCTTCTATGACTCTAAAATATGTTTTCATTCATAAATTAATCTCACATTGATTAGTGGGCTTGGTCCACAGAAACATATAAACTAATAGAACATGATCCTTATGCCTATAGGGGTGATGCCACAATGGAATTGACCCTCCTAACATAATGTTTTATTGGTTGCAAGATGAGTATGTTTTATTGCTCAGTGTTCCCATTTCCTCCTTTGTGGCTTCATTATCACCAAAAAAATCTTGTTCAAATGCCTCTAAATATATCCCTTACTACCCCAAGTCGAATATGATGCATCTATGAATTGTTTGTACAAATATAAAATTCTCAATCATTCATAAAAATTAATCCCACATTGGTTGGTGAGCTTGGTTTGTGACAACATATAAACCTAATAAACTATTATATATATACCAATAAATGTGATGTCATAATGGAAATGGCCCTCATACTAACATAATGATTGATTGGTTGTGGGATGAGTATGTTTTCTTGTTCAACATCCTCCTCTATGGATTCATAATCCCAACAACAAATCACATTTAACTACCTCTTAATATATGCCTTACTACCCAAACTCAGATATGACTCACTACCCCAAGTTTGATATGCATCTTAAGTACATTTTGTAATTGTTTATATGAATCTAAATTCCTTGTTTGTTCAAAAAAATAATCCCATATTGTTCAATGAGCTTAGTCTACAATAACATATAAACATAATAAATCAAGATATTCATGTCAATGGGGGTGATGTCACAATGGAAGTGGCCCTCTACTAATATAATGGTTGATTGGGTTGTAGAATGAATATGTTTTTTTGCTTAGCCTATTCATTTATGACTTCATAATCCCAAAATTAAATCTTATTTAAATTCCTATAAATGTTTTCCTTACTACCCCAAGTTGGATATGCCTCTTTAGTGTATTTTGGAAGTGTTTCTACCACTCTAAAATCTTGATTCATTCAAAATTTTAATCCAACATTGGTTGGTGGGTTTGGTCCACAGGAACATATAAACACAACAAACCATGATCCTTATGCTAATAGGGTTGGTTACACAATATAAATGGCTCTCCTACTAACATAATGGTTGATTGGTTTCTAGATGAGTATGTTTCCTTTCTCAAAATCCCCTGTTGGCTTCATAATCTCAAAAACAAATCTTGTTAAAATGCCTCTAAATACATGTCTTACTACCCCAAGTCAGATATGCCTATTCAATGCATCCCAAAATTGCTTCTATGACTCTAAAATCCTCATTCATTCAAAAAAAGTATCCCAATTTGGTTGGCGAGCTTGGTCTATATCAACATATAAACCTAATAAACCATTATTCTTATGCCAAAGGAGGTGATGCCACAATGGAAGTGGCCCTCCTGCTAACATAATGGTTGATTGGTTATAGGATGATTATTTTATCTTGCTCAACATCTTCTTGTGTGGCTTCATGATCCCAAAAAATAAATCTTGTTCAAATGCCTCTAAATACATGGCATAATACACCAAGTCAGATATGCCTCTTCAATGCATTTTGGAATTTACTTGGAACTGCAACTCTAAAATCCTCATTCGCTCAAAAAATTAACCCCGCATTAGTTGGTGGGTTTAGTTTGCAATAACATATAAACCAAATAGGCCATAATCCTTATGCCAATGGGGGTGTATTCATAATGGAGGTATATCACTTACTAACATAATGGTTGATTGGTTTTAAGATGGTTATATTTGCTTGCTCTACATTGGATTAACTGATAACATGCACTAAGAATTGTTATTATTCAAACAAACTTATTGACTCACATTTTTTCATTCCTACCATGGATTAAATTTTAAATTCTATTATTATTGTTATGTAAAAAATTGATGATTGTTATTTATTCAATATCACCAATAAAATGCTAGTATAACTCTTAGTATAAGAAAGAAACATTAAAAATTGAGTGTGTGTGTGTGTGTGTGTGTGTGGTTTTTAAAATATGCCCAAACAATCACCTTGCATCTCATTAAGTCTATCAAAAATATTGATTGTATTTTTATGGTAAAAGAGTGTAAATACAATCATATGACCATTAAATTCAACCCTTCATTCCAAATTATTAAATATTAAACTTATATAAAAAATTTAAAATAAATTATATATTTCAAACTAAAAATAATAAAGTTTGGTAACTATTTAAAACTATGTTAACCATTAAAAATAATGCATCTCTATAGGGAGGACACTGGATAAATTATCGAAACATATTTTTATCTATATTAATAATTAAAAATTATGGAACATATTTTTTGTCAATAAATTATAAAAAACTTGTTAATCATTTTTTTTATTGAAAATATTCTCCATATGTTAGTAATACAATGTGTTACGATAGTTAGTCTTATAAAAAGTGAGTGGATGTTATCATAGTTTGAAATATCAGATTAGCCAAGCCAAGAACAAATACGTGTTCAACTTACAAATATAATAAATACATTTCAACCAAAAAATGTGAAAAAAAAGCAAACATAAAGTATATGAAAGCAAATGACAGTAGACCACAATAAACCATTAAGCAATGGGAGCAATAATAAGCATAGGTGGTAGAGGCGAAGAGTCATTTCGTTTATCACCCTATCCCCCAAGCCACTTCCAACAAGAGAATCTAAATAATTAGGTAACGGATCCCAACCATCAACCTCATTTTATTTTCTTTATCTTCTACATTAACTTGCCTAAAATTGCAAGTGTCATGCAAGTGAATTTTCTTTTCTAAGTTGTCATACATCTAGTAGGGCCACCACCACCCTTACCACTAGATTTAGAGCTATGACCTAGGAATACTTTTCAACCAAAAAAAGGTGAAAAAACAACCAACAAAAATTATATTAAATAAAGTGCCAGTATACCACAATAAATCACTAAGCAGTGGGATAAATAATAAACATGGGTGGCAAAGGTAGAGAATCATATGGTTTATCACCCCATCCCCTCCTAGCCACTTCTAGCAAGAGGATTTGTAGAATCATGTAATGGATCCCAACCATCAACCTATTTTTCTTTTCATTTATCCTTTGCATTAACTTGCCTTAAAATTACAAGTTCCAAGCAAATGAATTTCCTTTGCCAAGATGTCACCCATCTAGTAGGACCACCACCACCACTACCACTTGCTTTAGAGCTATGAACTTAGGACATAAAATATTGTTTTGAAGAGCCACTACAATGCCTACTATGATATTGATTCCTCTTATGTTATCCAAATTCACGATCATGTGCAGAGGACTAGTGGTAAGGTGAGTTTATAGGGATGAAACTAACTACACACAGGGAACTACCCTAATGATCCAATAGGGTCTGGAGGTGAGTCACCTCTAGATGAACCTTTTCTACTTGAACTTGACTCTGAAGCATGACACTATAGATGACATGAACCTTGTTAGTAATAAAAAAATGTTCATCTAAAATATCATCATTAAATTTTACATCATTTATATCTTTCCATAATTGAAAGAGAATCTTAGAATGAAATATATGCCAAACTTTAGTGTATTTTACAAGAATCATGATCAAGTCCCCTATAAACATTATCTACCTAGTAAATATTTTTGGACAGAAGGGCTGGAAGATGGTGTGAATAAACTTCCAAGATAAATGGGCATGTTTTCAAAACCAAAAAACATGAGTTAAGGATTTCAAGCAGTGGCAAATAGAACAAACAGAATGTGTCACACCTTTGTGCACCAATTGGGTGCCAATTGCTAGTGCTTGGTGAGGAATACTCCAAAGAAAGAGTGAATGCTTAGGCTCTATGATAGAAACCCACACTCTTTCAAACCTTCTTTTCCACACTTTTTCATGAGAATTAACTTTTCATCTGGCATTGAGAACATCAGTTTACAATTGTTGTGGATAAATAAGTTGGCAACCTAGATAGAGTTTATATTGATGGAAATGACTCTCGACTGGCTACTTCTAGCCTACTCACCATCTAAAAGGTGATCGATCACCAATCTTATGAAGATGCACATTAGGGATGGCATTATGTATCTCCAAAATTGACTCTTCGTCACTAGCCTATAACTGGAATTTATCCCTTAGAATGGGCTAAGACACCCACTTGAAGGCCTTCTTGCCAAAAAAATCAAAGATGACCTTGATTCCTTTTCTAAATAATCATATGTTTTTAGTCTATGGGATTAGAGAAAAGGGAACCTCGTAAAAATTAAACATAAGATACCACCAATGAGAATGAGAATTAAGAGAAGCCCACATCCATAGCCATCTTTATCCTAGATTAAGTGTCTTTTATCAAATTCCAAACTTTTTAGATGCACTTGGCAACAAAAGTGCCAATAATGGTGACAAGGACCTGTCTGAGCAACAAGAATAGAAATTCAATCCTTTACAAGCTCTATTGTTCATAGGGTTGCCTTGTGTGATACAATTCCTAAACAAAAATTTCTATGATTTGTCACCTTTCAAGACATGGATGATCCATTTAGCACATAAGGCATGACCTTGGATTTTTATGACAAGAAGATATAGGCCTCCTAGTGCTTTTGGATTATAACAGATATCCTAGGTAACCATGTTAACCATTAAAAATAATGCATCTCTACTTAATGTTAGATAAATCATTGAAACATATGGAGAAGGTGCTTGTTTAATTGATTTTTTAAGTAAGTAATTATTAATAAATTAATTAAGGTTTTAATTAAATCAATTAAAATTGTTTAATTAATTGACTAATATCTTTCAAATAAGTTATCTAATTTATTTTTTAATTCTTTAGTTTTAATAATTCTTAGATTTTAGTTGATTTATTTTTATTTAAAAAAAAATTAATTCAAAAATTTCCCCATATATTAATAAAACACTATATTACAAAGTTAATCGTACAAAATTTCTCAATCTGTGGAAGTCACATCAACCAAAGCTAAGAAGCACTTAGCAAGTTAGCTTAAATAGATTTTCAACTAAAAATGTTGAAAACACAGAAAACTAGAGCCAAATAAAGGAAACAGCTAACAAGAAATATTAAACAATTGGAGTAACTATAATTAATAGTGGGAGAGGCGATGGGTCATCCAGCATATCACCCTAACCCCCCAACCTTTTCCAACAAGCGAGTTCATCATATCAACTATGGGCATCCAAGCATCATTGTATTTTACTTTGTCTTTATAATCTTGCCTAGGGGGAAATATCGCAAGTGCCATCCAAGAGAATTTCCTTTGTGGAGATGTTGACAAACCATATCCACCAATGGTAGGAGGACTCATCGACCATGATGGAAAATACTGCCAAAGAGAGCCACTATAGCATCTATGTCGATAGTGGGTTCTCCCCCATTTTTTGAATCCACAGTCCCATGGGGGTAACTGGCAATTCATAGAATCAAGAGGGACTCAACTAACAAGCAAGGGACACTCCTGTAGTGATCTAGTAAAGTATGGAGGTGTTCCACCTCCAAACACACTTTCTTTACTTGAACCTATATCTAAAGAATAACATTAGATATAACATTAACCCTATTAAAAGTAATGAAATAATCCTCCATATTAGTGTGATAAAAAATATCATCATTCATGTTTTTCCATAGTTGAAAGAGAAGATTAGCTCGAAAAATATGCCAAATTTGTGTGAATTTTACAAGAATCATGGTCGAGTCCCCTAAAAGCACCATCTCTATGTAAACATTTATAGATGGAAGGATTGAAAAGGGTGTGAATCTAAATCCAAGATGATTGAGCATGCTTGAAAAACAAAAACACATATTTAAGAGTTTCTAGGTGGTTACAAATCAAACAAACAAGATGAACCATTCACATGTGAACTAATAGGGTACAAATTGGAAGCCCATGGTGACTAATAAACTAAAAGAAGTATTCTTGTTTAGGCTTAATGATTGCAGCCCACACACATTCAAATCTTGTTTGCCAAACTTATTCAGTGGAGTTAACTTTCCACTTGGCATTAAGAGCATCAACTTTAAGGTGTTGAGGGGAAAGAAGTTGATAACCTAACTAGGGTTGGTACTAGAGGAATGGTGTCTCCACAAGACATGTCCAATCAATCCACTATCTTGAGGAATATTGAACATCAATTTTTTGAAGATATACTTCAGGTATAGAGTTTTGAATTTCCAATATAGATTCTTGGTCACTAGCCTACAAATTAAACTAAACACTAAGATCTTTCCAACGAATCTAATCCTTGGTTTGTTTACAAAATATGTCAAATTAAACTTTAAACCTTTTCTAAGAAGTTGAAGGCTCTTGATCTATGGCACAAGAGTAAATATAACTTCATAAAAGGTAAGGACATGGGGCCACCATAGTGAATCATGGGAGTTAAAAGAAATCCCATCCCTAAAACCATCTCCATCTCATCATAAGTGTTGTTTGAGAAGTTCCCAAGCCTTCCAAATGCTCTTAGCAATAAACATGCCAACAATGGTAACAAGAACATGAGTGATAAGAAACGTTTAGAGATTTAGACCTTTCTGGGCTTCTTTTCCCATTGGCTTGCCTTGAGTGATGTAGTTCCTAAATAGAATTTTCCATGCTTCATCCCCTTAGGCACAAAACCAAAACAACTAAGAGATCTTGTCTTGCAACACATATCCCATACAACGTAGTGAAATCCTTGAGTTCCTTCAGATTTGGTCCATAAGATGTCCCTCAAGATTCTTTCAAGCTAAATGTAGGCATTTTTAAAGGGAGCCCAATAAGAAGAATAATAGACATGAATAGCAGCTAACACTTCAGAGCAGATTTCAAACTTTCCTGCTAAAGAGAGAGGTTTAAAAATATAAAATCCAACTTTTTTATCAACCCTTTGAACCATGTAACCCTAGAGTTCCAAGGGAGTGGATTGAAACACAAATGGGATGTCCAAAAATTCAAATTATTCACTTGACTGAATCTATATCCACTTATATTGGTGAAGCCAATTAGGTAAGGGAGAAATAGACTACCTATATCATTAGGTATTTTTCAATTGGATGGAGGAACCAAAGGCTACAAAAAAAATATCCAAACATTCCATAAAACTAAAAACAAATTTCTCCTCTAAAACTATGGTGAGGAAGGAGTCATCAGTAAAGTGGCCATTAAATAATTGATTGTGACACTAGGGGATATAAATACCCTTAACCAAGACTTTAGAGGTATGGTCAGCTAGAAAATAGTTAATGTTGGCCACATAATTTTGACTAAGTGTTGTCTTATTTTGGCATGAAAATGGCATGGCATGGAAGGACCATGGTGTAGGAAGACCATAGTGTGTGAATGTTAGGCACAGAAGCATCATGGTACGGGACCTATTGGGTGCAAGAAGATAATTACACGAGAGGACAATGACACATAAGGGACTAGCGCAAGAAGACCCAATCAAAGGATAATAAGTCACAAATAACCCCAAGAACTTTAGACTTGAAATGAAAGTGGAATACTAGGGGAGTACATGGGAAGTGGGAGAAGTTAGAAGAGTGATTCATATGGGACACTTCGACCATATTGATCTGAGGTTTTACACCAACCCATAAGGAACAGAACACATGGCCACCAGTATATAGCATAGAGCAAGGATCTAGGGGCACAGAGACATGAGTCTTTAGGAAGAACTGATTGTAAGTGCCATGAATCTCAGTCTATTGAGAGTCCATGTGGCATTCACTCATAACATTAATAATTGTAACACTTGGTCAGGGCAAAACAAGTATAAATGCCCTTGTTGTAATCTTTCACAAAAATAATCTTTTGGAGATTAGAGATGAAGTTTTACATATTGGTTCATTAAGTATCTAGTATGAGATATCATATTTTGCCGATTTGTGTCTTGAATGATGGAATACACTTAGTGCTAGACTTGGATATGAGTTATTTCTTAGTCTCTTATTATTGGTATCATTTTCTTTTCTAAATCACTAATTCTAGATAATGATGGTGATATGTGTATTAATTGCATATGGAACTAGAAGGATCATAGTAGTATATTTATGCTATTAAATAATCCTTGTTTAGAACTACATAAAGAGAAAGATATGGATAAACTTATATTACTATGTTAAAAAACCTTTAGGAACTAGTCTTTAGTTGTGTACTTTGGGTGAGCATGTGAGACCTAAATCTCGTGTGATAGGGCCAGCGTGCTAGCTTGTTGGGATAAACTTTAACATCGAAGCTGGAATCAACTAAAATGCCCTAACATTTTGGTTCCATTGCTAGGACATGAAGCACTTGAATCATATTCATGGGAAAATGTTTGAGCATATTACACTAGAAAAATATAGAAGAATGGGTTATCAATATTGAAGATAAATTTGTATTTTTATATCTTAAACCAGGAATTTCCACATAATAGTGGTTGGAGCAAAATCTCTATAGTCCCTTCTACGAAACCATATTTTCAAATTTGTCAGTTCTTTTACATGCTTAAATACTAGCATATGCTCAAGGATGATCAAGGAATGTTGAAAGGACGTAGTCTTGGATACTATAACAGCAAAGGGCTCTAGCATGACTAGGACTCCCATGGACATGAGTAGTCAACTTTTGGTGGAGAGGAATTTGGAACATTTACATTTTGAAGTACATTGTAACCACATATTCATGTCTTAAAAAAACCAAATTTCAATTCCTTCAATATCCATGGGATCACTATCAAATGCTTTTTGCTTTTGAAATTAAGAAATTAATTGTTGACCTTGGACTGGAAACCATACTAATGGATGGCTAAATCCTCTAGTGCATGAGCCACACATTTAGAAGGGGAGAGTAGAGGTCTATTAGATTGTGGGTTCAAAATGGTAGCCATCAAGCATGCACTATGAAAATAGTAGTATAATGAAGCTCGACAAAGGATCATGGGAGTTAGTAGCATGGGAAGAGACCAAGAAAACTCAAGGAATGTTTTTAGGAGCTGCAAGGAAGTGGAAACACATGAGGACCCCATCACTTTTGAATCACATTCTATGTCTCTTCTATCTTATGAAGGAGAAACAAGCTAGATGATAGGAACCAAGAAACCAAGTTTGAACCAACCCGGCTCCCCCAACATTATGTGTGTTCATGCCTTTGAGTTAGATAGAGTACACATTCAAATTGGGATACAGATAGTTCAGAGTTGAATCTGAAATAGTATGGAATATTGAAACTGAGCCAGTTGAGGCTCATTTATATTTAACATTACCTTTCCCTCTTTAAGGTAATTATATGGCACAACTTGGGATACCTAGTAGACTTGGTCTTCAAAGGAAGAATACTAGCCCAAATCTAGTTAACCAACCAACTACCATGCCTCATACCATAGGTACTAATACTAGAGGCATTAGAGGACTAGGGGGTGGTGCAGGAGGAAGTGGACTCCCTCCATAAGGAATTAGGGTTGGAGGTTCTTAGAAACCACCCACCTAAACACCTCAACTTACCATGGTCTACTATGAGATGACATTACACTTACCTGAATACTAGGGGTAGAGAATGCAACTGAGCATGTCCACAAGTGCAAACTGATTTGGAGGGTGTGAGGCATCAAATCTTCTAAAAGTAAATCCACACAATTTGCAACCACACTCTTATAATTCATGCATAAATGGTACCTAAAGTTTGACCCTCAACAAGTGGTGGTCAATTTTGATCAGCTCAAAATAACCTTCCTTCAAGAGTTTGTCATTCCTAAATTTGAGCAGCAAAGTATAGTAGCACTAAAGGAAATAAATCAAGGACTTCCAAAGAGTGTATGTGAGTATGATGTAAGGTTTAAAACCTTTTTGCCTAAACTATCATTTGAAATTACCACTACTCAGCATGCATAATGGTTTGTGGGAGGACTGTTACTAACTTTTTGGTGAACCCTATCACAATGGACCTTCACTAGCTCACACGAGGCCTTGGAAGCTACTCTTCATGCTGAAGTAGTTGGAAACATTGACACCAAGATTATTCCCTTTATGGAGGCACATATAGCCTCAATGGCATTGCACTCAGAAAATTTAATAGCCAACAAGGCACATGAAACATGCAGTGTTGTTCGGTGTACAAACTATGAATCTGAAGGACATACACGGATCAACTGCCCATGCAAGAAAATTTGTGTGGTACTTAAACAAATATGTGAAATCTAACATGAGGAACATGATGTCCATTATTTTCCTCTTTTTCAATGGGATAAACACACTAAGGTGTCTGAGTATTGTAAAATTTATGATGCCTATACTCATGACACTAATGATTGTTATTTGATTAGTGATATCCATGAAGCTTGAGCACATGGCATGTATCAGACCTCAGTTTCCAATAATAAAGATAATGGGGTCTACCAAAGATGAGGGAGAGGATGAGGATAAGAAGGCAATCGGTTCCAACTTATAAACTGTTACAAATGTGGATCTTCATACCACTATTAAAGGGATTACCTAGAATACCCGACATGCACTTTTATAAAAAGGACCACCAACTGGAAGAATGTCCTAATCTATATGTGGCTATCACCAAGGAGAAAAATGAAAAGTGTATCAATATGATTTGAATTGATAAACCATAATTCAATGCATGCCCAACCATCCCTATAGTTCAATAAGTAATCATTACCACTCACAATGGGGGATAGACCTAGTCAATAGCTAATTTGATTGAGAAGGTACAATGGGAAGAACCATGAGCTAGAAAGTAATTCAATGTTCAGTAGAAAAAAGATGTCCTCCAAGATATAATGGCACTCGTACAAGAACTTCAACATGATATTTACTTCCTCAAAAATAAAGACATCATGCAGTATGTTATTGTGTTAAGGGCAGCTGAACTTTGACTTGTGGCACGAGATCATTTCCAGGAACTATGTAAGTAGATGTTGGATGTGGATATTGTCCCACAACTTAGCATCTGGCTTAAGAGTCAAGCCCAACTATTATATTAATTTCACCCTCACATAATTTGACAAAGTGAAAAATGTTGCTTAAATCATGCTCGACATCAAAACACTCCTAGTTCATATACTCCCCTAGAAGATAGAGAAATATTGGTTAACATTGCCATCGGTAGATGGGTAATTAGGGACATTTTAGTGGATATTGGTGCAGAAATTAATGTCCTCACTAAGGTTGTTTGGCACAAAATTTCTAGTCCAGTGCTACACCCTTCACCCCATGTCTTATTTATGGCAAATAAGACTCCCACTCACCCTATTGGGATCCTCAATAATGCCATGGTTGACATACTTGGAGTGTCATTCAAAGCATATTTTGAGGTTCTAGAGTTAGTTGAAGCTGATGATTACCCAGCTCTACTGGGAAGACCATGGTGCTATGAGAATAATGTAGACTTGAGCTTTAAAAAGTGTTATATTAGCTTTGAGAATGTTTATCAGCGTCTGGTTATACCATTAGATCAAGCATAAGGACCTCCTTACGAAGAGCCCATCAATGTTGGTGAGGACATAAACCATATATACAATGTCACTGCCTAGAATGATGAACAATGTGATCCAACCCTAAATGGTGTTCTATGATGAACATATACCCAATCTATTTCTGAGACTACAAGCAATGCTTGTAATTATTGGGCACATGGTGACTATGATCTCACTGAGAGAGTATGTATCACCATCAACAATCATGAGAACCTCTCGTGCCCACTCCATAAATGTCACAAGTTTGTTTGCCTCATGGGTTTAGTAATGAGAGGGCCACTAATAAGACCACCACTGGAAAGACATGATGAAGCCCCATGATTCCAAGGACAAATGGAGGTACATGACTTTGTTCAGCATCTTGAAAAATTCTATGACATCAAAAATGATTGGATAAGGTCATTAGATCACCTTTTTGATGGCACCATCGTAGGATGGTGGATTGCCCATAAAGAGCATCTTTTGTACTAGGATCAAGTACATTATGATCTACATCATAGATTTCATTACTACAATAAGGTTAGGGGAACAATTAGTTATAGTGGCGTGCAAGCCCCTAAACCTCACATTGAAGCTTGTGAGATAATATGGAGAAATGAGGAAACATACTTACTAGAGTATTTATGGGTGCATGCATTCTATGGGACCTTACACACATGGGCATAGGCCTAGTATATTTATGAATAGCAACACATGGGAACCAAGTTTTGTTAGTTACTAAAGGAGAATATAACCTCAACACTCTCCTATTCATCACCAAGGATGGACTTGCACCTCACTCTCTAGGTCATGCGTGAAGTAGTTCTTAGAGACCTAAGTCCCATGGAAGATGGACTATGGAATATCCATTGAGAACCTGAGGAACCTTTACATTTGTTCACTGAGATTTCAACATATCTAGTTCTTGTGCCTACACCAGTTCTTGATGAAGAATGATGTGAAGATATTCATCTGGGAAAGAAAAAGATTATCTTCCAAGTAGATGAAGGTGAAGGATCTACTTCACTCGACCCCATGACCAATCATTTAGATGTTTCTACAAACATTAGTACAATTCAAGACATAAGGCCTCAAACAGACCACCCTTATCATGGGCCTATTTAAACTATTCAATGCAAAATTGGCACCGAACAAGAACCAAATATGGCCACAATTAGAAACTACTGGATTGATACAGAGATTACAAAAAAATTGAGTTACTAAAAGAATATAAAGATGTTTTCCTAAGGAACTAAAACAAAATGAAGGGAGTCCACCTATCTTTAGGGAAGATGCACATCTATCTTGTTGACAGTGCTTGACCCATGAAAAATGACCATATAGGATGAACCCTAATTTTTGGGCATGCATTAAAGAGGAGATTGACAATATGTTTTGCACCAAAGTAATCACTCCCATTATTGAATCTAATTGGGTCAGTTTCATGGTGATCAGTATCAAAAAGGATAGACACATTCATGTCTGCATAGACTAATAAGTGCTTAATACATCCTATATAACAAATCCCTTTCTAATGTCATTCACAAAGGAAATACTTGAAGGTGTTGTTGGTTGTGAAGTATACTCCTTTACAGATGGATTCTCAAGGTATCATTAGGTCCAAATAGTCAAGAAAGACCAGCCTAAGACAACATTTACTATTGAATGGGGATCATTTACATATCCTGTTATGCCTTTTGGATTGAAAAATACTCTAGCAGTATTCTCATGCATCATAGTTGAAGCCTTTAAGGACTTCATTCACAAGTTCCTCCAAGTCTATTTAGATGATTGGATAGTATATGGTTTGGTCGAGGACCATTTTGCTAATATTAGGCTCATGATTGAGCATTGTTGAGTATTAAAAATATCCTTAAACTTAAAGAAGTGCCTATTTGTAACACCTTTTGGTGTGTTCCTAGGGCATATTATTTGTAAGGACTCCTGGTGGACCCAACGAAGGTATCTATGATTCTTCACCCGCCAGCACCCAAAACTCAGCATGAGGTGTGTGCCTTCTTGGGGCACATGGGTTATTAAAAAAAGTTCATTCGTGGCTATGTCAAGATTATCATGCCCCTGAAAGAACTTTTAAAGCAAAATGATCAGTTCATATAGACTATTTCTTCTAAGGAAGCCTTTGAAGCACTCAAGGAAAAGTTAGTCATTGCTCCTATTTTTTAGTTCCTTGATTGGACAAAGCCATTTCATGTCCATGTGGATGCATTTGGCATGGTTATTGGTGAAATCCTTGCACAATTGGGTGACGATCACTTGGATCACCCCATTTGCTTTGCCAATAGGAAACTCACACTCACTGAACGAAACTATACTACTATGAAACATGAAGCTTTGCCAATGGTTTATGCCCTATAAAAATTTTGATAGTACCATTTAACCACTCCATTTATTTTTTATACAGATCATGAGGCTTTAAAGTACCTAGTTAATAAACCAGTGTTGCATGGAGGATTTGCCACTAGATTGTGTTGTTCCAAGAATTCCAATTTTCCATAATGGTAAAACCTGGGAAGGCTAACTTTGTACCTAACCACCTATCTCGAATTGAGAATGGAGAACCCCCACGCACTATAGAGGATGATCTTCCTAACATATAACTTTTTTAATTTACATGGGTACCTAAAGAATTGGAAGATATTACAGGATTTTTAAACATTCGATCCACACCCAAGTCTCTCACCTCACGAGAGAAAAAGCAATTTGTGCTTTGTGTTGCACCCTTTCAGCCCATAATAGGTGATATTTACAAAATTGACCATGATGAGGTGTTTCATCATTATGTAATACAACATGAATGCCTTGAGGTACTTCATGATGTTCACGAAGGTATTACAAGTGAACATTATGCTGGAGAGGCTACAACGTGCAAGGTTTTGCTAGTTGGGCTTTGATGGCCAACTCTATTCCAAGATGATAAGGCATATGTTAGGCAATGTGATATCTCCTAGCGTGTAGGTAAAACTAATAGGTGAGATGTTATGCCTTTCCAACTTATCCTTTCTTAAGAAACTTTTGAAAAAGAGGTATTGATTTTGTGGGGCCCATCGCTCTAGCAGGATGACGAATGAGTTCTCAATACATCATTGTAGCAACTGACTACCTTACATCCTAAGCTAAAGTAGTGTTGACAAAATATTGTATTAATACTACTACTACATGGTTCATTTGGGAGAACATAATAACTCAGTTTGGGTGCCCCTTAAGTTTCACCAATGATCATGGTACACTTTTTGAATGAAATGATTTACATCTTGTTGGTCAAGTTCATGATCACGCACCATAAGACAACACCATACCACCCACAAGCCAATGGAACTGCTAAAGCTTTCAATAAGATCCTAGATACCACTTTAACAAAAATCTGTAATGTTGGCCACACTAATTGGGATGATCAAGTGTTTGTAGTACTATGTGTTGGTCCCCAAAAATGTCACTCATTTTTGGAACAACATATGAGCTATTTTGGCCTGCACAGAAAAAATAATCTCTCCCCTTTTCAAAAAATTGTTTTGATCATTTGGGTTCTTCATTTTTCAAAGCTTTTCCAAAAATCTATGGACTCTGCAGGGTTGAATCTACGGACTCTACAAGAAGAAAATCTACGGACTCTACAAGCCAAGTTCTCTGAGCTTCGCATGTTGATTTCTATGAACTTTGTAGGAAAGAAGCAAGCTCTCAACACTTAGGCGAGTTCAACAGGTTCAACGACCAATTGATTTAATGCACTTGGTGCAAAAGATCAAAAAGACTTAGACAAATAATGAATAATGAATTGATTAAACCGTTAAACCAAAGTTGGTCCAATCAGTAGGTTCAAGGGGCTGCCCCAAAGCCAAAGAGGCAAGTGCCCTTGTAGAGGGTAGGCAACATTGGTTTGAAGGTCAAAGAAAAGACAGAATTCCTTTGGATTTGCTCAAAGGCCCAAAAGAAACAATTCTTTTAAACTTTTTGTCCGATGGAAATATTTAAGTGAAGAGCCCGAAAGAATTCTTTCAGGAAGACTTTTCTTGAAAAAATGTTAAGGCAAAATTCCTTCAGATTTTTTGTTTGAAGGAATTCTTTCAGGCTTTTTGTCTGAAGGAAAAGCTCGAAAGCCAAAAGCCCGTCGAAGATGTAAGAACCCGCTAGGGAAGTTAAAGCCTAAAGGTCGCATGAAAAATCTTGAAGGGTAGATACCCTTTCGGGGGACACTTGACATCAAAAAAGGACCTTTTCCAAGGATCTGAAGGGACACCTTCCCTTCAGGATGTTCCAAAGACTGAACAAAGATGTAGAAAGGAATCTTTAAAGACTTGGACAAAAAGGGCTTCAAAGGATGAACTGAATGAATCGATTGAACCATTGAACAGTAAAACCAAATGGTTCAACTGGTTCAAGGTTCAAAGGTTCAACCAGAGCTTAGAAAGATAAAGGAATCAATGATTGAGTGAGACACAGAATGAACCAATGAACCGATTGAACTTTGAATCGAAAGAATTTAAAGTTCAATGGTTCATAGGTTCAAAAGTTCAAAGGCGACCTCAATAAAGGAAAAAGTAGCAAACAAGTGGTTCAACAGATGGTTCAACCAAGGAGCGAAGAAGCGATTGAACCAAGAAGCGATAGAACAAAAGAGACAGAATGAACCAATGAACTGACAAACTTTCAATGGTTCAATGGGTTCAAGGTTCAACATGGTTCAAGCAGCTGGTGACCATTGACGGTCCCATGGACGTCAAATTTAAAGGGATATCTATGGAAATTCAAATAAAGTGTGGAACTTAAAGGAAGAACCAAGTGATTAAATGAAAAGAGAGCCTGAAGACTCAAATTTCTATAGGGGAGAGAAGATCAATGCAAAGGACCAGAATTATCTTCGAAAGAGTTATTTTTAGTAGGTGAAATAGTGGATCGAGTAGACTTTTGAGCGCACCAAACCAAGGATGCGGCCTATTTTTCTTCCATGAAGTAAAGACAAATTGGAAAAGGACTAGACGGTCCATACCAAGGAAGAAACATATTAGATGAAGGGACACGCCATAGTTATGGTAGCGTACTATTCTCAGCATGGTCTCTCCAGACAGGACTGAAGGTGCATTAAAGACGTTGATTGTAGCATGGGCCATCCCATGGAAAAAGGTGCCAATCCTTGCGTAGTTGCTATAAGTTTTTAGATTCTCTCATTTGAAAAGGATACTTTTCATTTTTATAAGAGTGAAACTCTGCCCATTTTGAAAGGAGAAGACTGAGACTTTGAGCTTAGATTGTAATTTCATTTCATTTTATCTGAATGAGAAAGCAAGTTGTTTGCAGACTTTGTGTTATTTTGACTTGTGCTACTTTAGGAAATTGTTCTTATGTCTATTTCCTAAAATAATTCTTATTTATTTAATTTGACAAGCAAAATTAGTGAAGGTAAAAAGGGAGGTGTCCTAAAAACAACTGTGAGAAGACTTTGTGCTTTCACAATTGTTTTTAGCATGTGTTTTTCCTTTCTTTCTGTGTTGAGGATTCTGGGATGACTTTGTGCCCCCATTATCCTTTGTGTTATACTCTTTGGGTAGTTGAGGTGGAAACTTTGTGTTCTATTTCATCCTACTGGTTATTGTGCTCTTTGTATCCAGTTACTTTCATTACCTGAAAGAAACTCCTGCTATTTCTTGCAAGAACAATTTTGAAAGACGAGAAGTGCCTGCAGTGTTTCCACAAAAAAATTCTCCTTTGTCTGTGAGCATCATCTCTGAAAGAAGAGAGATGGACGGTTTATTCTGCCCCCATGTGTTATTTTTTGCTTATTTATATTGCATATAGCTCCTACGTATCTGTTAGGAACCCAAGGAAGCACCATTGATTACCATATACAAGCAACTGAATATGCAGAATTAACCAGAAGCAATAAGTAAATAGAAATCAGAAACAACACAGAATATGAGAGACAATACACAATTGTATTAATACTCATTCAGAAAAGAATAAAATAAAGAAGATGCCACTTCTTCTTCACACCTCTCAGAGGCTTCCCACACCTCAAGTGTACAGTAATTCTTTCCTCAAAGCTCTCTCTCTTACGGTCCCAACACACAACTCAAACACAGAGTTGGTGTTCACCTCCAACCAGTCAGTATCCACTACTGCCAGTACACAAGTGCTCCACGCACTCCACAAGTGCTCCACACACTCCAAGTACACAATCATACTTCAAGTAGATCTCCCATGAACTTGCAACAACCTGCAACTCAAATGATCTTACTTTGGAAGGAACTACCTTGCCTTCCTCTTTGCTCTCCAACTAAGTACACACCGTACTCCAAGTAGATCCTGCCTGATCCTGCTCCCTGATGTGTTGTTGTCACCTTGATTTTGCTGCCACCTACAGATCAACCTAGTTCTGCACACCTACAAACCTTAAACCTTGCACACACATACACCTACAAATCAATGATCTTACTTACCATGTAGATCTTTAAATGTGGCCTTGCACACCTGCTGACCAAGATCCTACATACATGAAGAACCCTTCTGATTCTCCAAACCAGCACCCATACTTGGCACTGTGGCACTGGGAGGAACACACCTTGCTCTCTTCACACATAGAAGGAGCTAATATTTGCTCTCTTACTCTCTAGCACAAATTACAATACAGCCCATGAGTCTATTATATAGATCTCATGCAAACAATAATTAGACACCTAATTACAATAATTAGATATGTAGCTCCAAGGCTAAAATTAGCCTTTTTCATGCAAATAATCAGTTCATTAATGAACTGTCTGTGGAACTCATAGTTTAGAATCACACAGGCGACTGACATCGGTCCCTGTCTACCTGGAGGTGACCGACATTGACTGACTCTTACCGACGTGGGTAGCCTTCCTGTCTACCCCTGACCGACGTCAGTTGGCCTGACTGACACCGGCGATTGTGACACTCAGCACCCTCCTTCCCTGTTTGCATCAGTGAAGCTTTTAGCTCCACAACCTAACAATCTCCCACTTGGAGATAAATAGTTGCATTATACCTGTACCTGTACCCCATCTAATCTATTTCCTAGCTTGTATCCCTCTTCAAGCTCAATCTTGAAGACCACCCACCACACAACCTATGGTGCACCTCCTATCATCCAAGTAACCTGTCACATCCAAACCTACAAACCCATGTAGTGAAGTCCTGACCTTGCATAGCATGTATACCTATTGCTAGTCCCTCTCAAATACCTGAGAACCCACTTCCCTAAATTGGCTCCTAACTCTCTTACAGCTCCCACTACTGGGAAAAACTCAAGTCTATACCAGACCTCATGTGATTTCAGACACTGAACTGTCTAGCGCTTGGTGTGCTCTGGTTCTGCATCCTACGTATTGAACCTCGCCAACACCTGATTCACATCAGCTCCCACTGGAGACAAAATCAACCTGTGATCTTCCATGTTTCTCATGCCAAAGAATTTCGCTACTCCAAATTCCTCATGACATGCCACTGAACTAACCTTACCCTTAGCTCAACAAAACCCTGTATGTCTAAACTTGTAACTAGTATACCATCCACATACAGTAATAGGATAATGTAGCTATCATCATCCACCTGGTAAGACAAACACAATGGTTACACTGACACTGACTAAAGCCCTGCTTTGTCATCCACCTGTCAAAACCTGTACCACTATCCTATAGCTTGCTCAAGACCATATGACCTGGCCTTCCATCTCACGTGTGCATTCTCTCTATTCTCTAACCAAGGTATCTATTCATCTCAATGCTTTTCATACCGACTGGAAACCCTACCAAATCTTCTATTTGGTTTTGCATCATGTTCATGCCATGCTCCCACTATTTCCTAGATCCTTCTTGCTCTGCAGTGAGCAACGAGTATAAAAAAGAGGAATGATGAATTTGAGGCTTACTTACACTTTCAGTCCTCCATATGGGCATTTGAGACTCCTTGATAGCTTGTTGTCTGTCCAAAATTTGTCTCAGTGACTGACCTCAGTCACCACACAGTCTGCATCTGATCGACGTCGGTTCCATGCGACTGTCCAGGTCACCGATGTCGGTCTCCACCTGCCTGACACCACCGACTCCTCTGGTCTACACATGACTGATGTCAGCACCTATCTGTTCAACGTCAGTTACCCTTGACTGACATCGATACCTGTGTATGCCTGTGAGTGATGACTTTTTACCTGTGAGCTTTCTTTGAATCATACCCATGTCCAAACTGCCCTGCTTAGAGTTACTCAGCCCCATCCACTAATCTCTATCCATCATCTCCTCCAAGAACACCAAGCCTTTCCAGTTCTTAAGTCTGTCAAACACATCTGACTTCCTCCTAAGAACATGCATCTCCTTCTTGCTCATGTGACCAAGCCTACAAAGCCACGTCTTTGCAACAGAAGAAGAATCAGTAATACAAGCAAGTAGATAAAGAGTACCTGCTTTCTTACCACACGCTAATTCAAGTGCATCCATTGTGAGAGTTTCTATGCATCTCTCATCACCCAACTCTCTTGAACAAATTAGCTGCATCTCCAAGACTGGGACCTGCATGACCTCCTTCAACACCCATGTGTTGGCCACCTACAATTTCAGCCGCACTTGCCATTTGCCAACAATTTGACAAGGCTCACCAACCCCTCTACTTGGGGCTGCATGGAAAGAGGCAAGAGAATCTATTAACCAAGATTCAACTTTATCCAGAGCATCCCATGCAACAACACCTACAACATCTGCTTCTTCATGCTGATTTGCTACCAACCAACAATCTTTATTTACCTGCTCTTTCTTTCCATGACATTGTAATTGACCATTCATGCTATTCAGTTTCTCCATTCGTAGCTTACTTTCTTCTATCATTGTTATACTCCCACTCAATCAAAAACTCCTGAGAGTGACCTGTAACCAAACACAAACTTGCTCCCTGCAACCTTAGCTCTGATACCAACTGTTAGTGGTATAAAGCTATGAGCCAACAACCTCGCTCTGATACCAACTGTTAGGAACCCCAAGGAAGCACCATTGATTACCATATACAAGCAACTGAATATGTGAAATTAACCAGAAGCAATAAGTAACTAGAAATCAAAAACAACACAAAATATGAGAGACAATACACAATTGTATTAATACTCATTCAAAAAAAAATACAATAAAGAAGATGCCACTTCTTCACACCTCTCAAAGGCTTCCCACACCTCAAGTGTACAGTAATTCTTTCCTCAAAGCTCTCTCTCTTACGGTCCCAACACACAACTCAAACACAGAGTTGGTGTTTACCTCCAACTAGTCAATATCCACTACTGCCAATACACAAGTGCTCCACGCACTCCACAAGTGCTCCACGCACTCCAAGTACACAATCGTACTTCAAGTAGATCTCCCATGAACTTGCAACAACCTACAACTCAAATGATCTTACTTTGGAAGGAACTACCTTGCCTTCCTCTTTGCTCTCTAACTGAGTACACACTGTACTCCAAGTAGATCCTGCCTGATCCTGCTCCCTGATGTGTTGATGTCACCTTGATTCTGCTGCCACCTGCAGATCAACCTAGTTCTTCACACCTACAAACCTTAAACCTCACACACACATACACCTACAGATCAATGATCTTACTTACCATGTAGATCTTCAAACATGGCCTTGCACAACTGCTGACCAAGATCCTACATACATGAAGAACCCTTCTGATTCTCCAAACCAGCACCCATACTTGGCACTGTGGCACTGGGAGGAACACACCTTGCTCTCTTCACACATAGATATATATATATAATTTTAGAAGAGTATCCTTAAATAATGTTCATATGTATTAAAGAGCTAATATTTGCTCTCTTACTCTCTAGCACAAATTACAATACAGCCCATGAGTCTATTATATAGATCTCATGCAAACAATAATTAGACACCTAATTACAATAATTAGATCTGCAGCTCTAAGGCTAAAATTAGCTTTCTTCATGCAAACAACTGGTTCGTTAATGAACTGTCCGTGGAACTCACAGTTTGGAACCGTACAGGTGATCGACGTCGGTCCCTATCTGCTTGGAGGTGACCGACGTCAGCTGACTCTTACTGACGTAGGTTGCCTTCCTGTCTACCCCTGACCGACGTCGATTGGCCTGACCGACGCTGGTGACTGTGACACTCAGCACCCTCCTTCCCTGTTTGCATCAACGAAGCTTTTAGCTCCACAACCTAACAGTATCTATAGGGAACCTCCCCTTGATGAGAGGAGAGATTTGTCCCCTATTGATGTAGTAAACCTACACAACTGGCTGACCAATCTTCCTATTGTGGTTAATCAGACCTATTTTGTTTATCAGTACTCTGATTGACAAAATATTCACCCAACACTATGGGCCTACCGAACTACCTACAAGTTCCTAAACAATAACACATCGTTTAATTTGGTGTATGGCAAGGAAGCAATGATGCCAGTAGAGTTCTTGGTACCATCTCTCCATATTGCACATGTAGGATAACTAGATGATGAGGCATCCTTGAAAGCATGCTTGGATAATTTAATATAATTAGATGAGACCCATTTCCTCACTCATTAGAGCTAGGATGTAGAGAAACATAAGAAAAAGACATGGCATGATCACCATATCAATAATACATTAGGATGGCCCATTTATCATACATAGCATTCAACCTACCGGGGCATGTCGATTACAAAGAATAGATGGTCAGTTCCTCCGAGGGCACTATAATGGAAATCAGATCTGGTTGTCTTTCACTTCAAAATAGTAGAAGCTGTGTAATCAATAATGCTTATGACTTACTTCTTTCAATAAAAGTGCTTCTTTTGTTGTGCACAACTTTTTCTTTATTGTAATTTTCTTTTTATGTTGTTGTTTTTATGGAGGACCACGAACCGTTTTAGTGTGAGGTAAGAAGTTATACATGCTAGGGTAAAAATAAAAAGCATGCAAGTTAGCTGGGTGTGTAAGATATGTGGGCATGTAAGTCTTAAATTTTTTCAAGTTATTAAAGGTGTATGAGTCATTTAAGGAACTAAGGAGAAAGGTTTATGCCATATGTTAGAAATTTAAAATACAAAACTATCTCCCACCACACCAAAAAGGTAGGATAAATTTATCACATACTTCCAAGAAAGGCGCCAGAAGGGACATGTCATTAATGTGATGAGGTTAGCTATTAAAAGAAGCATGGTAATGACATGATGGGACAAAACTATTAAGGCATTAATTGCATAAGACAAGGTTCAAAATATGGTGCTTGTTAAAAGATTTGCATTTATGTTATGAAGTGATGGGAAAGAGGAAGGAATTAATGAGGATAAGCACCCCCTCATGGAGCCTATAAATATGTAGGTTAAATTCATTTTATGATTTACATTACGTTGATTCTCAAATTATCAAAGCTAAGAATGAACGATGAACCAAAATTGAAAAGAAAATGACCACATTAGAGTTAAACTAATTAAATCCTAAGCAAAGCAAAGTTTTTATATCCTTGGTGAACATGTAGGTTGTTACCCAGTCGAAGAGAGATATTCTAAGTCCAGAGTGGTGGAAAGAAGTGATAATTTTTGAAGTTATAGGTTGTAGGTCTTCCATTAACAAAGTTCTTAAGCTCAAAAAGCCAAATTAATTTATATGTAGCCACGTATTCATTTGGGAACGTGAGATAGTCTTGTTTTAACCTTAGAGCTCCTTGAAGGGTAATGCGGCCTAAGAAAAAGGCCAAGAGACTTGAAAAATTACCAACTATATCACAAGAAGAGGTGAGCGACAGAGACTAGGTTCTCATTAGGGAAGAGACTCTAGAAGAACAAGAGCAGTGCTCAAAATAACAAGTACAAAACACAAAAGGTGAAGCAAAAAAACATGCAAAAGTAGAAAGGGAAAGAATGGTAAAGAAAGGAAAGTAGACGCAGATGCCAAAGGTGTAAAAGGCCCAACCATCTCCACCTCCATATCTATTAATAGAAGATATGCAATACCCAAATTTGGTATTGCACATGGAGAATTGGGTCTCCAAAGTCTCAATGACCACCATTTATTATTTCAACCATCACCAACTAGGAAATGAGATCAAGCTCCAAAATGGCTACCAGGTCAAGACCACCAATACAAGAAATCAAGTGGTTTATTATTTAATAATCAAGAACCAGTTGGACACCACAAGACTCTTCCAACTCTTTGAGTTTCCATATTTTGGTAAACCTCCAGAGGCAGTATAGTTCCTCCTCTCATGTGTCCATGAGGACTATATCTACTTCACTGAGCACAATATGAAGATCACCCTTAAGAGAATTAGCAAAGTCATGGGACTATAATGCTTGGGGTTGAGTGTAATTGATGACTTGGCTAACATGAAGGAAATACAGAAGACTGTCATAGCATTAATGTATCAAAAGTAGGGGCATGTGATGCACATTAAGAACTTAAAAGATCCCGCCCTCTGAGTCATGGTGTGGATCATTTCTACCAAGATCAAAGGGATCGATCATTAGAAGGAGGTGGACATGGCACACCTTTATATTGCTCACTAGGTCTCATAGGAACTAAAGTACAATTGGGCCCTATGCTTTGTCTACAAAATAATTGAAGATGCAAAGAGGTCCCATTGGACGCCCAAGTACAGGTTCCCCTGGGGACTAATCCTCCTTTTGATGGTCTTTGACAAGATCAAAGTGCTAGACTACAATTTGGGTGCATTGAAGTGGGTATACCCTCCCACTCACAAGTCCCCTATCAAGTGATACAAGGGATTTACTTGCCCCCAGCATATCACCCCCTCATACAAGATAAATATGAGGTATTGGTTTGATGGGATGAGGGAAACATTCAAAAATGAGTGGTGCATTCTGAAGTACTTACCCTCCCTGGCTACAGATCAGGCATAATTTGTTGTAAAGCAGCATTTCTCCCTCATGTGGATCTGCATGAATCCATTCAAAGAGCTTTCAACATGGCTCAAGTTGCCTTATGCCTTCTCCAAATGATACTTCAAAGACTCTATCAATTAGATATATGACGGACAGCCTATCATTTTGTAGGAAGAGAAGATTGACATGGAGCTTCACACCCTCCAAAAATTTTATGTATATCTAGGTAAGAAGGCCTATGTGGAGAGGTTGGAGATGGACTTGACTAACATACAAGTCAAGCAGACTTTGATTAGGGAGAAACCTTATAGGTTGTTCTATATGCTTCACCCTTGCAAGAACCCACAGGGTGGAGACCCCAAAGAAAGACTCCCCCAAGCACCAAAGCTAAAGAAGAAGAAGCCACCAAATGTGGGTGCAAGTTCAAGTGGGTAATAGCCCCCCCAAAAGAGGCAAAGGATGATAGATGTGTAGCCCTCCAAACCTATCTTTTCCCATCCCTATACACCTCCTCCACCTCCACCTCACCCTTCACCTTCACCACCTCATCCATCTCCATACCCTCCCCACACTTCTCCATCCCCTTCTCACTATATGCCTCTACACTCATCTATTATTGACCCTTCATCCCCTCAACCTACTCCTCCCCTTTCTCCTCCACCTTCTCCATGTCCACCTTATCTACCCCTACCACCATCTCCCCCAAGTACCAATACCAAAAGAGCTAACCCACAATAGCCTCCAAGATAAGCACCCCAGCAAGAGTCTCCTCAGGTGTAGATCCATATCTCAGGATTAGATTCTAAGAGAACTCCCTCCTCAGTGCAAGAGAAGGCCGCATCCAATGATTCCCTTCTTGATGCTAAAATAGGTATGATGAGGAGGATGGTGAGGAAGATAGTGAGATGTCCACTAGTGGCCATGAGGAATCCGAGCTCGAATGAGACCCTAACAAGGGAAAGGCACCAACCAAGTCAGTAGAGTAGGAAGATGAAAGAACGGTGACCACCATATGTGAATGTTACCAATTTGACGTAGAGGATAAAAGACCCTATCTTTGGTTGCACTTCCATCTCAAGGAAGTGACTCCTAAAACCAGGAAGCAAGTGTCCTTCCTACTTGAGATGTACAATGAGGAGTGTGAGTTTGAGCTCCCACAAGATAGCATCTTTTTGGGCTCGGATGCTCCAGTGCTACCATAATTAATGAGGGTTGGTCCATAAAAAGCTCTCCCCACTGATATCAAGCATTGCATTTTTTAAAATCGACATGGAAATAATGTGCCAAAGCATTTTTTTAGATTTAGATTCATGCACAATAGAGAGAAAACATGTCTAGGTTGTAAGCATGTATACTAAAGTGTTTGCTGAGAAGCAAGTGTTCGTCGATAAAGTGGCCTCAATGAAACAAAAGCTCTAATAAGCCACAGAGGCAAAAGTAAGGGTTTTAAACCTTTGTAAAACAATTTTGAAGGAAGATCCAGCACTTGTAGATGGTGTACCTCTGGATGGGGACACCATTGCAAAGCTACAGACCCTGGTTGAACTACTACTTAAGAAATACAAGGAACAACCCACACTAAGAGACAAGGGGATAGAAATAGTTGAACAATTCACCATGGTCGTTGACATCTGAAAACATGCCTTAGAGGGAATTGGGGAATTTATCCCTATTTTAGATAGAATTTTTGTGTACCTAGCGTGCCCTAATAAAGTCTCAGAGGCTTAGCGCCAACTTGAAGAGGTCCTAAGGCATCAGTCAGTTGATGTTGCACTCCTACTAAAAGATCACACTGAGCATGTAAAAGCATTTAGAGGCATATAAATGATGGAGGATGTCATTAATAACCATCATCAAAAACTAAATGTAAGTTTTGCAGCCCTCTAAGGATATTTTGATAAGGAGGTTTCCACATTAGAAGACATCCAAAAGGATGCTAGCATAGCCCTAGATGAATAGGTGAAAAAGACTAGCGAGACTCCAACTCAACTCGAGGAGTTGAAATCATCAAAAGAGGCCATTGAAGGAATAAATGTGAAGGTCCTCGATGCATTGTCCCATTGAGACAATCTGAAAAAGGAACTTGAGTAGAAGGGGCCCAAATTTTTGGAAGAAGCTAATGCAACTTAGTCTGGGACCAACTAAGGGCATAGTGTGTGGTGATGTTGGACCCAAAATTTAAACTAAGTGTTGTCTTATTTTGGCATGGAACCATCACCTTGCGGAAGGACCATGGCATGGGAAGACCATGGTGCATGACTGCCAAGTGCAGAAGCATCGTGGCATGGATCTATTAGGCACAAGAGGACAATGGTGCAAAATGGACCAACATGAGAGGACCTAGTCAAAGGATAACAAGTCACAGAGAACCTGAGAACTTTGGACTTGAAATGAAAGTGAAAGACTAGGGGAGTGTGTGGGAAATGAGAATAGTTAGAAGAGTGATTCATATGGGACACTTTGACCTTATTGATCAGAGGTTTTACACTAGCCTACAATGAATGGAATCCATGGCCACCAGTATACAGCATAGAGTGAGGATCTAGGGGCGTATGGACCTAGGTCTTTAGGAAGAACTTATTTTAGGTGTCATGACTCTCATTCTATTGATATTTTGTGCACCATTCACTCATAACATTAATAATTTTAACACTTGGTCAGGGCAAAACAAGTATAAATACCCCTGTTGTAATCTTTCACAAAAACGATCTTATAGAGAATAGATGATGAAGCTTTACCATTTGGTTCATTAAGCATCAGATATGAGATATCAGATTTTGTTGATTTGTGTCTTGAATGATGGAATACACTAAGTGCTAAACTTGGATATGAGTTATTTCTTAGTCTCTTATTATTGGTATCTTTTTCTTTTCTAAGTCACTAATGCTAGATAATGATGGTGATCCATGTAGTAATTGCATCTGGAACTAGAAGGATCACAATCGTATATTTGTGTGATTAAATAAATCTTGTTTGGAACTACATAAAGAGAAAAATATGGATAAGCATATATTACTATGTTACAAAACCTTCAGGAACCAGTCTTTAACTGTACACTTCAGGTGAGCGCATGAGACCTAGATCTCGCATGATAGGGCTAGTGTGCTAGCTTGTTGGAATAAACTTTAGCGTCAGAGTTGAAATCAACTAAAATAACCCAAGAGTTAAGCCCCTTAACAACCAACATATAAAGTGAAGGGGTTAGAGGGCATCCTTGGTAAATAGAATGAAAGATGTTGAACTTCTCATATCCAACACCATTGATAGTAATACAAGTGCCTGCATCTTGAAATAGCATTTTAACTATGTTGACAAACTTAGAACCAAAGCCAAGAACCTGAAGCATGGCCTAGATTAAAAGCGACTCAATTATATCATAGAATCTTTCAAAGTCAAATTTGATGAACAAGGCCTTTTGAAGGGGCTTCCTGGACCCATTCTATTCCCTCCCAGCCAAAAATGATATTGTCAATGATGAATCCGTTGTGGATAAAATTATTTTTCTCAAGATGAATGATGAGAGGTTACAAATACTTGGCCAAAAGAGCAAGGGCCTTGGCAATGATCTTATAGGATACATTGAGAAGGATAATGGGACACCAATCATTAATGAGCTCAAGTTCCCTAGCTTTGGAAATAAATTTGATATTTGCTTGATTAATATGCTTTTAGAGGGAATTGATTTCAACTACATCCAAGTGGACTTTGTGTAAGTCAAGACCCATAATATCCCATAATTCTTCATAGAACTCACAATTAAATCCATCAATACCAAGAGCTTAGTCAATAAACATTTGCATAACAGCCTCCTATAGCTCTTTAAGGGATAGAATCTTATCACTTATCACTTCTTACCCTTCAGTGAGCTTGTGAGGCACAACTTAAAGGCATTGGAGTAGAGCATGCTCTCGTCCTAGCAATGAACGTTGATCAGAGAAAACCTTGTGATAATGAAAAACAAAGGCTTTCAAAATATCAGTTAGGTGTGTAAGGTAGTAACTAACTTCCTTAATAACTTTTATTTGATTAGTCACTTGCTTAGAAGAATGAGAGAGAAAAACTCTTTAGATGCTCTATCTCCAATCTTTAACTAGTGAATTCACACTCGAATGTAGACTCCACTAGTGTGATAATGTTATTCAACTTTGAGTTTGTGCCGTCACATAGTAACCTACACTTACAGATCCTCATTGAAAGGAGAAATCTCCAACTCATGTGAAATTTGAAATAATTCACAGTGTGAAGCCTCATGGGCATTATGATGGAACCATAGATGTGAAGAAAGGCAATTGTCCTACTAATGGCACTTTCTGACCATTTAATCCATCGTAAAGCTCCATGAGGGTGAGATGCAATATTCCAAATTCTTGCCATGTACTTCTTGTTCTACAAATGATATAGATGAGCAATGTTTACATAGAACTTGCTTCTTGGAAACCCTTGGAGGGAGGAAAACCATTTGATTTCAAACTTGATGGGAAAGTGGTTTGAAAGCAGAGCATCTAGAATGACAGCTACAGTGCAATCAATATTATTGGCAATGGAAAAGATGTTTTGCTCTATGAGCATGGCTTTATCAAGCCTCTTGGCGACTCGATCATGACCTTGACGAAGATTAGACCACAAATACCACAATGAGGTGGTAAGAAGGCAATGGTGGTGGTTAAGGTCAAAGAGTGCGAGTTCATTGCACATGTAAAACCATGCCTCTCTTTCATCAATGCACCAAAGCATTGGGAATAACTCCTCTTTTTATTTGTCGGATTAACCATATTAAAATCTCCACATAGGGTCTAGTTATCATTAGGGAGAAAGTTTGCCAACCAATGCCAAAACACAGCGCTTTCCACTACGTCATTAAACACATAAATGTTGGTGGTACCAAGAAAGTGGCCATAAAAGTCAAATAGGGTCCACACGACTCGAGTAGGATTTAAACCCCAATTAACAACATGATGTGAAAAAGGGGGAAATTAAAATAACAACTCCCCCACATCCCATCACATGATCAAACAGTTGGTAGAGCACTCTGTGAAATCATTTTGATAGTGGAGGTGAGAGAAAAGCTAAAAATTGTAACTTTTTGCAAACAAAATTTTCATATTTGTAAAAAAATGACACATATCCTGAATAATATACTTATAGTCCATATCAATGAGGCCATGTACATTCTAGGAGTACACAATCATTGATTAACCTCAATTTACATGATTGTTTCCTCATCAATCTTGACTAAAATGGAAAAGTTGTTAGCCAGGGAAGATAGACAATTGCCTTTCATGAAGTTGCCTAATTGAAAGGCTCAATGCTTTTCTTTGGTGTATTTGCCTTTTTTTGGAGGTGGCGAAGGGTTGTGCTCGTGATGGTAGATTGCCTTGCACTCAAGCATCACTAGATTATCCATCATACCTAAATTAATCACCTAATGGGGTTGTGATGGTTGGGAAGCCATCAGTTGGCTCAACGCAATTGAAAACACAACCATGACGTGAGGGGTGCAGACAAGTGGTAGCACCAACTGCTAGGTGATGGAAACTTGTTGTTTGGCAATGGTCAAAAACCTCATGTGGGTTTGTACATAGTTGTTGGGGCTTTGCTCGCCACATGTGATTATTAGTTGTTTTTCTTTTTAGAAATTGTACTCCATCTATCTATAGATATCTAAGCATTTTTATTCACCTTGAGAGAAGTTTTAGGAAGCAAGGTGGGCTTGTAATTGGCCATTAAAAGGGCATTCATGAATTTTGTAATTTGTGGCTTGACAATATTAGCATGTGTTGGGCAAGTTGATATAAAGCACATGTTAAGTGATCCTTGTCATCGACTTGAATGTCAATGGTTTCTTTGAGATCTTTCGAAATGTCTATTTCAAAGCAAATGTGTTTATGAGGTCAAGATGCATAAAACTGATTTGGTTCAAACCCTATGAAACAACCAAAGGGTTTAATCAACTGAGGAATAAAATTCCATAAGGGTAAGGGGAGGTAGGGGAACTCAACCCAGACAAGGAATTTGAGCTTAGCCTACTCAGAAACGACAAAGTCTTAGGGCCAAAGGGAAAACACAACTAGTGTGTTTTGAATGAACCAAGGTCCATGAGCAACAATAACCCGATAGTGGTCGGTGTTGTTAAACTTAATTTTATTTTATTTTTTTAAAAACCTTGGTTATATTTTGAATGCCATCAAGCTTAACACCATGAGAGGTTGTCCAAGTGTTATGAACCCAAGATTTCAAGTTACTTTTTACAGGGACACGATCGACAAAATAAACTACAAGAGTAAAATGCTCAAAATAACTGCAAGCTTCACCAAACTCGGAGCAATATAAAACAACGGGTACGTTTTTTAGGGTAGTGTCAAATTTTCATAAAAAACCTTGAGAACAAATTCTCACTCCCTTCGATGTCATTGTTCTTCACAACTCCTTTGAAAATCCCTCAAACAAATGTTACAAAAAACTAAAAAGAAAGACATTTAAAGGAAGCTACACCACCCTAAGAGTAGGGATAAGTTGAGTCCAATACAATCTTATCTAGAAAAATAAAATAAAAATCAAGCCCTGTAGAAGAGAAAAATGACACTATGAAACTAAAACAAAAAAGCCTCACCCTAATATCTTTTTAACTGTGTTACATATTTTTCATCTACAACCCTCTTTTTAAAAATCTATTTCATATCCAACAACATTTATTTGTAGGCTTAGATTTACTTTCATCTCTTTAAACATTGACTTTATTCTTTTATTTCCGTGAAAATGAATCCAACTCATCCGAATATCGAACAATAATACTTCTTAGGCTATACTCATCGTTATTACACTGAATAGTTTTCTCCAAACTCAAATCAGAAATATTTTTCTCCTTTAATTTATTGAAGGGCACATGACTCACATGAATAGGGGAACGAGCTTTCTGGAAGGGTACGTCCTTGTCAGAAATTAAAATGCTTTTCTGTTTTCTTTTGTTTTTCTTTCCTTTCACAAAACATTAAATTGAAGTTTTGCAGAGATGACAGCCTGTTTAGTTCAGTGTAATGGCTTTCCGAACAAGAAATGACCAAAAGATACCAACTACCAAACACATTTCATACTTCTCGGCTTTTATTCTGTGGATTCGAATGCTCAACTTTATCAACTTTATTTTATCAAATATTAGTATGTTGTTTCTACGTCAAGGTTTTTCTTTTTTTAATATTTTGATTGGTCAATACCTGAATCACCCAATATGTAGCTGGATTTTAGTAATACCCCTCTCGCGGCTAGTGGATTTGGTGGAATCTAAGAGCTGCTATTAGAACTTCTACTTCATTAGATAAACATTAAATCAAAAAGGAATTCAAGAGCTGTTATTAGAATTTCTATTTCATTAGAATTTCTATTTCATTAGATAAATATAAAATCAGAAAGTTTTCGGTTTAATATCTTTTTCTAGTGTAAAAGTATTTTATAGGGTATGTCTATGGAGAAGAAAAGAGAGTTTGAGTATTTTTAGAGTTCGTTTTTCTTATGTCATACATGCTTTGTCACTTAATTTTACGGAGTTAAAATTTTAGAAAGTTTTCCATTGTTTGACAGTACTTATATACTTTGATTTGATATATAATCAATAAAATCATGTCACATACAAAGAGTTTTGCTCAAGCTTTACTTTAAATCTGGTTACATATGTGAAAAGAGGATAATTTAACCTAGTGACATTAGCAAAGTGCACTGGTTTTCTTTTGTTCACATGCACGATCCATCATAATCATTGTGATTATACAACCTACTTGATACACCCTCATAAATGTGATCCCAATATAATACTATCATATATACCTAGCAACCCTTATATCCTCGCCATTCCATAAAAAAAGACCTTTTGAAACACAAAGTTAACTTGACCTACACTGAGAGAAACCTTTTAAAACACAGGGTTCAAACCCCAACCTCGCACTAGATGTCCATATTCATATAATTAAAATTAATTAATACAGATCAGTTGGTAAAACTTTATAATCGTAAGCAGGGGTTTGATTTTGTGAAAAACCCCTCTAGGCTGGATAGCAGCTCCCCAAGTGTTACTTAAGGGAATGGTAGATCGAATCTGTATCATTGCTATTGGCCACAATCCACCGTCGTTTACCTTCCCTTAGCCCCTACTGTTCCATCACGAGTTATAACCACTCCATTCCACTTACTTCTCATCATAAAATGAGGGAAATGAGGGACCTGACGTTCAGTACTATCATAGACATGGACAGAAGTTTTAAGAGGATGCTTCTGTGCTGGTGCTGTAAAGGAGCCGATGAATTTCTGTCGTGGAATAAGAAGCTGAAGGGATCCGTGCGGAAGGGAAGAGAATGGTCTGACTCGCTGGTAAAGGAGACCGCAGCCACTTGTGGTCAGAAATGGAGGAATTTCTTCAAAATGCTAAAGAGGACTAATAGTGCGGCCATGTACAGCACTAATCAGGCTAAATCTGGGTGGTTTCAATATGATCCTTTGAGTTATGCGCTCAACTTTGACGAGGGATGCGAGGGCGAAGATGAGGACGAGAATTCTTTGCGTGCATTTTCTGCTAGATTTGCTTGCCCCATTGCCAAGCCCAGGGAAACCCAAAGCCCATTAATTTAATTGAATGTAGAAGAAGAAGAGAACAAACACAAGCAGGAGATGGATCTGTCAGTTTTTGTGTAGGTCGATGATATACAGAGGCCATGGGCAGGGTTGTCTGTATAGGTATGCCATTATTGAAGTCTGGTTTCCACGGTTTTATATTGCTTTTGTAAGAACATAAATTTAACCACATTTCATTGTTTTAATGTTGCCTGTTTTTTCTGCCTGGATCATCCACTGTTCAGATTTTGGTTTTTCTCCTTTAGTCCTTCCAATCTGCAGCTAAGTTTAGAGTATCTATTCTACTGTCTTAGTTAATTCAAGCCAAACGTCCCATTTTTAGATTTTAATGGGGAAGAGGGGCCAATACTTGGATGCCCTAGCTTCTCCATTTTTTGGTGTACATATATGAAAAAATTTATGATAATTCTTCTAACCTACACTTACAGTTAGGGATCTTTTTAAATGACTTGGTTATTGAGGTAAAATGTCTCATATTTAAATATTAAGAGAGTTTTGAGCAGGGAAAATATTTCATAATTAGATATAAGGATGAAGGGCCAATAGATATTGATTTGTGTTGAGTTTTGGGCATTTGAGGGATGATATTGTTCATGTTAAGAGAGGGTGAAGGGTTGACAAATGTTAGCACATGGTAAAGAGATGGTGAGCGTCAAAGATGTTGCCATGGATTAAGAGGGGGCAATATATGTTGCCTATGTTAAGCAAGGGTGAATTGTATGTATTGAGAGAGTCGTTGAATTTATTTGTATTTTTTAAGTCTCCAATCTTAAAACGTGACTTTTTATTGTATCAAATATTTTTGTTATTCAAATAAAGTCACGCCATTTAAATTATATTGAAATAAGAAATAGCCATTCATTTATGACTTGTAAAAGATTTGAACATATAATCTCATGGTTTACACACAAACACTCTAAGACCGATCATATCAAAAACTTTAGCCTCTCTAGCCCCACATTATGGCAATTGACATTCCACTATGTTACATTGATCAACTTCAAAATGTAACAGTGCAAATCTTGATCATATCGGTGACTTAAGCCTATCTAACCCCACATATGGTAATCTACATTCCACTATGTTACACTGATCAACTTCAAAATTTAATTGCTCCAACAACTTAATCCCCTTTAGCGCCATGCCTTCTGTTGATGTTGGGAACACAGGGTTGGCTACCAATGAGGCATAACATTGGTACAAGTGTATAATCGGTTATCAATGAAAGTGTAAATTTTATTTACCTCACACAAGTGGGACCCCAGGGGTAACAAGGTATCGATGAAGTGCAACTTATATTTCCTTGGTTGCCAACAAGGCATAACACTAGTTACTAGATCAACATCCAAAAAACTATTGATATCATGCTCACATTTTTTGGGGACTCGAACTCCCAACCTCCCTATTGTTTGTCAACCAAACCCACCAACTCACATGCATGTTTGTTTTGCAATGTATTTGTCGTAGGTAATATTTATCACTGACTATTCCCTGACTCGCTTGAATTATGCTCACTGTGTTAAATGCATGTCATGAATAAGCTTGACGCAAGGGGATCTAAGACACCATATTGACTCATGATAATAGGACGTTAATCAACAACCTGAGCAATTTCATTAAGGGCTTTAACATCATCTTCAGCACACATGCCAAATCGCAAGGCCTAGGTCATCTTATACGTTTCAACACAATGCCTACAATTCAACACTACAAACCTTCTAGGGCAATTTGGAAGGTCTTCATAGTGTTTATAGAAACCACAATGCATTAGCACTAAACTTTAACTAGATGAACTTGTAGATCACGAGACAAGCTTTCTAAAAGGGTATTATAGTCCACTATCAGAGCATACCCAAAAAAGTGACTGCATTAAACTGAATTGGCTTTCCCTGGATATATACAATATTTCCTTGTGCATTGCTTGGATTGATTGGTTCACCCCAAGTTGGCACAAAGCACTACGGAAAAAATATGCACACCGCACAATTCCACACATGTTCGCACAACCCACACAATGTGTACCTCTGCAGCGCCTATAGAGACTTTCAACATCCTTACGTGCTTTTGCAACACCAAGATGTATCACCGTAATATTGTGTGGCACTTGTACAACCCTTGTAGTATCCTTGTGCACGTCAAAATAAACACTGCATGGCACTCTAGTTTTGTGCATGACTCAAGATATTTGCAACATTCTGTGTAGCTCTTCCTCTTTGTGCAACTTACTTGACACTTAGCATTCTCCATTACGTGTCATGATAACTTGACTCATTGCTCAATGTCATCCCATGCTTATCACACACTTTTTTTGTAGTCCTTACAACTTCTACAATCCTACACAAGCATTTTGCAACACTCGTAGCTTCTATGATTTTGCATACCTTATGCTATAATGTTCATAACTTTTGTATCACTATGTTTCTTTCGTAGCTTCTACAATGCCACAACACTCGCAGTGTATCTCAACATTTCATATCACCTCACAATCGTCTCATGCATCAACGACCTTGCACATTGCTTCTTCGCATGACAGTTGTCACCACATATTTGTGTAGGGTCATTTCGCATCAACGTCCACTCGTCAATGCTTCACTGCCACACAACACACTAAGTGGCACTCTTCGCACTTATGTTGTGTCAAGGATTGTGTCAACAACAACACACTATTGGAAGTGTGACTACTACACCTACAAAGAAGTTGAACCATTGCTCAATCAAAAGATGAATCTTCCCTATAATTGTGTACTATAACTACTCCCTGGTGATATGTATTGTAAAACATTAAACAAACAAATCAATCAAAATATTTATTAATTTCTATTACAAAAGATTAAGTGAAAGACCATTTTCTTTCCTAATCAATGATATCGAAACTTGACAACTCAATAAGAATGTCTATCCCTTTTTCATCATATGATCCGGCATTTCGAAGACCTTCTACAATCTAAACAAATCAATCAAAATACTTATCCCTTTCTGATTATCAAAGTATGCTCTCCTAATCATGATGTACATTGTAAATATATATACTTTACCCTATTCTTTCATTTAAGAAAAGTAGTACCATTCTATAATTTTATTTGTTAAATATATAATAATTGTTTTTGCATCTAACTTTTTGATTCTATTGTATATTCTATAATGTGTAACTCTGTCTAAACAGAGCCGTCTAATTTAACTAATTGAACATTATCCACGGCTCATCCTGGACTGGGATCAAAGTTCATTTGTTACTAACAAGGCACATGGACACTAACATATAAAGTAATAATTTCACAAATTTTAAAATTTTGTAGTTACTCGTCTCTTCAACAAACCTCTCGGATGATGTCCTATAACGATTGTAGTTTTGTATCTACTCGGACAAAGGGATTTTTATTTGATGGTTTGAATTTGGTCTAATATCAGGACTGATAATTACTTCCTGAAATTTTTTTATATCAAAATAAAACGGAGTTAATTAGTTGTGATAGTGGCAACTGAAATTTTTTTATATCAAAATAAAATGGAGTTAATTAATTGTGATAGTGACAACTGAAATTTTTTTATAACGAAATAAAACGGAGTTAATTAATTGTGATAGTGGCAACTTGGCAACAGATTAATTGTGATATTGGCAACTTGACAACAGATTAATTGTGATATTGACAACTGAAATTTCTTTATAACAAAATAAAACAGAATTAATTAATTGTGATATTGGCAACTTGGCAACAAATGTATCACTGGTCAAATTTCCAATTAATATATTAAAATACTTTCAATTGAAAAAAACACTAAACATGAATCTAATAATGTAGCGGCAGATGGAACCACTGAATGGCTGTATGCAACGACAAACAATTAGAAAATATTAGATAAATTATAAAATCAAGCCTTGCAAGTGCCTTCCCAAACTTGGGTTTTTGGTGAGTCTACGCTACTTATCTAAAGTTCAAATTTCACATTAACAAATTTTTAAAAAGTTAAATTTTTTTAAAATATATAAAATTAGATCTTGTTTTTTATCGAATATAATATAAAATCAGATTTTGTAAGTATTTTATCAAGTATAATATAAAATCAAGACATGTATGTGATCTGGAATACCGTATTAAATGTAGTATAAAATCAAAATATGTATGTGATTTAGACTTACATTAGATACTGTAAAAAGCTTTAAAATAATATAAAATCACATGAACTTATATATTAAAATTTATGAAAACTTTAAAATAATAAAAAATCAAAGTTTACAAATACTTTACCAAACACTTTCATTTGATAATTTAAAAATGACTTACATTTACAAGTTACTTGATCTAAACCGTGTAAGTCTTACTCAGCTAAAATATCTAAGATCAGTAAGATCGGTCCAATAATTTGTTCAATGGTTCTATTTTGACATTCATATATTTTCTTTACTGAATTATATAGAATTACACAGGAATTACCCTATATGACCTGCATGCACGAGGATTTAAAAATGGGGCGGTGGAAAGTGGAAAGTTGGATAATCCTCGTTTATCCTCATAGCACGGGGATTTGAAACTGGGGCGGCACTGTTTTTTAACTAATCCGCATTAGTAATCGATGGTCCATAAAGCTAAATATAATAAATACCCTTCAACACTTGGGAAAAAAGACCAGGGTATCGAATCTTCGCAGGAAAAGAATAAAGACCATTAAAAAGTCCGGTGGGATATAATTAGTAGAAAGTATGCCGTTCAACCGACCAAGACGAGTATAAGAAGCAATGAAAACCATAAAAGAGGAAGTGAATTTTGACGCTAGCAGAGCACCTAAGGGTGAAATGGTCACGTCAAAAGGTTTATAGCTTTTCACCTATTAACACAACGGGCGCCCTTGTGTCAAGACAGTTGCTATTAGTGGAATACCTTGAACGTATCCTTTTAAGGTTTATCTGAGCACAGATTGAATCTATACAAAATCCGTCTGCAATTTAGGTATTCTCCAGATCTAGAAACCAATTACTATATTTCCCTGAATGTTGCACTCCCAAAAATTGACAGGAACAATGCGGTATAGTAAACTACGGGTGAAATAAAACAAATGAAAACAACATAGTGAAATAAAAGAAAAAACAAAGAAAGGCAGGCCACATTTGCATGTAATACTGAGAATGGTCGCAGAATGTAATAGATAGGCGACCCAAATGCCAGATGCCTTAAAGATGCCAAATGAATTGATAAGCCTGGCGGATTGACTCTTTTACCCACCCCTTGAACCTTGCTTTACTTTACATTCCACAAAATGTACTGTTGAAAGTGCTGAAAATATGTAACTCGATCCACCCCCTTACAACAACGGTTTGGTTGCGTCTATGGACAAAAATAAAAACCGTAAACCATAAACTGCATAGAGCCTAGAAGTAGCTACAACGATTTCATACAATCATGCTGAATTAGGTGTTGAGGGCAACTGAGGATGAAGGAGATCCAGGGTGCGATAAGAGCTCATGAATGAATTCCATCATAAAGTTGGGTAAAAAAGATGTTTGATATCTAGAAGGCTTCCAACAATAAAAAGAAGAAACGTGATAATCTTAAAGATTCGGGCCGCCCTTGACCATCCATATCATATTAATATGGCAGCGCTGAATAACAATTCCCTTTTTTCCCAAAAGAGGCTTTAAAATTGAGAACATCGAAGGAGGTGAATAAAATTGAGAACATGGAAGGAGGTGAATATGATCGACAGGGATATTAATAGCCCTTCTCATAACACTAGGTTGGGGGTGTAAATGCTACATTATCTTCCACGTCTTGTCCTGATATGTTACAAATTCATGCAATTTTTAGAATGGGGTGTAAGCGCTATATTATCTTCTGTATCCTGTCCTGATATGTTACAAACTTATGTAATGTTTTCTCCTGTTATTTTATAGAATGGGGTGTAGGTGCTACTTATCTTCCGCGTCCTGCCTAATATGTTACAAACTCATGCAATTTCTAAAATTGGGTATAAGTGCTACATAATCTTCTGCGCCCTGCCTGATATGTTACAAACTCATGCAATTTCTAAAACAGGGTGTAAGTGCCATGTTATCTTCCGCATCCTGTGCTGACATGTTACAAACTCATGCAATGTTGTCAAAGACAAGTTAGGCAAACCTGGCTGCCGCTTTCATGTTAAGTCTCTCTAGCCACATCCCTAGCATACACATCATATAAACGCATCTGAATTTGTCTATATCTTCGACTATCATTTATCTGCTGCAAATTCTAATGCATTTCGTTACAGTCCAAACTAAGAAAAAGGTAGGTGACATGATCATTACATAAGGACAAAGAGATGACTATAAGCTGTGTACGTGCATTTATAGTCTTATGTAAAAATTATTGGGGTCAATCAAGAGATGATTTGTACAGTGTATTTCGAAAGTGAAATCTTAGAGAGAAGTTTTCTTTATGGTCCAAATAGTTCTATAAGAATAAAGGATGATAGCTAGTTCATGTAGGGAGCACACATTGGAAGGTCAAATACGTTTCAACGTGTGCTCGTTAAAAGTTTCTTAAGTGCCTGGAAAATGTGCTTACCTTCTACGATGGCCCATGACTGCCTTCTAAAATGCCTAATACTTAATAGTTTATTCCGTAGTAGATGGTGCAAGTGATGCATGTGCACGCCCAATCTCCCTCCCTGCTATGAAAACTACATACTAGCAAGATGGAACAAGAAAGTTCAATTATAGCTCAAATTAGAGTTTTAAAATAAATTTAACTAACAACTTAGGGTTAAGTGAGCACATTGAAGTTTTTCTGTCCGTCATGGATAACAGTGGAACAGCCACCTTGTTAACTAGCTCTTTTTGATATCATTAAACTTAAAACCCACAAATAATGTCTGAGCATGTCATTTCACACTAAAAACAATTGATTCTCATTTTTTTCATTATTACATGGATTATTCGTAGGTGTCCGTATTTTGTTAACACATGTCAGTGATTTTAAGTTTCACAAACCATTTGGTTCAAACAATCTCACATCCTATGACCCGCTGAGTTGTTGACATAAATGACAACCAGACCTGATGTTAGCCACTTTCTAAAACCATAATGGATTATCTCATAGTTCCAGAGAAGCATTGGAAGTATATACAGACAATTTCCTTCATGGCTGCTTAAGTTTTTACCTTAATAGCTGTCTTCATCATTACTGAAGCTTGGATATTAAAAGTCTGTATTGTACTCTCAAAAAAGGATGCTTATCAGACAACAAAGTTGAGTTTATCCTCATTGTCATTGTTTGTTCTTTTTGCAGCCATGATCCATACACAATACACGTTAGCTTTCATCACAGTCGCCATAAGACATTGGGATACGAACAAATACAAGGTCGGGACATCTATCTCAGAATGAGGATACAGGGATATGTAGGTACATGTTTAGTCTGATGCATTGTTATGTCTGATGCACATACATAAAAATATTGTAGTTAAAAAATTATACTAAATTGTCATAAACATTGAATCATAAATTAAATTGAGGTTGTTTCCCACACCTGTCCTCCCATATTTCTTCAAAATCCTAGCGACTGTTTTTCATGCTTTCCACAACTCCCGTTGATTTTTTTGTTTTAACAAGTGGTCATATGGCTTGGGTGGGCCTTTGAACATTTTAGGGCCGCCTATGGTTTTTAATTTACTTCTTGTTTTTAGTTTTCTATCGTTTTTCTTTTGAAGTGACAACCACCAAAGCATCAAGAGATGCCAGGGCACATCCCTACCTGCTAGAGAGCCCATCTCCAACAACAGTCTCATAATCTAGTATCGAAATCGAAGTGCTTTGCTGTTACTTAATACAAGAACGTAAAGCTGCCACTTTAAAAACCTTAAAGCCTTTCTATCACACTGGATATCACAGATATAAATGAATGTAGTTCTACCAGCAAAAACCTCAAGATTACCTAACAAACATGGAAGTCACAAAAGGACTTTGTGAAACAATGTTAATGACCTAATCATATATTGCCATGAATCTTCTTTCAATTACATACACTTATTTTTATTAAAGCTATTAGTGCAAGTTTGATATACAAGCTTTCACCTAACCCAATCCTAAATGCATGTGTTTTTATGGCTTCACAGGTTGTACCCGGCAATCACCCAACTGTTGGACCAAAATGCTTGCTTTTCCTGTTTGTGTTTTGGTACCTTTTTTGTAATTGGGAAGAGATGCCATCTTTAGGGAGTCGGGCCACAACTCAGACCTGTGCCAACACGGCAAACTCACTAGAACTTACAGCTGGACCACGGTCATCGCCAAAATTTTAAGAGCTATGAAGAGAGATATTGGTACTTATTTATTCGTGGTAAAAATCGTAAAAGAGCTATGAAGAGATATTTTGGTACTTATTTCTTAGTGGTAAGAATCTTAAAAGAGGGCAATCTTAGGGAGTCAGGTCACACAGCAAACTCACAAGAGCTTACTGCTGGACCACAGCCATGAGCAAAATGTTAAGGCTATCAAGGGAGATTTTCCTATTTCTTACTGTTAAGAATCTTAAAAGAGGGCAATCTTAGCTAGTCAGGCCACAACTCAAACCTGTGCCAAGACAACGAGACAAACTCACTGGAACTTACAGCTAGACCGCAGCCATCGGCAAAATATGCAGAGCTATGTAGAGAAATTTCGGTACCTATTTCATTGTGGGAAAGACTATTACAGTTTAACCTTTCTAGCCGATATGATATTCAACTTGAAATTCTGCTATGCATATCCGAACTCTAAAAAGGAAATTATTTTCGACTAAAACTAAAATGAAAAATAAACATCACGGCCCGGTTGCAGAGTCAAAACTAAGGTTGCTTGTATTTGGTTTAGCAAATAGCTGCATCTGAAATAAATTAAATTCCACCGCAAGGGTAGGACAACATGAAATAAACCAAATTTCATTTTCTTAAAAGAGGCGGAATGACTGAACAGAAAGCATCACAAAATTCATGGCAGTGCATGATCAAAGAGGCATAAATAAATAAACCCCGACAGCAAGAATCCAACACGGCAATATCTTTCAAATTCACTTCACAAATAACCCTTCGAAACCCTAAAATCAAAGGCAATATATAGGCCAATTGATCACTCAAAACAAAATGAAAGGCAACCAAACCTATATTCCCATATTATAACCCCACAAAATTCCCTGTACAAAGAATAGAACCAATGGAGTTTACAAAAATAATTTCTATGTATACAAAGGACACTCGACCCAACCACAGAATTACACACAAGTGGTCGCGAGTTCGAGTTTGGAAAAATCAATACCACCAGTAACGAATCCCTTTCCCTTGGCCTCATTTCAGAAACGCTTTCTAGGGTTTGGAGGCCTTTAGGGTTTCATTGATTCAGCAATGCTGCGGTTGTTGTTTCAGCTTCGAGGAGTCCGCAAAATTCGTCGTGGCGGAAGATCCCCGGTACTGTAAATCCCCGTCCTGAAAATCCCGTGACCCCTCGTCGAAATTGAGCTGATAGCTCATCTGATCGTAATGAAATCTCGCTGGCCTGGAATTGCAGATGGTTTTCCCATCGGCCTTACACCTCCGAACGAAATGCTTCCATTTGGTCCCTCTGCAGCATCCCCCAGCATAATCCTCCACCATCGACTCTGACCATTCCCCGGCTCGCCTCACGCTGTTCCATCCCTTGCGCCACCAGTGCTGAGAATCTGCATCCACGGCTGTAGCTTCCGGCCCGGAGTTCGACCTCCTGACCTTTTGGAACCAAGAGGACTTGAGCAGTGAGCGCTCGGCAGTGAAATCATCGGAGCCAAAACAGCAGCAGCAGAGCAGGGTGGTGCTTCTTGATCTGCGGTGGCGCATGTTGTTGGCGTCGTCCATCTCGGGGGGATTCGAACCCTGGACAAGCGGAGTCTCCTGGCGCGGCCACATTTAAACAATGTATAACAAATCGAGAATTTGATTTGATGTGACTATAAAGATACAATATATTCATTTTAAAGATATGTATTGCCGAGTGGATGACGCGTAAGCGTGTGTTGGTAATGATGGCGCCTTGTATTCCCAGTTGGCTTTCTCCACGTGGATGCTGATAGCGACGCAGAAACATGCGAGCTTGTATTTATCCTTGGCAGCCGGTAAGTCTCTCTCGGTAGTGTGGGTTTTAAGCTTACGTAGCGTATAAACTCACAGTGGTCCCTTTCCAAGGGCGCCGTCACCCGTGCGCACGCCGAAAGTGCAAATTTGACTTTAAGAAAATTGGTCAATCCAAAGTGGAGTTTTTTAAATTATGAATACTTGTTTCTGCTACCAATCCTTGCACCATATGATTTGAGGATGCCTTAAATGGCTACTTCTCAATAGGCTCCAAAAAAAAAAGAGGAGGTGTGTCACTCAACAAGCTGACCAGCATCACTAGTGACAGATGAAGCACTATGACTAATAAGAACATTTTGGCTTTTCGTGATGCCTCTAGGCCACAAATTGTTATGTATTGACTCACAAGTGGTTTTAGAACTAGTTCTTTTTGCTCTTAATGACTAACTAATGTATATTGAATGGAGCTTCCCTCGACCCAGATCAATTAATACCCAATTTTATCTCAATATTGTTTATATTAGGTGTGAGAGAATTGTGGGCCACATCACATGGATTTGAAATCTCGTTTTTAGACCCATAGGAGACAGAAGTTGGATTTATTGGTGGGTTGATGCCAAAACTAAAATTACCAAATTTCTTCAACTATATGGTAAGCAAGTAGTTATCTTCAGATAGCATGCTCATGAAGTTTGAGCATGGTGACAGTCAAAGAGAGCATGAGATCATAGTGCATTAATGACAAAGTGGTCAGATTGATGGTTTGGAGAAATATGGCACATATGTAGGTCTGTAAGAATAAAGAAGTTGTGAGGCATCCATAGATGTCTTGATGAAGCCCTGATATGTCATTTGATCATTTGGAATGAAAAACATGCATCTTCTAGCTTAAGAGAAGCCAAACCATCATTGCACGTCATGCAGATATAAATGAACAACCAAGTTTGTGCATTTATTTTTGGTACTCAAAAAGTCAACTGAGGTCAAAGGATTTCATGGAGATGTTGTATATAGTGCCAAGAAGGTACCATGAAGATTTGGAGTCTTGAAGTATTTTCTAGCTCGAGATATAAATCTTCAAAATTTCTCTAGCAAACTGTGATGGACTAGAGACCGTCAAATTTAACTTCGTTGAAGTCTAAGGTCAACTAGTTAGAGGATCTAACGGTGCACGTTAAATCACAGATCTTGATCTAATGGTGCATGCAAAAGTCAAATTGTCAATTAATGAATGCTCTAGTGACATGCATCACATTCATGGAGCTTGGACAGAAGATCAACGGTTCACGAATGATCATGCAATTAGAAGATCGATAGTGCGGGTCGAATCAACAAGTCAATGTGCACATAATGCATGCAAGGCTACCAAGTGGCACAATCATGGGAGCTCAGAGCTTAGATCAATGGTGAGTGTTACTAGATAAAGATCAGGGTAATCTACAGAGATCAACGAAGTGCATTTATTCACAGTTGCCAAGAAGCACAAGATGAGGTTAAAGTACTCAATGTTTAGTGTCTAAATAGTGATCGTTGGAATTTAAATATTTGAATTTGTGAGGTAAAACCAGTACTTAGTTTCTGAGCTATAACTTTTGTAATATTTCTTTATGCAGTAAAAAGCAAAGTTGTAGAGGACTTCAAGGCGCTTCCAAAGAACCTAGTTAGAAGGTCTGAATGTTTGTACAGTCAAAGATATGAAGCTTCAAAGTTGACGGTTTGTTAGTTCATGGTGTTTTTGTGTACATAATAATGTTTGAGCAATTTGTGCTTTAACAAAAGAATGTTTTGGCAGGTATAATGACTTGAAGATGTCTTAGGGATCATATGGAGTGGACCCATGTATTTGAAAATGATCTTATGTTCTTAATTTGCTCAATGAAATGTTAAATGGGTGAATAAGTCTCCATGAGACCTATAAGGGCCAATAAGGCCTAATTGAAAGGCATAGTTGCTTAAGTGTGACCTATAGATGCTATGGCCAACATGTGGAGATAGTATTGAGCACTTTAGATGTCTTAAGGTTTAAGACAAGTATTATGGCCGACCTAGAAGTTGATATGCATGAAGACTCTATAAATAATGGAGACCAAGGCAATGGTTTCTAGATTTGATTGTGTATGTGTTAAGAGAGCAGAAGACAAAGGTGAAGGAAAGAGATTAGAGAGAGTGTGCTTAGTGGATGGACTGAAGTACAAAGCAGATTGAGGATGAGTGAAGAAAACTAGAGAGATCCAAAGGGTGTTTGGATGCATTGCTTGTATAAGCAAGTTTGTATGTGTGTGATGAGTTGAAGAGAGGTGTTATACATTATGTCTCCAATCAGAATTCTGGAGTTGTTGATTTAATAAGATGTTGTGTGGGTGCTCAACCTCTAGAACAAGTGGGTGCTTGACCTCTAGAACAAGTGGGAGCTTGTTCATACTTGGGGGTGGGTGCTTCTTGTGAAATGGTTGCTTCACTAAAATGTTTCATGTTTGGAATCATCTTATAAGACAAGTAGTCCAAGTGTGTGCAGGCTTGAGAGTGGGTTTTATTCCCTAAGAGGGTTTCCCACGTAGATCTTGTGTGATCTTGCATCATCTTTCTTATTCATTGTTATGAACATATTGTATGCTTTATGAATGCTTGTGATCATTGATTAAGAATTTGAAAAGATTGCAATTGAAGTTTAAAATATCTTGCATCACTGATTCACCCCACCCCTCTCTCAGGGAATGTACCTTCAACAACATCATACCATGAATTCCATAGGATTTCATAGGTACTTAAAAATTCACCATTTAATGTTTAATTGCAATCTCATGTTGTTCAAATGAGATACAAGCTAAAATTTGAAGAAGCTTACAAAGCCAAGGGAGCCCAACTCGAAGTTATAATGCATTGGTTGAGAGGGTGACAGAGTCACCAAAGAATTATTTGCTATTCTCCTCTCCAAACAAGATACAAATAGAATTAAAGCCATTAATGATGTCAATGTTATGTTTACTAAGCTCCCATACATCCTGCAAGCTTCTATGCATCATTATAATGGAGTGTTTGTTGCCAAACCCTCTTTCCTAGCTTATGAAGTAACTCTCCTACAATGCCTTCAAGTTGCCCCATGTAAGCTTTTTTAAACACAGAGAATTACCTACGATAGACCTCTAAGTCCAATTAATCTCAAGGAAACAATCATGTAGATGGCCTCTATCAAAGCCCCTAGTGTCGATGGTTTCCCATGTGAATTTTATCAGGTCCTTTGGGACACTACTGGACAAGAGCTTCACAAAGTCTATTTTGAAGTTGTTTTATCCAACTCCTTAGGAACCCTCATCAATCAAGGTAATATCAAATTCATTCCAAGCACTTGAGATCCTAATCTTATTACTAATTAGACGTCTATCACTCTTTTGAATTCCTTCTATAAAATCATTGCTAAAGCCCTTGCCCTCAAGGTGAGACATTTTCTTCCCATCATTGTTAGAAGCGAACAAACATGACTTATCCAACAAAGGTATATGTTGGTCCATAATATTGCATGTTTGGGAGGGTATGGAATGGGCCAAAGTCTCTGGTAAAAAATATATGTTTGCAAAGATTGGCTTTGAGAAAGCTTATGACAAGATCGAGTGGCCCTTCATCATTGCAATGCTTCAAGCTGTTGGGTTCAGCACTTAGTTCATTTGCATTATTAATATGTTGTTTTGAAATGCTAAATCTTGCATTATTATTCACAAGTTTGGAGCGTCCAGGTGTATTAGGCAAGGTTGCCCCTTGGATCCCTCTCTTTACGTGCTTGTTGCATAAAGGTTCAACTACCTATTGGCCAATTACTCTTCAAGAGGTTTGGTGAAAGTGATCTCCCTTCCCCATTCTGATCAACAATTTATCATTGATCATTTTGTAGATGTTTCTTTTCTTATGGTTTTGGAGGAAGAAGATATAGTCAACAATGCCATGGAATGCCTTGACATGTTTTCCTTTGCATTATGTTCCTCTATTCATTGGAGAGACTCGATGTTACAGATAGTGTCTCTCCCCCAAACCTCCTTGGTTGGGAGGATATCAATGATAATGGATTCATCCAGACATGTAATTTAAGTTTATGTGTATTCCATATGATTTTTTGAGCTTCTGCATTTGAGCTTTAGTCATATGTTGTTCAGAGGGTTGAGACAAATATTCCCTATTGGATCGCCAAACCTCTTTCTTTAGTAGCGAAGTTCCAAGTTTGTTCCAAAGTGTTGGTTACTACCCATGTTTACTATCATTCTTTTTGGGCTCCTTCCAATGTTGCCTATGTTAAATTGGAGAAATTGTTGAGATATTTTCTTTTGGCAAATTCAAAATGTTATAAGGCTTCCCACAGGTTATCTTGGGATATTTGTTGTGGACCTAAGGAAGTAGGGGGGATTGGGCGATGTCCTAGGTGTCAAGTGGATCACCAAAAGCTTAGAAGGGGATGAGGCTTGGAAGGTTTTGTTGAGGCATTGCATTATCCAAGGAACTCCTCTTGGTAGAAAGGCATATAAGGGACTTGATTTGCAAAGTCTTCTTCTTTCTCTTATGCTAGTTCAAATTGGTAATAATTTTAGGGTTAAAAGTGTATTTAAACCCTGGGAATTACTCAAACCCAAACTCATTTGGGTAGGGGATGGTTTTAGAGATGGACTTTCTCTTAATTCTCATTCTCTTTGGTGGTCTCCCATTCTTGATTTTCATAATGCTCCATTTGCCATGGTTACCTGGATTAAGATTCGTAGGATTTTATAAAAGGGAATCAAGACTATCAATGACATCTTCTGTAAGGTTTCTCATGGGTGGCTTCACGGGATATGTTTAAAATTAAATACCATCTTAAGAATGAGGATATAGAGTTTATTTTTGAAATTCAGAACCCTATAATTGATGTTTGTCTTCACAAGATTGTTGTATCTTCTAGAGCCCCATGGGGAAAGACTAGCATTGGCCTATTGCTACTCCTTTATACCGATACAAACCCCATATTAGGTATCATTTGCTTGCCCCTCAACGTATTTAGAGTGAAACACAACCACCATTAGAAGTTAAGGTCCCCGAATGTTTTTTGGGCTTAAAGCTTTGTCAATCTTTGGGAAGCTCATATTGACCCAAAAAACTCATTTTCTTTGGTATATTCTCTACTAGGGCTTATCAATTGGAGATCGGATCAATCACACGGGTGCTTCAAATCCCACTTGCCCTACTTGTCATCACACTAAAATTTTTAAACACCTTTTCTAGTTTTTCCCCGTGATCAACTAAAAATGAATTCATACCCCTTTTCAACTTTTTCTTTTAGAACTATTTACTTGGAAAATGGTTCTTCTTGGGGACTCCACCATGTTACCTACAAGATACAACACTTTATGGCATATCTTTCATGCTAATATTCTTTTTCATACATAGAAAGATGAAAATCATTTTATTTTTAAAAATGGAGTTACACCAAGAGATTCTTTAGTGACTAATAAAGTTATTGTTATCTCTAATGTTTTGCTTCAGATCCAAGTTTAGGGAGAGAAGGTTTGGTTGGAGGTGGAGCACCTTCAGACTCATTTGGACCACTGGGGAAGTGTTATGTGTTGTTAGTCAAGGGCCTCCAGATCCTCCCTGTCATCATTATCCTTCTCAAAGTTGTGGCCAAGGTTTTCATCGTCACCACTCTAAGAGCAAGTGAAGCTCCTCTTCCCATTCCCATCGGCCTTCACCTCTTTATATTAGTGGCATGTTTAATCGTCTTGGAAGTAGTGTTGGTAGCAGTTGGGGTTTTCCTCCCAAGATAATTTTCCACACTTGCCTCTTGTTATTCTCCTTCCTAATGGGTTGAATAAACTAAAGAAAGGTAGCATAATATGGGTGGGATCTCGTACTTGATACAATGGGCCCTCTAGGCACCAATGATTAAGGGGGAAATCCTAATAGTCCCCTCCTCCAACCACCATGTTCTCTACCACTACTTAACTACATTGTTATTTATGGTTAGTGTTCCTTGGTTTTATCACCCTTTTTTATTGGACCACATTTTTGTTATGGCTATAATTACTATACAACCTTAACTTTGGCTTTGTTTTAGTTATGCAATTTACTTTTTGTCTCAAGGCTTTCTTTAGCTTGACATGACTTGCATTTTGGGGTGTGATTCCCTCCACGTGTTTTTTTGTACGATTAACATTGTACAATTATGTTTCATTAATAAAAGTGTGATTTTAAATTAAAAATATGGAGTTGGAGCCACTCAATTACCCCGTTGATTTTGGAAGGCTCTGGAATACTTGTTATGTTGGTATTATCCTAGGTTTTTTATAGTTATCATATTGTTACCACTTTATTCGGCTCTACTAGAATTTTTACTATTTTGATTAACATTTATTAGCCTTTTCCCTAGGCTTTTCCTCTTTGGGCAGTCGTTTGTTATTTAATGGGATCCCCATAGGGGCTTGCATCATTTGATGTAACTTACTCTGGTGAAAGTAGCTATGGCATGAAAGAAAGCTAACAAGTTTTTTTTCAAGGCCTTCCATGATGTAATATACCCCATCGAGATAATCCCTTTGATGTTTTACTGGATTTTATGGAATTTGATGAAACATGTTAATGTCTTGAATTGAATACTTTATTAGTTACTTTGTGGGACACATCACTATTGAATCCATGCTCAAACGTTGGGTACAAGACCAATCATAGACCCATGACATCAAGGTACTTGGCGTGTAACATCTAACCAAGAGTTTCTTCCTTTTTAGGTTTGAAAACCGTAAGCACTATATGACCATACACAAACATAACCCATGTTATGTTAGGAGCTCTCTGCTTATGTTTTCTCCTTGGACTTGTTACTTTATCATCTCTGACAAGGCCAAACTCAAGGTCTCAATCTAGGTGGAGTACCTCATCTTATCTATGCCATTTTGGCCTTTTCTAGAACAATTGGTTAAGCCTTTGGGTTGATTCATATGTTTCAAAATTGGTAGGTTCTACATTTCCTGACCACAACAATGTGTGTTTATCTAGATTGACCACACATAAGACCTATATGAAGCTATATATATTCAAATTAGAGGGCAACATTTCACCCAAGGGGTTATGTATATTAACCTCCCCACATACATGCCTTTGGTGTTAGTCTTCAAATCAAAAGATCAAGGATTATCCACTCCATAGTCAAACCCACTCGTCCTCCTATTGGAGAGGATGATGGCTGGAAAGTGGTGGGTTATTGAAATAATCAAGCCACTCGCAATAAAAATTCAATGATGGTTATCTCGAAGCCAATCATGACTTCCATGATAGCCCAACTACAACTCAACATCCAACCTGAAATTATCCAATCTCGTCAAAAAAACCCTAGCTTTGCGATGACAAGTACTCCCAAAGTCGTTAGTGTGGTTTTCAAGTCCCAAGAGTCTTTAATTAGTAGTTTATCTTAATTTCAACCACATGACCCTCATCACATAAGCCCCCTCCACCCCCATGGCTTTCAAGCCTATGGAAGCTCCCCTCTCCCCTCATCACCAAGCCATGGGTCACTTGTGAATTCCTTCCCCTGACAAACATGGGTAATATTTCATGTAGAATGAGTGACAACTTGTTGTGCTTGTAAACTTTATTGCCAAAGGTCAACAAAATAATTTCTTGATAGCCACTTTGCGGCATTAGAAGGCAAAGAGGGAGAAACCATAAATCTTGAAAGTTTCTAATTAATATATACTCATGGAATGTATTAGGAATAATAGACCTAACACACAAGTACATGGTTCAAAACAACCATCTGAATTTTGTAGATTTGCATATTCTTTACTTGCAAGAGGTGAAGATTAATAATTTCTCTCTCTAGATGGCAACTAAGACCATTTGCCCTGACTTTACATGTCACACTTCTAACCATGACATTAGATGTGGAACAATCATCACTTTGATAGCACCAATTGTTGCCTCATTTGTAACGGGTTTGGGAGTGGACTTGTATAACTTTGCTCTATGGACAATGTTCGAATTTGATGTACTAAACCTAGGGTTTACCAATCTTTGTACCTCCAATGACATTTTATAATGAGTAACGTTTTGGTGGTGTCTAGTGGATCAACACCATGTGTTGGAGAATTAATCTTATTTGGGTTATTTAGTATAGTTCAAGGTTTATTATAAGTCTCCTTTATATGTGCATTTATTATAATTATAAATGTACTTTCTTAGATTTATGAGGTGTCACTCACTTGTCTTGTCCACTTATAGGCTTTGGAGTTACTTGCACAAGTAACTCATCCTCTTACTTGGCGCACACATCTTCCTCATTGGGAAGATGATTAAGGACACTTAACACACATACTAAAACTTACACATGTAATTCTTATTCCTTTTAGCTCTATTTATCGGAAAAAAATCTCTCTTATTCTCCATAGTCTACAATCTTGATCTTTCTCTTTCTCTTGCATCTTTGTGATGCTATTTTGGCCTGAGGCCATTATTTCTCTCTCTTAGCTTATTATTGCTATGTAATTGGAGATTCATTGATTGTAAGGCTTCTTAATAATTTTGTGAGGTTTTATTCCATTCTACGATTTTCTCACTTGTCAACTCTTATCTCTCTTTGTGTGGTCAATTACTCTTAAAGTAATTTTGTTGATTTATGCAATCTTTAAAGTATTTGACAATATTCTAATATGGTATTAGAACATGTTTCTCTTCTAATGTTGAAACTTGAATTTATGCAAGGTTTTTGGTGAAAATTTTTATTTATTTTTGGAAGGGTTTATACCCTTGTAACCAATTTTAATTTTCTTCTTCATTTTTAGCATAAATATTTTCATTTTTTTGTCATATTTACTTTCTAAGGGTGTTCTAATTAAAGTTTTCAGTAAATTCTAGTTTTAAAATTTTAAATGAAATTTTTTTAAACAAAAAGTTTGTCACATTAAAAAATTTGTCAAATTATATTAATTATATATTTTGATTGGTAAGTCTTTTTTATTTTAAATTTAATAATTTTTTAATTTATTAAATTTTATTATTCCGTCAAAATTTTAACAAAACCTAGATCATAATTTAAGAGAAATCATCAAAACTATAACTTTAGCTTTTTTTAAAATGTGAGCAAGCATCTCATTTATTTCACAATTTTTTTGGTTTTAATTCCGTTTTTTCCTGAACCTAAGCTTTCTTTGTTATTATTGACTTACAAATGACAACTTAGTTTATGCAACTCCAATATATGTATCTTATGCGAAAGACAATTCAATTTTTGTGAGGAGCATCTTTTCCTTCTTAGCGCTCTTAGACAATATTATATAACGCATTTAATCTTAAAAGCATTCATTAATGCCTTTCCTTCCTTTTCCCTGTAAGTGGCGTTATTTCCTTTTTTGATTTGCCAAGTACAATACATAATCCATAACAAAATTTTGAAGGAATGTGTAAATTACAATCCAAATTCATAATAAGCGGTAAATATTTTTTGATTTGCCAAGTACAATCCATAATCCATAATAAGCGGTAAATTTAATTAAGAATTTCATTTTACTTTTGATTCAAATCTGATACATACTTTCTTTTTTTTCCAAATTCGAAAGGGGATGATCATTTATATTTTTTTTCGAAACCAAACTACAAAGAAACTTTTAAATGTTTTATAAAAGGCATTTTGTTTCTAATTAAAAGTTTTTTATTCCTACATGGTGAAAGTTTTTCAACTAAATTTATTTTTTATTTAAAAAAAAAAAAAAAAACTTTTGTTTTTGGTGCTTTAAAACCAATTTAAAGTTAATATATGACATTATTTTTTATTTTTTTTAAAATCGTTAAACTTTGATATTATGACATATGTTATTTTAAGGATATGAGTTTTTTTTTAAATTCATTAAAATTTTCCAACACATTTTTTTTTAATGCATTACACACAAATAATAAAAAGTTTTTTTTGTATTTCATGTATTAAGGCAATCTTTTTAAGTAATTTTCATAAGATTACAACTTTTTCTTTTATAAGTTTTTGTATTTGATGTTTTGATGTGAACTTACATTTACAAGTTAATTGATCTAAATTTTTGTAGGAACTAGCAGACTTAATGATAGAACTAATTAACCATTCATTAACAATAGAACATGATTCAAACACATAATGATGGAATTGCCAAATGATGGTACTACCATTGAAACACACAGAGCAGGATTCATTCTCATAGACTATAGAATTGACAAATCACATATTGTTCGCAACATACTAAAAGATGAAACTGTTAAACCATTGAAGCATAATTCAAACAACTTAGAGATGGATTCAAACATACAGATCAACATAAACATTCAAAAAATATTAAACAACTTGTATTATCATGATTAAACTGAAATTACACTAAACAGATTATCAGTGATGAGCTATCGTGCTCAATCAGACAACTTAACTTCATTGGCCACTCTGAGGCCCATGCCAAATACATATCCTTCCTGCATACTCACTCATTCATGCCAGATTTGAGGCCTATGCCAAATACATATCCTTCCTGCATACTCACTCACTCATTCCTACCAGATTTGAGGTCCATGCCAAATACATATCCTTCCTGCATACTCACTCACTTATTCCTGCCAGATTTGCCTTGCTCCTAGCTACCATACATGGCATACTTCTCTCATATTGACTAGCTTCAGTTGGGATGCTTCGAAGGCATACATGATACATAGTAGTGCATACATTTATAATATATGATGGAAGAGTCTAGATACAAATAGTAATTTTTGGAAGCCTTTGAACAAACTAGAAGAGCTATTAATGCATTAAATCTATAGTTGTCCAAAACATATCTCCATAGATTACAAAATTAAAGCAAAAATTAAATGTAAATGTTGTTGACAGTTGTAATGATTGACAGCTAGGACAAAATTTGATTACGTAGGCAGTTTAGATTATACTTGACTCCAACATTCTCCCCCTTAAGATAAAATACCGCCATTACAACATTTATGCGTTCTCTTCTCCACGTCCTCTTTCTCTTTATCTCTATTTGCTCCGTAGGTTTCTCCAGATTCTTCTCTAACTACCACTCTTGCACCTCGGTTTTTCACTCCTCCATCCTTCTCAGCATTCACTTGCCAAAGTCACCTTCCACTTATGTCACGACATGCATCAAAATTGCTTGTTTTCTTTTGCCTAGCCTTTGTCGTTGCCCCCTTCATCAAATATCCAAAACCAAAGATGACCCAACATATTAGGTTCAAATGGACAATTGCATGCCCTATACAAACAAAACACATGGTCAAACAAATAACTTGTTGCATTATACAAACTGCTCATATAGATATTGATAGAGACTTAAAAACACACTGCTCCTTGGAATAACAGACAACAAAGAATCCTTAGGACAAATGATTATGCCAATACAAACTCAGATAGATAACCTTAGGCTCTGAAACTTTTTACAACTTCTGAGGATTGATTCCATGGGCTCTGATACCACTTGTAGGAACTAGTAGATCTGATAACAGAACTGATTAACCAGTCATTAATAGTAAAACATGATTCAAACACACAATGATGGAATTGCCAAATGTTGGTACTACCATTGAAACACACAGAGCAAGATTCATACTCATAAACTATAGAATTGATAAATCACATGCTGCTCACAACATACCAAAAGATGAAATTGTTAAACCAGTGAAGCAAAATTCAAACAACTTAGAGATGGATTAAAACACACAGATTAAAAAAAACATTCACAACAAATTAAACAACTTATATTATCATGATTAAACTAAAATTACACTAAACTGATTAATAGTGATGAGTTGTCATGCTCAATCAGATAACTTAACTTCATTGGCCACTCTGAGGCCCATGCCAAATACATATCCTTCCTCCATACTCACTCATTCTTTCTAGATTTAAGGCCCATGCCAAATACATATCCTTCCTGCATACTCACTCACTCATTCCTGCCAGATCTGTCGTGCTCTTGGTTGCCATACATGGCATACTTCTCTCATATTGATCAGTTTCAGCTAAGATGCTTTGAAGGCATACATGATACATAGCAATGCATACATTTTTAATATCTGATGGAAGACTCTAGATACATATAGTAATCTCCAAAAGCCTTAGAACAAACTAGAAGAGCCATTAATGCATTAAATATATAGTTGTCCAAAACATATCTCTGTAGATTATAAAATTAAAGCAAAAGTTAAACATAAATGCTGTTAACAACTGGAATGATTGACAACTATGACAAAATTTAATTATGTAAGCAGTTTAGATTATACTTGACTCCAACATTTTCCCCCTTAAGCTAAATTACCACCATTACAACATTTTTGTGTTCTCTTCTCTACGCTCTTCTTTCTCTTCACTATTGTCTACTCTATAGGTTTCTTCATATTCTTTTCTAACTACCACTCCTACACCTTAGCCTTCCACTCCTCTAGCTTCTTCTCAGCATTCACATGCCACAACTGCCTTCTGTTCATGTCATGACATGCATCAAAATTGTTGGTTTTCTTCTACTTGGCCTTTGTGGCTGCTCCCTTCAGCAAAGATCCAAACCCAAAGATGACCCAATAGATTAGGTTTAAATGGACAACTTCACACCCTATACAAACGACACAGGCTCAAACAAACAGCTCATTGCCTTATACAAACTGCTCATATAGATATTAACAAAGACTTAAAAACACACTACTCCTTAGAATAACAGATAATAGGGAATCCTTAGGATGAATGATTATGCCAATACAAACTCAGACAAATAACCTTAGGCTTTGAAACTTTTTGCAACTTCCCAGGATTGACTCCATTGGCTCTGATACCACTTGTAAGAACTGACAGACCTCATGATAAAATTGATTAACCATTCATTAATAGTAGAACATGATTCAAACACACAATGATGGAACTACCAAATAATGGTACTATCATTGAAACACACAGAGTAGGATTCATACTCATACACTATAGAACTAACAAATTGTTAGGTTGTGGAGCTAAAAGCTTCAACTATGCAGACATGGAGGAGGTTGCTGAGTTTCAGGGATACCGGCGTCAGTAGTGTAACCGACGTCGGTCATCTACAGTGCATAAGGGCAATCGACATCGGCAAGAGGTTGGTCGACATCGGTCAACTCCAGGTAGACAGGGACCAATGTCGGTCGCCTGTGGCGGTTCGAGAACTATTCGTTGAATCGATTGTTTGCATGTAAAAGGCTATTTTTGGTCTTGAGTTGCTTGTCTAATTATTGTAAATTAGAAGTCTAAGTTATTGTTTAGTGTGGGATCTATTTATAGACCCATTGGCATGTATTGTAATTATGAGCAAATAGAGGAAGGCAAGGTAGATCCTTCCAATTGTAAGAACAGGGTGATCTGTAGGTTGTTGCAAGATCAAGGAGAAGTTCTACATGTGTAAGTAAGATCATTTGAGTTGCAGTTTGTTGCAAGCTTATGGGAGATCTACTTGAAGTACTTTGAGTACTTGTGTACTGGCAGAGTTATTATTGACTGGTTGGAGGTGAACACCAACTCTGTGTTTGAGTTGTGTGTTGGGACCGTTTTTGGTAGGAGAGTGAACTCTTGAAGAAGAATTACTGTACACTTGGTGTGGGAAGCCTGAAAGGTGTGGAAGAGTGTGGCGTCTCTTCATTGTATTCTTTTCTAGATGAGTATTAATACAGATTGTGTTGTCTCTCATATTCTGTGTCATTTGTGAATTCTAGTTACTTATTGCTTCTGGTTAATTATGCATGTTTAGTTGCTTATACAAGGTAATCATATTGTGCTCTTCTTGAGGAGCAAGATCCTGACAAGTGGGATCAGAGCTGTTTGTTGTTCTTGATTCCCCATCACAAATCACATGCTGCTCATGACATACCAAAAGATGAAACTATTAAACTAGTGAAGCGAAATTCAAACACCTTAGAGATGGATTCAAACATACAAATCAATAGAAACATTCACAATAGATTAAACAACTTATATTATCATGATTAAATTGAAATTACACTAAACAAATTAAAAGTGATGAGCTGTTGTACTCAATTATATAACTTAACTTCATTGGCCACTCTGAGGCCCATGCCAAATACATATCCTTCCTGCATACTCATTCACTCATTCCTACTAGATTTGAGGTCCATGCCAAATACATATCCTTCGTACATACTCACTCACTCATTCCTATCAAATTTGAGGCCCATGCCAAATACATATCCTTCCTGCATACTCACTCATTCCTGCCAGAACTCCCTTGCTCTTCGCTGCCATACATGGTATACTTCTCTCATATTGACCAACTTCAGCTGGGATGCTCTGAAGGCATACATGACACATAGTAGTGCATACATTTATAATATCCGATGGAAGAGTCTAGATACAAATAGTAATCTCTGAAAGCCTTATAACAAACTAGAAGAGCCATTAATGCATTAAATGTATGGCTGTCCAAAACATATCTTCACAAATTACAAAATTAAAGCAAAAGTTAAACATAAATGTTGTTGACAGCTGGAATGATTGATAACTAGGAAAAAATTTGATTATGTAGGCAATTTAGATTATACTTGACTCCAACATTCCCCCCTTAAGCTAAACTATCATCACTACAACATTTATGTGTTCTCTTCTCCATGCTCTTCTTCCAATTCATCATCTGCTTTGTAGGTTTTTCCATATACATCTCTAACGGTTGCTCCTGTGCCTCAGCCTTTCACTCCTCTAGCTTCTTCTTAGCATTCACATGCTACAACCACCTTCTGCTCATGTCATGACATGCATCAAAAGTGTTGGTTTTCTTCTTCCCAGCCTTTGTGGCTTCCCTATTTAGCAAAGATGCAAAACTAGAGATGACCCAACAAATTAGGTTAAAAAAGACAACTACATGCCCTATACAAATGACATAGGCTCAAACAAATAGCTCGCTACCTTATACAAACTTCTCATATAGATATTGACAGAGACTTAAAAACACACTACTCCTTGGAATAACAGACAACATGAAATCCTTAGGACAAATGATTATGCCAATACAAACTCAGACAGAAACCTTAGGCTCTAAAACTTTTTACACCTTTCCAGGGTTGACTCCATGGGCTCTGATACCACTTGTAGGATTTCGCAGACCTGATGATAGCAATGATTAACCATTCATTAACAATAGAACATGATTCAAACACACAATGATGGAATTGCCAAATGATGGTACTGCCATTGAAACATAGAGAGCATGATTCATACTCATAAACTATAGAATTGGCAAATCACATGCTGCTCACAACATACCAAAAGATGAAATTGTTAAACCAGTGAAGCAGAATTCAAATAACTTAGAGATGGATTCAAACATATAGATCAATAGAAACATTCACAATAGATTAAACAACTTATATTATCATGATTAAACTAAAATTACACTAAACATATCAACAGTGATGAACTATCATATTCAATTAGACAATTTCATTGGACACTTTGAGGCCCATGCTAAATACATATCCTTCTTGCATACTCACTCACTCATTCTTGCCAGATTTGAGGCCCATGCCAAATACATATCCTTCCTACATACTCACTTACTCATTCCTACCAGATTTGAGGCCCATGCCAAATACATATCCTTCCTGCATACTCACTCACTCATTCCTACCAGATTTGCCTTGCTCCTGGCTACCATACATGGCATACTTCTCTCATATTGACCAGCTTCAGCTAAGATGCTTCGAAAGCATACATGGTACATAGTAGTGCATACATTTATAAAATCTGATGGAAGAGTCTAGATATAGATAGTAATATCTAGAAGCCTTAGAACAAACTAAAAGAGACATTAATGCATTAAATGTATAGATGTCTAAAACATATCTCCACATATCACAAAATCAAAGCAAAAGTTAAATGTAAATGTTGTTGACAATTAAAATGATTGACAACTAGGATAAAATTTGATTACGTAGGCAGTTGAGATTATACTTGTCTCCAACATTTTCCCCCTTAAGCTAAACTACCACCATCACAACATTTCTACGTTCTCTTCTCCATGCTCCTCTTTCTCTTCATTGATGTCTACTCCATAGGTTTCTTCATATTCTTCTCTAACTGCCACTCTTGTGCCAAGACCTTCGACTCCTCTAGCTTCTTCTCAACATTCACATGCCGCAGTTGCCTTCTGTTCATGTCATGATATGCATCAAAATTATTGGTTTCCTTCTACCTAGCCTTTGTGGCTACCCCTTTTAGAAAATATCCAAACCCAGAGATGACCCAACAAATTAGGTTCAAACAGACAACTACACACCCTATACAAATGACACAGGCTCAAACAAATAGCTCATTGCCTTATATAAACTACTCATATAGATATTGATAGAGACTTAAAAACACACTTCTCCTTGGAGTAATAGACCATAGGGAATCCTTAGGATAAATATTTATGCTAATACAAACTCAGATAGACAACCTTAGGCTCTAAAACTTTTTACAACTTCTTAGGACTGACTCCATGGGCTCTGATACCACTTGTAGGAACTAACAAACCTAATGATAGAACTGATTAATGATTCATTAACAATAGAACAGGATTCAAACACATAATGATGGAACTACCAAAGGATGACACTGTCATTGAAACATAGAGAGTAGGATTCATATTCATAGAATATAGAACTAACAAATCGCATGTTGCTCACAACATACCAAAAGATGAAACTGTTAAACTAGTGAAGTAGAATTCAAACAACTTAGAGATGGATTCAAACATACAAATCAACATAAACATTCACAATAGATTAAACAACTTATATTATCATGATTAAACTAAAATTACACTAAATCGATTAATAGTGATGAGCTTTCATGCTCAATCAGATAACTTAACTTCATTGGTCACTCTGAGGCCCATGCCAAATACATATCTTTCCTGCATACTTACTCACTCATTCCTGCCAGATTTAAGGCCCATGCCAAATACATATCCTTCGTGCATACTCACTTACTCATTCATGTCAGATTTGAGGCCCATGCCAAATACATATCCTTCTTGCATACTCACTCACTCATTCCTACCAAATCTGCCTTGCTCCTGACTACCATACATGGAATACTTCTCTCATATTGACCAGCGTCAACTGGGATGCTCTGAAGGCATACATGATACATAGAAGTGCATGCATTTATAATATCTTATGGAAGAGTCTAGATACAAATAGTAATCTCTGGAAGCCTTAGAACAAACTAGGAGAGCCATTAATGCATTAAATGTATAGCTGCCCAAAACATATCTTCACAGATTACAAAATTAAATCAAAAGTTAAACGTAAATGTTGTTGACAACTAGAATGATTGACAACTAAGATAAAATTTGATTACGTAGGCAATTTAGTTTATACTTGACTCCAACATTCTCCCCCTTAAGCTAAATTATCGCTATTACAACATTTATACATTCTTTTCTCCACGCTGCTCTTTCTCTTTGCCATTGTCTACTCTATAGGTTTCTCCAGATTCTTCTCTAACTATCATTCCTACACCTTAGCCTTCTACTCCTCCAACTTCTTTTCTACATTCACATGTCATAGTCGCCTTCCACTCATATCATGACATGCATCAAAATTATTGGTTTTCTTCTGCCCACAACCCGACCTTTATGGCTGCTCCCTACAACAAAGATCCAAAATTAAAGACGACCCAACAAATTAGGTTCAAATAGATAATTGCAATCCCTATACAAATGATACAGGCTCAAATAAGTAGCTCATTGCCTTATACAAACTGCTCCTATAGATATTGATAGAGACTTAAAACACACTGCTCCTTGGAATAACAGACAACAGGGAATCCTTAGGATGAATGATTATGCCAATACAAACTTAGATAGACAACCTTAGGCTCTAAAACTTTTTACAACTTCCCAATATTGACTCCATGGGCTTTGATACCACTTGTAGGAACTAGCAGACCTGATGATAGAATTGATTAATCATTCATTAATAGTAGAATATGATTTAAACACACAATGATGGAAATCCCAAATGATGGTATTGCCATTGAAACACACAGAGCATGATTCATACTCATAGACAATAGAACTAAAAAATCACATACTACTCACAACATACCAAAAGATGAAATTGTTAAACTAGTGAAGCAAAATTCAAACAACTTAGAATGGATTCAAACATATAGATCAATAGAAACATTCACAACAAATTATACAACTTATATTATCATGATTAAATTGAAATTACACTAAACAGATTAGCAGTGATGAGCTGTCATGTTCAATCAGATAACTTAAATTCATTAGCCACTCTAAGGCCCATGCCAAATACATATCCTTCTGCATACTCACTCATTCCTAGAAGATTTGAGGCCCATGCCAAATATATATCTTTCATGCATACTCACTCACTCATTCTTGCTAGATTTGAGGCCCATGCCAAATACATATCCTTCTTACATACTCACTCACTCATTCCTACCAGAGTTGCCTTGCTCGTGGCTGCCATACATGGCATACTTATCTCATATTAATTAGCTTCAGTTGGGATTCTTTAAAGGCATACATGATACATAACAGTGCATGCATTTACAATATCCGATGGAAAAGTCTAGATACGAATAGCAATCTCTGGAAGACTTAGAACAAACTAGAAGAGCCATTAATGCATTAAATGTATAGCTGTCCAAACATTATCTCCACAGATTACAAAATTAAAGCAAAAGTTAAACGTAAATGTTGTTGACAGCTGGAATGATTGACAACTAGGACAAAATTTGATTACGTAGGGAGTTTAGATTATACTTGACTCCAACAATTTTGAGACAAATAAATTTCTATCTTCATTTTTTGTTGAGATGAATATTTTTTGAATCAATTAATATTTTTAGTTATTAATTTTTTTCAGTGATAGCCAAATTTGTATCTTTTACCCTCATGGTTCTTAAATTGACTATTTTGTTAAATTTTAAAAAAAATTATACAAATTATTTTTTTCAAAATGATGAAATAATTGTTCTTAAGAAATAAATTGTATGTCAAAATGATATAATTTCTAATTTGCATAAATCAATTATTTCACTTCAAAATATTTTTCATAACAATATGATAAACATGCAATCCTCTTTGAACATTTTCAATGACAAATTTACATCTTTTACATATTACACTAGCTCTCATTATGGTGAAACTTATTGTGTCTCTTAAACACCTAGAACTTGTCTGAATACTTATTCTATCAACATCGAATTAAAAATCATGCACAATATAGACTATTCAGGTGGTGCACTTGGTAAATGTGAAAAGGGTATTCATAAATCTATTTGTCTAAGTCAAATACAAATATTAAAGGTCTTAGCTATAATACTTCAAATACTTCTAATCCAACTTTGACATCTTATTATAATGTAACTTCTTTTGATTATATTGCTTGTCATGTTTATGATTTAGTTAAAATTGACAAATTTTATGTGCATTGTATAAAATACAGACATCATATATCTAAATGTTATAATTTACATCCAAGTAAATCTTGTATTAAATCCACACATGACACTTTGCATTGTTGAAAAATGACTAAATCAGTTTCTTCTAAGGTTAAAATTGTTTAGATTCTTAAAAATAATGAATCTTCTAGAGACTTTGACGTATCTTTGTATGGTGTTTCTTTGATTACTTCTCGACACATATATGTTATTAGCGACATATCTTCTTTGTCTCCATTTTGATTAACTCAATATCTTTTATTATATTCCTTACTTTTTGTTGCACAGAAAATATGATTTGATTATGTTGACTAATTTCTTTTCATGAAGGATTTCACACTTTATGATGGAATTTGTCATTGCTCTATTTATCTTGTTGTACATCTACTTTTACTAAATTATGTATGTAGATAATATTTTTGGTATATTAGTTATTTGATTTGAAAGATTGATGTTAGTTTATTTATCTTGCAGATTTTGTAGATCATTACTCCATCTTGTTGGTCTTTATTCCATTATAGACTGAACACATTATCCAAAGAGAAATCTTGGAGACTCTAGATAACCACACTTTCATCCTTGTAACTTTTGGTGGCACCTTCTCTTTCATTCTCATACAATTGCAGATCCTCTTGAAGGAAGTTTCTATTAAGGGGGAAAATTATGTAATTTCAACTCCCTTCTTTGTTAGTAAAAGGTTTACTCCACTTTTATACCCCAAATTAAACTTAAAGGGGAGTGTTTAATAATTAATAATCACATAATTTTTGGTGAGGGAGACTGAGTTTGTGGGGAACAACATCTAAACATTATTGCAAATATTGAGCTCTCTCCATTGTTTCTTCCTATGCTTGGAACACCAGTTTATAGTGGTCCATAAAAGTAGGGGAGATTTTAGGGAGATTAGTAAGTCATAGTTAACCTGACTTGATGGCCTTGATCTAATCTTTAGCTTGTTTAGATATGAGAGATTTAAAGAATTATTTGGAGGCCCTATCTCTAATTTTAAACCAATGAAGGTGAGTGTGAATTTGTGCCCCTCTAGCCACGTGGATATATGAAATTTTGATTTGGTGTTTAAGAGAAGCTGTTAGGGTCTGTAATTACCAATTAAATAATTCAACTCGAGATGAGAAGATATTATTTGGTATTCTTTGAGCACAACACCATCTGCATGCTTTTGAACTTGCATTATCTTATTACCACAATGGTAGAGAAAGGTGGTGGTGTGAATGATAAACTCATTCTATCACTCAATCCAATTAGCAGTGTAAAGTGAACATGGCACAAGATTCTAAACTATGGTAACGAGACAGATGGTGCCCTCATGGTAGAGGAGGGAGGTGTTTAGAAATAATTGATTACATGGCACTTTAAATTTATTGCCACTCCACTCCACTCTACAAGTGATGGGATTGTGGTCTAATAGAACATATTCAAAATGCACAAATACATGTCAATCAGAAAGATCAAAAGAGAAGACATGTTTCTTAGAAAGAATAAAATGGTCCAACCTCTTGAGGACCCTATTGGCATTGACACGAAAGTTGGACCACCTAAACCAAATAGTGGTATATATTGGATGCCATTAGAGGAAAGGGTCCACAAGACCCCACTGATTTTTAAAATAAAACATGTCTCACATTCTCCCACACACCATCATATTGGAAGGGCACAAAACTTATCTTTAGAACTCTCAATCATATTAAATTTTATGCACATGAGCCAAGTGGAGAGGGGTTGATTATTAGCCAAATATCACCATAAAATCATTAAGTCAGGACCATCATTTGGGGAATAAATATTTAATACCCCGAATGAATGACCATTAATATTAAGGATAAGACAAATAACTTGATGTGAAAAATCTCACCCCAAGATAATAATTAAGGGGGATTTTTATAGGAAACCAAGATATTGGCATCACCGTGACCCTTTTCATGTAAAGTGGAGAAGTGAGTTGCGTCACACTAGATACATTTTAGATTAATTTGTAGAATAAACCTTAAAATTTTAACTTCTTGTAGATAAACAAAATCTAGAGCTCCATACTATTGACAAACAATCACATAGAGAATTTGAAAGAGGACTCAGTGAGACCTCAAACATTCCAAGATAAGACATTCATTGGGGAATATCATTTATGATAAGTTCCTCCTTATCATTTGTTGATCCCCAAAATCAACTAAGTACCAAACAAATGTGCATTTGCATACTTCATGTGAGTTCAATACCACTAGCCAAGAGGCATGCATAATCTGAACCTCACAACTAGCCAAGAGGCATGCATAATCTGAACCTCACAACTAGCCAATACCACTAGCCAAGAGGCACACATAATCTGACCCTTATAAATAATTACCATCAAATTAGATGTCAGTTGTCATAACTGTGTCAATGTGTGCTATCTTAAAAAGTGGTAGGACCTAAGGAAAATCAGCCATGTGGACCCATGAACCATAGAGGAGATTACAGGGGAAAGTGACAAGTGGATTACCTGGTTACATATCTTGATATGGAATTATGGTGGTAAAATGACAAATAACATGGTAGTTGGCCTTGGGCTAAGATGGAAATTTATATATGGGATTGGGTAGATAAATCCTAAGAAGAATAAGAAGAAAATGAGAGCAACTAGGAAGAAGAGAGAGTTCAGTTAGAGAAGCAGAGTCGAGCTGAGAGCAAGAACTAGTAAGCCACAACAAAGATTAACAAGGTTGAGCACTACTATTATATTGGATTAGGGAGAGATAAGAGATGTCAATGAGATTTTTATTTTAGAATGGGTCTACTATGTGTGTCAAGTGTGACAATTTGCTCCCTTATATGTAATAGAGAGTGGATTTAATAAAAGAGCATATATTGAATAATTGTTTGTTTCATGCTTTTATGATACCATTTGTGGGTGTGTTCCTGACTCATTTGGTTATCTCCATTTCCCACATGTCCTAGACATTGCTCTCCCATCACACACAACTAACATGACCCTAGCCCAAATCCTCCATACATTCACACATTGGGTGAGCTCATGGGGTTTTTCCTCCCTACATGATATGCCAGTATGGGAATTGGCCCAAGTTGTACTAAGTTAGACTTGCATGACATTTCAGCCCCCTTATTGACTAGATTAGCCAAAATTTTTGGTTTTGTTGTTAAGATCGAGTTGTCTTTCATTGTTATGATGTTAGAAGGGCATGCAATGCGTTATGGAATCATTAATTAGATATCTATATATATGAGTAGATTAACATTCAACATGGAAGTACCATAGGAAAGAACTTAAAGGGCATAGACATGATATGAATTGACGGATGGGAATGGCCGATTAGGACCCTAAGAGAAGGAAAAAGTCCACCTTTAAAAATATCATGAGGGCACTTGGAATAAGGGAAGGTCTTAAGACTGATTCTTGCATAGAGATAATATGCTCCAAAGAAAGGATCAAACATGCCATAGAGTTGGAGTGGGATCTAGGAAGAGCTGAAGTGAGGACTAGTTGCTAGAAGACTAGTGGAGCAACACCTAATGTTCCTGATCCCAATTTACAATCCCATATGACCCTCTCAAAATCAAAAGAGGTATTCTAAGATCCACTAGGACTGAAGGTTGAAGAGGCAAAAGTGGGGACTCTACTTGAGTAGGTATTTCATGACCCCCTACTCAAACCAGAAGTAACATAGTTGGTACACATGTTATGTCAATCGAGGAGGTTAAGGATAGGATCTGTTGTAGCAAGAGGGGCCACCATGGGAATAAACACCCTCCCAACATAGACTGTGATCATGTTAGTCCAACATATATTTTATGCCTCAGATCTAAACCTCCTAGAATACTGTGAGATGGAAGATGTTTTAAACTATGTGCATAGGTGTGAGTTCATTTGGAGAGCTTGAGGGATTGTCCTATTAGAGTAGAAGGTGCATTAGTTCACTACCACTCTATAAAGGTGAGTTTAGACCTAATATCATAAGGCCAATTTGATGTAGATAATCATGAAATTCACACTCTTCAAGGCCATGTTTCTAAGGGAGTTTAATGTCTCAAAGGTGGAACATCAAAACATTATGGCATTCAAGGACATCAAGCAGGGGGCTTATGAGACTATACATGCCTATGATGCAAGGTTTAATACCTTGGTCTTGAAGCTCTCATATGACCTCTAACCACTTGAGTATCCTCAGTCATTTGTTGGTGGACTTCTCCCCTTGATCCAATGCACTTTGTCCATGATTGACTTTTCTAAGCCTTGTCAAGCAATGAAAGCCATGCTCAAAGTTAAATTCGCACATTAAATGGATGAAGATTGTCGATCATGCTAGGAAACATAAGTTGAAATGATGAGACAATAGTTACAACATTTTTTTACTATACAAATTATCAAAATGGGGAATGATGATGGCAATCCAAGAAGACATGGAGCATACAGGTGTTCGTGCATCCACAAGTGAAAGACTAGTGATAATGTAAAGAGTCCAGGCCACAAATGATTGTAGTAGGGAGAAGGAGCAACACCATAGATCAACAAGAGGTAGACACTTAGAAGAGTCATCTAGGTAGAAGGTTGACAATGACAATGGCCTAATTTATGATCATGTTATAATTATAGATCATTGGATCACCTCCAACTTGACTTATCCATCCCTTATTATTGTATCTATTACCAAAAAGGACATAAGGTCGATGAGTGTATTGACCTTTATGTGAAACTTACAGGATGAATTAATCCATGGAAGAAAACTAGGAAGGCACGACACATGTATAAATACTCAAATAAGTTGAGGGTTGAATTTATGACCCAACCCAAAAATATGCGTGTAACTTAAATTAATCCACACTCACAAACCAACCCTTTTGACTAGGAACAATAGTCTAAGGTGTTGCACAATGTTGTACGGATCATCTAGGCCTTGTGAAGTGAGCTCAAGTCGGCCTATAAGAGATAAGAGCTACTTTAGGCAGAACTCTAGAAGGTTAGAGCGCTAGTAAAAGTCTCCCTTGGTTGATGCACTCAGGAGTTCGTAAGACATGAACTGATTAAGGTTGAGTGCCTACGAGTAGGTAGGCCCACAAGAATCAAAGCAGGTTCCCCATGTGTAAGGAATGAGAACTTGGTGAAGAACTACACCTTGAAGAAGGATTTACCAATAAGCATCAGGAAGCAGGTGATACCTTCTAACAACCTTACTCAAGATGCAGGCAAGATGCAATCTACATCAACATTATTTGAAATAAAATGTGCCCCTTGGGTATGGAAATCCTATGAGGAAGCTGATTAGGGATGTATTATGGTACACTTTAGCTTCCCCCTTGATCTTAAGATGTAAGAAGAATTGGTTCAGACCCTGAACCATTAATGGTAGGTGATAGTGGTTATGAAGTTGCAGGGACAACATTCCTTAGGAATGAGACGATGCCCCATGTCTCAATATCACCCTACAATTAGCGAAGATTCACCCCACCAATAGAACTCAAGCCTATTTTTGTCCCTTAAGTCAGGATTGTGAGACTGAAGATGCATGAGTCATTGTGCACACCCAAGGTGAGAAAGGTAACCCAAATCATAAAGGAAGGGCTAGCTAAAGTTGTTACTTCTATATAGAGGTTGTCTAATTGATGAGTTGGCTAGGACTATCCTCAAGCCTTGACATATATTCAATAGCAAGAAGTCAAGCCCATCACCAACCATCACCTCATTAAGTTATCAAATTTCATTGACTTGAGTCTTGGAAGGGCCTAAAACCATCGTATAATAACGCATTCAATGCCATCATGTAATAAAGCTTCATTATCCATTCTTATATCCATTTTTCTTGGTAACAAAAGCTATTTTTTGATAATAAAACATACTCACCCCTTAATATCCAATAGGGTGAGTCAAGTGGTGAATTTATTTGGAATGCTTCTATGCCAGATATCTAAGTATCTATGGTGGAGTTAGGAGTGATGTAAAATCATAAATGACATGCTTTAGACCACCAAAAATAAAGTTTGATTTGGTACCCATATGACACATCTCAACATAACACTAATCGGAGAACTAGATACCTATATTAGTGTGGGGTAGGAGATGGTGCCAAAAGGAGGAAAATAAAGGCATCTGACAAAGATGTTTGGAAGAAAATTGCATAGGGGTAGATGTTGGGAAGCACATATAAGGAAAAATAGCATGTGGAAAGAGTTAGAATGTTGACCAAGTCAAAGAGCTAAATAAGAAGGACATGTGTCATATCAGTACATAAAAAATTAGGTACGACCAGTAAGCCAACTTGATGGAGAGAGGAACGATGATGACTAAGCTAATGTACACAAGGATTGACACAATCCTAGTCTTGATCTAAAGTTATTATTTTCAAAGCTAAGTGGTGAGGGAAATGACTTAACCATAGAAGGACAAGCATGATAAGTATCAAGGCATGTAAAAGTATCTACCACTTGTCATAATTTTAATTTTTTAAGCATGACTTAGATAGGCTGCTGCATGCCTAAGCAAAAATAGGTGACAGTATGGACATATGTCAACCTATCAGCCGGATCAACTTGTCACTCCTTTTGTATTTACATATATGGGTGGAAACATGTCCTATGGTACAACTTTCCAAATTAGGTGCATAAGTGGAAGAGACACTGATAACTTAAAAGGGTAGCCTTGAGAGGATTTATGACAAAGATATAGCAGAGAAAGCCAAAGCCATATGAGGAAGGAGGAAATCAGACCTTGTGGGTCGAAAATATAGAGGTTGGATAGGAGGAAGTAGAGATAAAGAGTCAAAGAGAATACACTACCCCATGGATTTAACTTGGGTGATTTAAAGAATGCTATGGAATGGAAGGTCCTCTTTCCGTCGGGATAATGTAGGAAAACTAGAGACTTGCAGGTAGTAGGAGGAGGAAAAAGGAACCTGTTGACTGAAGGGAAAAGCCAAGTGGAAGATGACTCAAGACGGAGTCATGGGCATCCATCACATGAGGATGGGTAGAGGTTGAATAATGCCAAATAAAAAGGAAGCATCTCATGAGGAGTTGCGTAAAAAAAGGTTTATAGAAATGTGAAATCCTAAATGAAGCAGTTGCTTATGAAGAAACTTTGAGGGCAATAAGATTGCATAAGGAAGACAAGTAGAAAAATAACTCATTGTCTGGGGATGAACAACCAATTTAGTGTGGGGTGATGTTAACCCCTAAAATTGGCTAACTACAAGACAATTACGTTCTTGTGTGCTTTAGGCAAGTTCAATACCACTAGCTAAGAGGTGTGTGCAATTTGAACCTCACATCTTGCACATGTGTGTTAGTAATAATTTTTAGTTTAGCATATGTCAGCTATCAGACTGTGCTGACATGTGTTACATGACAAAGTGGTAGGACTTAGGGAAAAACATCCATGTGAACTTACGAATTGTAGAGGAGATTGTAGGGGAAAGTGACAAATAGATTAGCTGGCTATAGATCCTAAAATGGAGTTATGGTGGTATGATGCTATACAATGTTGTAGTTATCCCTGAGCTAAGATGGAAATTCAAATATGGACTTGGGAGGGAAAATCCAAAGAAGAAGAAGAATAAGGAGAGAGAACTATTGGTAAGAAGAGAGAGTTTATTCAAAAAGTCAAAGCTAAACAAAGAGCAAGAACTAGCAAGCCACAACAAAGACCAATAGGGTTGAGAACTATTATTATATTGTATTAGGGAGAGATAAGAGTTGTGAGTGAGTTCTGAATTTTAGAGTGAGGTCACTGCATGCCCTGAGTGTGACAATCTATTCCCTTATATATAATAGAGAGTGGATTTAATAAAAGAATGTATATTAGAATAATTCTCTATTTCATGTTTTTTGATAACATTTGTGGGTGTGCTTCCTGAGTCATCTGGTTATCTTTGTCTCCCACATCTCCCAGACATTGCTCTCTCATCACACACAACTAACATGACCCCAGCTCAGATCCTTTTTTTCTTCACACCTTGGGTGAGTTCATAAGGTTTTTCATCTTTATGTGATATACCGGTGTGGGAATTGGTCCAAGATGTGTCTATCTAGACTCGTATGATGTTTCATCTTCCTTATTGATTAGACTAACCAATACCATCTTCTATATCTATAAAAGCCACAAAACTATTTCCCAAAATAATTTATTGGTTTGGTAACACAAAATCCTCAAGCGAAATGGAATGGCATTTGTCCCCATTGTCCTCTTAGGGAGAATCACCACCGTTATGAGGTGGGATGCATGATCGCCTAGAGGTAGGACCACTTGAAAAGGATGTCCCAATAGGAGATGAACTCATGTGTGGTTGAGAACTTGTGAAACTTGGATCTAACAGGTCGTTGGAGCACTAAGAGGTTTAGGGGAAGGATTGTCCTTATGCACTTCAAAGGAGGGTTTTGGAGAAAAAAAAGCAATAATGGGCTAAGAAATTTTGTTACTGATGGAAAACTTTTATTAGTCATTATCGTCTAGTCGTTATTATTCTTTGCCACCTTGGGATTATTAGAGAGTGTTTGTTCAACAAAGGGGTTTGATTGCCCAATGAGGGGACAATCTTTAATCCGATGGTCAAGATTTTGGCAATGAAAATAATTATTTAGAAGATTGATGTATATGAATTTTTGTGCCCAACATTTTAGGCTAACTTGAATATCAATGTATTTTTTCAAATCTTTAGTCAAGTTGACCTTGATGTAGACACTTGGGGCATGCAAAATAAATCTTGTTTTCTCATGACATAGAAGTCACCCTTTGGGTTTAACAATTTCCTAGAGAAAGGTCCATATAGGGAGTGGGAGGCTAGGAGTTCAATCCAAATTATCACTCGAAGGGATGGCTAGTCAGAAACTTGGAAAGTACGGGTCCATGGGGATAAAATCATAAGAGTGTTCCTCACAAAGCAACAAATCAACTTAGCAATGAGGGCTTAGACTTGGGATGACTCCTTAAAGGAGGAAAAAAGAACCTTTTTATGAGTTTTCAAACACCAATGACATGGACAATTAAGGGTTCCCATTGGTGTTGAAACCAGGCATTAAGGGACTCCTAAGAGGGGACATGACTAGCATAGTAAGTTATAACACAATAATTTTCATACCACTTATATACATTATCAATGACATAAAGCTATAAAGAAACATCACCTTGAAAGAGAGAGTCAGAAGTTATACCTCATTATAAACTTTTGGGACAAATTTATTGGCTCGCTTCAATGCCATCTTTCCATTTGTTTTTAACAACAATTACAATAGAGTGGATGAGGGCCATTAAATAATAAAAAATTGCCCAAGGGGTGGAGAATAATGCATATTAAATGCACAATTATATTAGATTTCCTGCAGATGTGGTGTGATAGACAAGGAAGGCAAGAAATCAAAATAAAGCCAAAACCAACATGAACCCAAGTAGCGATTTTTTTACAAGTTCTCTTTCATCAACTTAATTGGTTAGTTTTTTTGAAAAACATCCATATATTCATTTGAAAAAAATAATAGGAAAAAGAAGTGCTTATCAACTCTTGAAAAATGGAACGTTAGAGAACTTTATTAAACATTTTAACTCCCTGTAACCATAATTACAATAAAATGTCATGTGGAAGACAACCAATGCAAAAAATTGGAGTGTGAAGACAATAAAAATAATAAACCCATGCTAGTATCACCTATTATGCTAGGTGAAGCTCCACCCCTACCCATATTCAAAAATGAAATATTAGGCCGAGAATAAACCACTCTCACCAATGGAAGAACCACATAGATCATCAATGGCCTCGTCAAAGGTAGAAGTGACAACTCTTCATTTGGGTTTATGAAAATTTACAGTATTTGCCTCATGGAAGGCCACATGTGAGATAACAGTGCAAACATGCCAATCCCAAAATAAGATCTCTTATTATCTACTCAAAATCATATTCAAACCCTTCCACATTTGGATATGCACACTTCACAACACTCTCCTTGTTGTGTATCCCCCAAACCCAATCCACCAAATTCCCTTCAACCAATGGAACCTTTCACTCCACCACCCACCTACTTGTGGCCACATCGATATAAAATTATATTTATTTATTTTTATTTCAGAGTAATTTTATTTTTATTTAAAATAGGATGTGCTAAAATAATTTCAAACAAGATTTTTCTTTTTATGGGTACCTGTTGTCACTTGGATGTGCACCCTTTGAGGAGATTTCTCGGCTCTCCTCATCCAAGAGGCATAGTGGAAACACCTCTAGGCTATGGGTGAGCCTAAGAATTAGGTGAATCTCTAGATAGGGCTAGCTCCCTTGATGTACCACTTGTAGATCACTACTACACCTATGCTTGTGAGGGAAAAGGGAGATAGAAAATTGAAAGTAAACTATCTTAAAGAAGGTGATACACCAAATTAGTTTATGACTACCAAATAGCTGCATGTTACACATGAGAACAAGGGACTAACCAAACATACACTTCTCCAATTCGCATATTCTCACATAAAAATTTCATTATGAGTTTATGGTGAATGTTTAGGCTATGAGGACTAGACAAGAGGTCTATAATGACACTATTGAATAGGCTAAATCACTCAACCTTGACACTCCTTAGAACACTTCACATGACATTCAAAAAGAAAATTTTCAATTGTAAATAAGTGAGAGAATGAGACAACATGTTAAGGAAACAAGAGTCATCACCAAGCAAGATCAATCATCCAAGTAAAATACACTATGAAAAATCATGAAAGTGGTAAAAATCAATAATATTTAATGATCCATGGTATGCAAATGAGCAAGGCTTCACCATACTCAAGTGGAGCATAATTTACAAAGGCCAAAATGGCTAGTTCTTATAGAACTTGAGAGAGAGAGGAGAAGAGATAAGTCCAAAGGTCACAAGGACACTTGTCAAGCTAAGAGAATGAGTTACTTGTGCCTGAAAAGAGGGTGTGAGATGGACCATGGAAGGTTAAGAAGCACAAGTGTCACCCCAAGTCATGAACTCTTGAAATGTGGTATGAAATTCCCTTTGTTGGATCAGAAAATTACCTTCATGATTTAGCCCTGTTTGAACATCCCAAAACTAACTAGGGACATGTATGATGATTGGAATGATAGGGGAGGATTTCAGACATGGCTCTTCATGCATTGGTTGCAGTCTTGGTCATCTATAATCTTTCCAAAATGAGCTATCACCATTTGTGGTCAAAATAACTCTTCTTTCACAAACCCTGCACACTTGACATCCAAAAAGGCATCAATTTTCCATGAAATTCTGTAAAAAGGAGTGGATGACACTTGTCAAGACCCTCCATAGCCTTGAGGCATTAGGCACACCTTAAAAAGACTCCCACTTGAAGTTTTCACACTTCTCACCACCATGTTCACTATGCCAGTTTTAACTGGTTGAGATGAGAGCTCTGGTAGGAATACTTAGGAGTTTTTCCAAGAATTAAATATACATGGAGAGTTATCTTAAGTCTCAATCTTCCTTCCAAAGTTGATTCCATTTCTTGAAACCTCCTATAACTTGCACAGTGCACAAAATAGTTAGAAATACCTTATTTTGTACCCAATCTATACAATTATGTACAGTCCAAAAGCATGGGGAGTAGCCAGATAGAGTCCCATACAAGGTTCAAGAACTTTGATGGTCATTTCACTCCACTTTGATGTCCCTCCAACCTCATCTTCCCAATCGTGTCTTTATCTAAAGGTTTGCAAGGGTTTTGAGTGCTTTAGGCTCTTAAGGTTTGTTCATGCAGATTTGACATTGAAGTTGCCAAAAAATTCCACTAGATCAGAGTTAAATACCTTCATAAACTTACCCAAACTCATTGAATCTCCATGCAAATCCTCATGAAATATGTGAGCATTTCAACTTAGCCTATCATGCTTGTCTTCTCCATTCCCTGCAAGCTTGAAGTTGTCTTGAGTCAAAAGTGGCATAATTTGTGATTCCTCTGCAAGATGAAGGCTTGAAAATGTCTAAAATGACATAAAAAACATGACACAATCCATTGTAATGTTCATCTCATGTTACAATTGAAAGTGACCCTCCATTTGGCCTCTAGGCCTAAACCCTGCCTACTAGGCCCGACTGCAACTCTTGTAGGTTTGGACCACTTGTTGAGTTTCACACTTTATTGATTGGTATAATATGTATTCCCACACCTAAAACATATATTCACACCTCCTTTAATGTCTCATTAGACCCTTAGCTCATCCCTTTGTCTCCATTCTCCAAAACTGCCAGTTTGTGCATGAAGGGAAGTACCCTCTATTTGAGACAAAACAAAGGGTACTTCCCCTATTTACTTAGACATTTTGAATGTTTGAGAGGGTTATAAAAGTGATGGAGACTCTCTGCACCAAATTTGGGCTTATGATCAAGTCAATAGAGCCCCCAACTCCTTCACACTCCAAGACAGACTGTGTGGGAGGTAGACTGTGTAAGACGGTCATAGATTGATTGTGCAATGCATTCTTAAGGTTCCCCTTCTATTTTTTTACCATTTATAAAGTCCTATAGAGACCATAATGGTAATAATGAATTTTTTTTATATCTGATCACCATTTAAACTTTTCATACATACCTCTCATTGCATAACCCTTCATTTCACTGTCTTGGACTGCAGATCGTATTTCTTGTTTTGGAGGGTACCTGTATGTATTCCTAGCTTGAATTTGAATTTATAACATTGCATTAGACCTACTATAACCTTATTATATCATTTGGTAAGCATTTGGATTCATTTGTCTCACCTTGGGTTATGTTCACATCAAAAAGCTTAACCTTTTTTGCTCTCTACCCTTTCTCAGTCAAACACAGTCAACTATGTTTGAATGAGGAAGACCTTGTATATGAAGATCCTACTTGGGAGAGATTCCACATTACCTTTGGGTCTCATGAACCATTTTAAAACATCTCTTATTTACCAACTATGATTAGTCCATGTTTAAACCTCAATCATGGACTGTGTAGGAGTTTGACTCTTATCGTAGCTGAACATTTGGCGTGATGGGACACCTGTAGGTGTAGATGGAAAACAAATCACTACTTATCATCTCCTTCTGATGATATTTTATATCATAGATGTCACTTGAACCATTTGGAACCATTATCATATGTTGGCATGGTCTAGTTTTGAAACATTAGGTGAAGAGGCTCTTTTAGGATCAAACCTGTAGATAATATTGCCTGAATTTAGTGATTTAAGGTGCATCTTTGGGCTCCTCTAACATGAAAACCAAAGAATCAAATCACCTGATTTATTTTGAAAGTTGTGCTGCTATGATAGGAAAACAAGGTAAAGACAATTAGAGGCTTCAAAACTCTTGACAACACATTTATAGGATATCCATAAAATAGCTTGAACCTCTATTTTGTGCTTTTAGGAAAGAAGCCCTGAATATTGTCATCTCATGTTTTGGAGGTAGTCTTCACTTTAATATGCCAAATTAGCCCTTAAAATAAGGTTTCCATGGTCTAAATCACACACTAGGTCATCAAGAATGTTTTCAACACTTGTTTCAAAACTTCCAAACAAGTATTTACATATCTTTGCTAGTGTAACCTGTAGGTAAACATCTTAGTGTATAGGCAGTAAACATGAGTTTAGGCAGTGTGCATCACATTTCATATTAATGGGTTATAGGCCTATCTCAATGCCTTCAAATGAGCTCCTCACACTATCAAGGATCTAAAACAAGTATCTATACCTCTTTTTAAACGTGAATTCCTCTATGAGAGCACCTATAGGTGTATTTTCTCTAGTAGAGTGACTACGTATGACTGCCATAGCATTTTATTTACCATTTGAAATATTAATTCGATATTTCATGTTCCAAGAGGATATACCACAACTTTTAAACCTTCATCACAATTATAAGGACGTTCTTAGAACCTTTACAAGTCATGACTGAGATTGAGGAGCTAGGGGCTAACTATGTATCCAATGAACTACAACCTCATGAAATGTTTTTTGAAAAATGAGTTTAAAATGTAAATGGAATCAAGATCACATTTTAAACATGGAAAAGGAACTATCACAACCCTCTGAAGCCAGTGTCAAATCATGAAGATGTGAAAATGGTGTAGTCCTGTCATCCCAAATGAGAGCAGTCTGCAAATTTGAGATGATTTGCTCATAAAAACACATTATAACATGAAACCAGGCATATAAAAAATTATAGGAGGGGTTAAAAATCATATAAAATCAAAATCAACCACTAGATTTTATGGAATAGTCCAAACCAAGACAAAACCTATAAGGTGCACAGACTAACAAGCAAATTGGATAGGTCAACTTCTTAGGAATGGTTCATAGAGAAAAGGCCACCATTACTCTACAACCAAACATAAAATAGAAGTTGACTGAGTGTATAAGACACCTCCTGGAGAATTTTGCTTGAAACCTCTCCTATTGACCATACCAAGTACAAATTTTAAGACCATTTTTGCTTGCCAATCCTAGTGAAAGGAGAGAGAAGTGGTTTTCTTCATTCATTTGAGATTGTGATCAAACTAATCACTATAATGAGTGTATGGAATACCAAGGGACACTCTTAAAATGTCTTCAGTTGCAAGAGTTTGTATAATTTTGTGCATCTCATTAAATGCTCATTTTCTCCAAGAAAACTACCCATTTTTCTGAGGAACCTACCAATTTTCAATTAGAAATAGTTACTAAGACATATGGGGACACATGGCATGTGCCATCACCTTTTGACACATTCATATTTCTCAAGGTGTCCATATAACTCATTTAATGCTCTTTTATGACCTTTAAAATGACTCAATGATATATTGACTAATTGGACTAAGACCAAGGCTAAAATGACATTAAAATAGATCAAATAGATTATGATATGCCCTATGAAAAAATATTAGACCCCCTATAAACCTCTAAAGATTAATTTTTTACCTATAGGGGTCCCAATTTGACCTGTAGGGTCAAATTTAGTCAACAAATTGGTGACTCAAAAGGGTAGTATGCCTGCTATACTAAATATCAGTAGCCTTATTAGTCTATTGGGCTTAGGTAGTCATCTAAAGTCTAAAAAAAAATAAAGGAGACCTTTGACCATTAACCACAAGATTTGATCAAGGCAAGACCACTTGATTACCTCAATCACACCAAACAAAGGACACGCACACAAAGCAAAATAAACACACTAACAAGACACACATGTGCTCAAAGCACTTAGGAAAAATAGAAATCAAACAACTATGCAAAACTAGAAACTAAACATACTTCTTTTTCCAAGATCAAAAGAAAATTTCCTTACATCTCTTTCTCCATGAGATGAATCATAGTGCCATGCATGCTACTCGTTGGATTGGATGCTTAGTAGGTCAGACCTATTCCTTGGCACTTTACTTGATCTACTCTCAAGTAGATCATCTTTAAACAGGTCTCCAATGTAAATATATTTGTCTTAAATTTGTACACATACCTCATGCTGCTGCTCGCTCTTCATCTCATGACCAATTTATATATTTTTGGTAGGCATGGCTTTAAGAGGGGTCATTTTTTATTCCTTTGAAGATTGAGGCCAATAGAGGCTTGTTCCATCTTTCAAGAGCTGATGTGTTTCTCCCAACTAATTGAGAGGATGATATCCCATTTTGACGATTTCAAACATGTCATCATGGAATGGATATAACTCTTGAAAGGAAGTTGTAGAACCTTTGAGAGACTCAACCTCATTACAAATATTTTCAAACTGTTGTCACAAGTCTTCATCTTCTTTTTGATCAACATCATAGCCTTCTTGAAGAGGAGTATTACTAGCTCCAATATGATCCTTAGCAGCCTTGTCATGAGTTGTATCAGGCTCATAACTAGGTTGGTAAGGATCATACCAAGGCTGATAATGAGTGTTACAAGCTTGAGAAACCTCACCAACTTGTATAAAATAATACTCAACACCAAAGTCAGCCATGGAACTTTATTAAGAAGCAAGAACACAAAGAATGATTATCAATAAATCTTTAAAAAGAATACTTGGTCTGCTTGACCGATTGATGTAACTTTAGAGTCACTATTGATGCTTGGATAGATGCCTCCAAAGGTTGATGTGTTGAAAGACAACACCAAAAATATTTTAACTTTTTGGACTAAGAGTCCCGTGAGGCATGTGAAAAACTATTGTCGCTTAGATTTGCACCCTTTGAGAATATGTCTCAACTCTCCTCATCCAAGTGGCACAATAGAAACACCTCTAAATTGTGGGTGAGCCTAAGAATGAGGTGAATCTCTAGATAGAGCTAGCTCCTTTGATGTACCACTTGTAGATCACTACTACACTTATGTTTGTGGGGGAAAAGGGAGAGAGAAAAATGAAAGTAAACTATCTTAAAGGAGGTGATACACCAAATTAGTTGATGACTACCAACCAAATGCATGTTACACATGAGAATAAAGGACTAACCAAACATACACTTCTCTAATCTGCATCTTCTCACATCAATATTTCATTATGAGGTTATGGTAAATGTTTAGACTATGAGGACTAGACAAGAGGTCTATAATGACACTATTGAATAAGCCGACTCACTTAACCTTGACACTTCTTAGAAAACTTCACAATTTATTGATCCATGGTATGTAAATGTTCAAGGTTTTATCATACTTAGGTGGAACATAATTTATAAATGCCAAAATGGCTAGTTCTTATAGAACTTAGGAGAGAGAGGAGAAGAGAGAAGTCCAAAGGTTACAATGACACTTTTCAAGCTGAGAGAATGAGTTACTTGTGCATGAGAAGAGGATGTGAAATGGACCATGTAAGGTTAGAAAGCAGAAGTGTCAGCCCAAGTCATGAAACTCTTGAAATGTGGCATGAAATTCCCTTTACTGGCTTAAAAAATTGCCTTCATGATTTAGCCTTGTTTAAACATCCCAAAAATGACTAGGGATAGGTTTGATGATTGGAATGAGAGGGAAGGATTTCAGACATGTCTCTCCATGCATTGGTTGCAGTCTTGGTCATCTGAAATCTTTTCAAAATGAACTATCACCATCTGCAGTCAAAATAACTCTTCTTTCATACATCCTACATACTTGGCCTCCAAAAAGGCTTCAGTTTTCCATGAAAATTTATACATAGTAGTGGATGACACTTTTCAAGACCTTCCATGGCCTTAGAGACATTAGCATACCTTAAAAAGACTCCCACTTGAAGTTTTCACACTTCTCACTACCATGTTCACTATGCCAGCTTTGACTAGCTGAGATGAGAGCTTTGTTAGGAACACTTATGAGTTTTTTCAAGGCATAAAATGGACATGGGGAGTTATCTTAAGTCTCAATCTTATTTTTAAAGTTAATTTCATCTCTTGAAACCTACTATAACCTGCATAATGCATAAAACTACTAGAAATACCCTATTTTGTACCCCATCCATACAATTTCGTACAGACCAAAAGCATGGAGAGTAGCTTGAGAGATTTCCCTACAAGGTTTAAGAACTTTCATGGTCATTTCACCCCAAAGATATCCCTCCAACCCAATATTCCCAATCAGGTCTTTATCCAAGGTTTTGCAAGGGTTTTGAGTGCTTTAGGCTCTTAAGGTTTGTTCATGCAGATTTGACACTGAAGTTGCCATAAAATTCCACTAGATAATAGTTTAAGATCTTCATCAACTTCCCCAAACTCCTTGAATCTCCATGCAAAGTCTCATAAAAGGTGTGAGCATTTCAACTTAACCTATTGAGCTTATCTTCTCCATTCCCTGTAGGGTTGAAGTTATCTTGAGCCAAAAGTAGGATTCTTTGTACTTCCTTTGCAAGATGAAGGCTTGAAAATGTCTAAAATGACCTCACAAACATGACACAATTAATAGGAATGTTCATCTCATGTTATAATTGGAAGTGAACCTCCATTTGGCCTCTAGGTCTAAACCCTACCTACTATGCCTGACTGCAAATCTTGTGGATTTGGACCACCTGTTGAGTTTCACCCTTTCTTGTTTGGTCTCTTATATCTGCCCACACCTACCACATCTATGCACACCTCCTTCAATGTCTCATTAGACCCTTAGCTCATCCCTTTGTCTCCATTCTCCAAAACTACTAGTTTGTGAATGAAGGGAAGTACCCTCTAACTGAGACAAAATAGAGGATACTTCCCCTATTTACTCATACATTTTAAATATTTGAGAGGGTTCTTCAAGTACTGGAGACTCTTTGCACCAAATTTAGGCTCCTGATTATGTCAATAGACCCCATGCTCCTTCAAACTCCAAAACAAATTGTATATGACAGTCATAGATTGACTGTGTAATGCATTCTTGAGGTTCCCCTTTTGCTTGTTTACCATTTATAAGGTCTTATAGAGACCATCATGGTCATCATGAAAGCGTTCTATATCTGAGCACCTTTTCAATACATACCTCTCATTGTATAATCCTCCATTTCACTGTCTTGGACTACAGAGTATATTTCTTGTTTTGGAGGGTACATGTATGTATTCTTAGCTTGAATTTGACTTTAAAACATTGCATTGGACCTCTTACAACTTTCTTAGATCATTTGGTAAGTGTTTGGATTCATTTGTCTCACCTTGGGTTATGTTCACATCAAGAAGCTTAACCTTTTTTGCTCTCTGCCCTTTCTTAGTCAAACACAATCAACTATGTTTGAATGAGGAAGACCCTGTATATGAAGATCCTACTTGGGAGAGATTTCACATTACCTTTGGGTCTCATGAACCATTTAAAACAATATCTCATCTGCCAACCTTGATGATTCCATGTTTAAACCTCAATCATGGACTGTGTAGGAGTTTGACCCTTATTGTAGGTGAACATTTGGCATGATGGGACACCTATAGGTGTAGATGGGAAACAAAACACTACTTATCATCTACTTTTGATGATATTTTAGATCATAGATGTCACTTGAAACATTTGGAACTATTCCCATATGTTGGCATGGTCTAGTTTTGCAACATTAGGTGAAGAGGATCTTTTAGGATCAAACCTGTAGATAATACTGCTTGAATTTAGTGATTTAAGGTGCATCTCTGGGCTCCTCTAACATGAAAACCAAATGATCAAATCACTTGATTTCTTTTGCAAGTTGTGCTCCTATGATAGGGCAATAAGGCAAAGACATTTAGAGGCTTCAAAACTCTTGAAAACACCTTTATAGGATATCCACAAAATGGCTTAAACCTTTGTTTTGTGCTTTAGGGAAAGAAGCCCTGAATACTGTTATCTCATGCTTTGGAGGTAGTCTCCACTTCAATCTACCAACTTAGCCCTTCAAATAGGGCTGCCATGGTCTACATCACACACATGTCATCAAGAAGGTTTTCAACACTTGTTTCAACACTTCCAAACAAGTATTTATAGAGCTCTACTAGTGTAACCTTTAGGTAGACATCCTAATGTATAGGCAATAAACATGAGTTTAGGCAATGTGCATCACATTGGATTTTGATGGGTTCTAGGCCTATCTTAATGCCTTCAAATAAGCTCCTCACATTATCAAGGACCTAAAACAAGTATCGGTGCCTCTTTTTCAATGTGAATTCCTCCATGAGAGCACCTGTAGACTGACTGTATATGTGACTGAGTATAACTGCCATAGCATTTTCTTTACCATTTGAAAACTTAATTCACTATTTCATGTTCCAAGAGGATATACCATAGCTTTGAAACCTTCATCACACTTCTAAGGATGTTCTCAGAACCTTTACAAGTCATGACTGAGAGTGGGGAGCTAGGGACTGACTGTGTAACCAATGAACTGCAACCTCATGGAATATTGCTTAGAAAATGAGTTTGAAATGAAAATGGAATCAAGATCACATTAAAAACATGGAAAAGAAACTATCACAACCCTTTGAAGCCATTGTCAAAGCATGAAGATCCAAAAATGATGTAAATATGCCTGTCATTCCAAATGAGAGCAGTCTGCAAACTTGAAATGATTTGCTCATAAAAACACCTTGGAACATGAAACCAGGGATGAAAAACATTAGAGGAGGGGTTAAACATCCTATGGAATCAAACTCAGCAACTAGATCGTATGGCCTTGTCTAAACCAAGGCAAAATCTATAGGGTGCACATATTAGCAAGTAAATTAGATAGGTCAACTTCTTAGGAATGGTTCATAGAGCACAAGCCACCATTCCTTTGTAACCAAATATCAAATGGAAGTTGACTGAGTGTAGAAGAAACCTCCAGGAGAATTTTGCCTAAAACTTCTTCCGTTGACCGTACCAAGTACAAACTTGAAGACCATTTTTGCTTGCCAAGCCTAGTGAAAGGAGAGAGAATCGATTTTGTTCATTTCTTTGAGATTCTGATCAAAATGATCAATGGAATGAGTGTATGAAAGACCAAGAGACACTCCTGAAATATCTTCAGCTATAGGAGTCTGTACCATTTCGTACACCTCATTAAATGCTCATTTTCTCCAAAAAAAATTGCCCTTTTTTTCTAAGGAACCTACGACTTTTTTGTTAGAAATAGTTAGTAAGACATATGGGGACACATGGCACATGACATCACCTTTTGACACCTTCACATTTCTCAAGGAGGCCATACAACTCTTTTATTGCTCTTTTATGACCTTCAAAATGACTCAAAATGATATATTGACTAATTGGACTAAGACCAAGGCTAAAATGGCATTAAAATAGATCAAATAGATTATGATATGCCCTTTGACAAAATATTAGACCCCCTATAAACCTCTAAAGATCAAGTTTTTACCTATAGGGTTCCTAATTTTACATGTAGGGTCAAATTTTGTCAATAGGTACAACATTAGAGCCTTCCCCGCCCTACTACCACCGTAGGTTACGTCTCTCGGCATAATAATTAATAGAAAAAACTTGTAAATTTTTAAGTTCTTTCATAGAAGTGCATCTTGCAAACAAAAAAGAAAAAGAAAAAAAGAAGCTCCAAAATTTTAGCTACACACTAAAATAGTGGAATGACCCCAATGCATTAGGTAAGATAACTTAATGACCTACTAAATCGTTAATTTATTTTAGTTTTTATAATAACATCAAGGTTTCGTTGAAGAGGCGTTCTTAAATTTACTTATTTAAATTATGGTTTCATAGAGGAGATCGTTACATTTTCTTAATAAATGTTATTGAGAAAATTTAAGAATCTCTCTTTCTTTATATCTTATGTTAGGAGAATTTTTAGACAGATTTTATACAAACAACAAAAACAAGCGCCCTAGTTTAATATTTTGGTGTGGATCTGCGGTGTGGATTTACATCTACAAGTTAATTGATCCGAGTTAGAAATTCAAAATTAATAACCGTTGAAGATGCTGCATAAAATTCCTTCAAATATTGCAACCAAGCACTACAATCTTTTGCCCCCACCGCAACTAGCCTCTGAAAAACCGTTTCCTAACATTTTGCCCGCTCCTCTGGAAGATTTTCTTTTCTGCAGTCTTCGGAGTCTAATTCCGGTCACTGCTGCACCAAAAAACTTGCGGTAGTCCCCTTCATGAATCCTCGCCTTCTTTTTATCCTTTTCTTTTGGGGGTATGGGGGGCACCCTACGCTAATTCCGGTTAGGTAGTGATTTCTGAATTTGTTTATGAAATTGGGGTAAGGACTGAATTGAAGGGAGGAGAAAAATTTATTGTGCTGCGCACACTTTGCTGTACTTGGATTGAGTATCCTGTATAAGCATGTCAAAAAAACATAAGCGGGATTATGCAAGCTTCGGCACGGAAGAGAGGGAGGAAACCCCTCTGAGCTTCGGCACGGAAGAGAATTGAAACCATTCGATCTCAAACAGTTCTGTTACCCCAGCTCCTCTTTTTGTCTATGTTTCCTTTTATTCTCTTAAACTGTTATTAATCTGCTAATTACAGGGTTATAACCAGACCAGCTAGCGGAGATTTGGGAAAAGGGGATATCCATACATGGACAGTTTTTTAAATGGGAAAAGGAAAGGAGGTAAGACGTTTTGTATACAAGGAGGTTTTATTTGTAGCCCTCATCTATCATTCATACCTGAAATCATACACTTGTCTAGATATTACCACAAGAGCTTATTTACCTACATACCTACCTGTTAATTGCAGGTTTCTGCTGATTGCAATTGCGTTGGTGAATGCGATTGTTATTGTAAAGTTGTAGAGGTCCGAGGAATTGATGCACCCGCGAGGTCCTGCAGGGGAGGAGTCTACACCGGGAGAGAAGGAAAATGCTCCTGTTGTTCATGAGAAATCGGTGTGTAAGGTTGAGGAAAAGCTGCTTATAAAGCAGAAAAGGCTGCGTCAGAATCAAGAACGGCTGTCCATGGAGAAGGAGCGACTGGATAGGGGTCTCGGCTTAAACCAAGTAACCCTGCTGATGATGTGCGACCAGGTTTGATCAGCTTCTCTGTAGCCCTCAATAACCAAATGTCATGTTCAATATTATTGTCGAAATTTTCTGTGTCAAGGCAATCTATAAACCCCAGAAATCCTACACTGATCTATATAAGATTAAACCCTAAATAAGCTTGAGACTGGCTGCTTCTATTAAAGTGTTTATGAGTCGATGTTGATTTGTGAAATGAATATGTATTCCTTCCTCCTCCTTTCAGTCATCATACCTTGGTTGTTTTTGTTTCAACAGATTTTTTTCTTTCTAGGTTTCAACTACGGCTTGTAAGATTCCTTTTTCGTTTACAAAGTGGGGAGCTCGGTTAACTCCTTTATGTCATAATAGATTGTTAAAAGCTCTCTTACAGACTGGCTGACCTTTACGACATTTTTCTTCTGAACTAGGCTGTCCTTTAGACATATCGACCCATTCAGAGGTATGGGAGCATTCCATTTTTATCTGAGTTTTTATTTAAGAGGAGGAAGACAGAGGCACATGAATTTCAACTTGTAAGGATTATTTATTGGAGGTGTTTCTGTAGTAGATTATCATATCTCATTTCTTCCATTAACTTGGACTAAAATTATTAGGTTAAGCCCTGTCGGCTAGAATCTTCCAGAAATGTGTTATGTCTCTCTACTTAATGAATTTTCTTTCACCTGTAAAGTTACCCACCTTTTTTGTTCAGCCTCCAATATACGTCTCACACTATTCTTCAACATTCCTCACACTCCTCTAAAAAGCTTATGATCGAGTTGAAATCTTCCCGTGTCCACTTCATAAGTAAATTTAAACCACCAAGCTCTTTTGAACTCATTCCCACATTCTCCCTTCAGCTAAGGACTTGAGGGAGCATAAATATTTAACATTTCACAACTACTCTAGCATTTTCTACCTTGCCCTTTAGAACAAGCGGCAGATAAGAGGTTCTACATAACTACTAGGTATGGGTATGGGTATGGTTATGGTTGCATTTATATGTACAGTTTCATAAATTTAAATATTAACATGAAGATTCATTATTAAAATTAGGTTTCATTAAAACTGAATAATAAATAAAACATATAACCCTTTCAAGGGTCTTCTATTGTGGGATAATTTTCTTTTCAAATCTACACTATTAAAAACTGTAGTTTATAAAAAATTTATTCTTTTTTCAAAATACAGTTCAGGTATTTTTTTTTATATCTAAATTTCTTGTACTTTGTTTGTTAGAATGATAGAGAAATGATGTGGGCGATGTGTATTGGCTATTTAACTTTTGACTCTTCAAATATTACATTTTTAAAGTATGTTTTGTATAATCTCTAAATTTTTGTATTAATATGTTTTGTTTGAATGATTGAGAAATAATGTGGGTGGTGTTATTCAACCTTTAGGACTCAAATTATTTCATTAAATTTTATTTTAAAGATTTTTTCTAATATGAAAGACATGTAGAGATGGCAAAGGATTTTGTGATAAGATATATATATTTCTTGACATGAAATAGGCCTCTAAATTGAGATGTTTTTTTTGGTCTTTTTAAAGGAAGGTAGAAATTTCTCATGATTTAATAATAAATCCAAGTATAAATTATTAGAAGAGTTATTATTAATTATTTTTTTAAGCAGAGACATTAAGATTTTAATATTTTTTTATAAATTGTAAGAATTATATTTGACCTGAATATAATCGTCTTTTAAATCACATCAAAATCATAATTAAAACATCTTAATATAGAAAAACATAAAAATCAAAACTTCAAATCACAACCCAAAGTCAATTTTTTCACATTTAAAACATCTTAATATCGAACCCAAAGGATTTTAAGTCAGACCATTCAGACGCTTTGACTAACTTAGCGGAGGAAGTGGTGCGGGAATGGTGTCGATGCATTCCATCCTCTTGCAACACATCTTCACCGTTCCGATTTATAAAACACAGATTCATGATTTCTGGATATTTTATGATTTTATATCAAATGTGATTTCTGTTTCCAGCCGTCTGCTTTGGATCTGCCGACATTTTTATGGACTCGAGGAACTTCCCTGACATCCTCACTTTGTGATGGCTGAGCTATGAATATGAAGCACGTCCCTTGCAAGAGAAAAGTTGTATTTAGCTGTCACTCACCTGTGGAAATGGCTCTTGACGTGTAGACTCCTTTCAACTATTGTTTGGCCATCACGGGATGCGTCACCAGGATTCGAACCCCCGACCTGCGTTTCGACGGAGCGGCGTTCGCTTTGCTACAATATGATATTAAAATGAGGTGAATTTCTCCTTGTCATCTACAGCTCTTCATAAGGACCATTTTAGGTGGGGGTGCCATTCCAAAGCCTAAACCGCCTCTTCCTCTGCAGAATTTGCAAGCACCTTTTATAATCCTCAATCTTAACAAAAATTAATGAAACTTTGTTTGTTGTTTTCCAAAAACAAATTTTGTGTAGCCTTGCCAAGGTGCTTCAGCCGATAAATGAATAATGCCAGATTTGCGGTATGGTTTTGTAAGCGAGAAGAAATGCTCAGCTCTGGATTATGAAAGGAGAAATCTTCAAATGTAGTTATTGAACCGTAGAGTCTCCAAATATGAACAAGGCAGCTCCCACTTCCTGATCTTGACAAAAAGCAAACAACTGCAAGAAAATTCTCTGGTTTTGTACACGGTTCGATTAAGTTGTAACGGACGACAGAGATGTATTTTAATTCGATGCGTGGACCAGTTTTGAAACTTAAAAAGGCATATGACGATGATTTCAAGTCAACCACAACACAAAAAATTATGTGGGAATTGAAGTTTTGCAAAAACCTGAAGTTATATATTGTTAGCTCTAATATCTGTATTTCTTTTAATAAAAGCTTTGAACCACACCGTTAATCAGCGGCTCTGGGAAGACGCACACCAAGGTTACGAGAATCATCCAGCTCTCCACCGACAACCTCGCCGTGTCCATCAAGTAAGAAAGTGCCTCCCCTGTTAATATACGTAACGGCATCACCCAACAAAGAAGTTCCGCCTTGATGTGCTCATAACCTTTGTTTTAACTTCTCCCTCCTCTGTCTTTCAGCCTCTGCATGATTCAGTGGTTCCTTCCTACCATTTACGAGCTTCCTCCCCTTTTCCTGGGCTTCCTCTCCACAAAGGTAGCCTCGCTGCACTACATCTTAACGGAATGGTAGTAGAAGCCACTAAGCTCTAGAGCAGGTCATCAGTTCGAGCCTCATCAAAGCTCAGAGTAATCACATCCCCATCCGCATCTCCAGACACTTTATACCTGTTTCCATTCGGCAAATCCTGAGTACTCTACATAACCTCTGTTACGCCATCGGTGTACCTGATCGTAAAATACCCGTCAATTGACAGTTTTAAAAAATTCTCTCAATTGACGATCTACCCCCAAACTTTAGGTCCGAAAACCCTAGCTCAAAAAAGTGAAAAACCCATTAATGCACTCCATGTCCATATGTTGTTTGGGCTTCTATGCACTTGCTCGTTTAAGCGGCCTGCTAGTGCAAAAATATTTAATGGGTGTTGTAAAGATTATTTAGGGGAAATTATGTAGTAAAATGGCCCCATGGATTTTTAAAATTGCAAAGATTATCCATGCGCGTGAAATTTAGGAGGTTTGAATATTAAAAAAATTATAGCATAAATTTTTATTCGCTCTAAAGTGTTTTTTTTGGCTTAAATTTTCTCAATAGGGGCTACAATTTCTTGCCCCAACCTCTACCCATCTTTGAAAATCTCTTTCATTTGCAGTTGCTGCTCCTATTTTTGAGAAAAATATTAAATTTTTTGCAGTTGAAGAAATTTAAAATTGAGTGAAACCCCCTGCCATTGCAAAATAATTGCAGTTGCCCCCTCCATGGAACCACCGCTGACATTTTCATTTGTTGAAATCACCCCCCTTAACTCTCACAAAATGCCGCGTTCGTCGTTCCTCATCATCTTGGACATCGAGATGGACGACCTCTATTGTTTTAATGTTTTGTCATGGATTGAGTCCACAAATTGAGGGTTGTAACCGTTATATTATCATAGAGCAACAACCTATAATATTTTATTTCATTATCTTTTTAAACATAGACATTGAAAGTAGGCTTCAATATTTTATATTTTAATCTATCTTGTGTTTTTAATGGTAATATCTTACCGTTGTTTGTTTGTTGTTGTTGTTGTTGTTGTTTTTTTTTTTTTTTTTGTTTTCTATTTTTTTTTTTTTTTTTGCTTTTTAATTAAGATATGTAAATTATTTGATAAAATCTAAACAAATTTATCATTTTATTGTTTGGAATTCAATTTTTTTAAATTGAAATCCTATTTTTATATGGATTAGGTGTATAAAATGTTCTTTAACTTAGTGTTAAGGTTTGAGAGATTGCATATAAAAAAATAAACTAAATACAAAAATCTTTCATTGTCGAAAACATGAATTAAATTTCATGGTCAACCTTCCATACCATCATTTTTTTATAACGATTATTTATTCAACATTTCCCATCAAATGCTAGTGTAGCTTATAATTGAATAAAGAAAAATTTAATATTTGAATGTATATTTTTTATAATATTATATAATTTTTTACGATTTGCCTAAAATTCCACCTTGCATCTCATATGGTCTACCAAAAAACTTGTTTGTATTTTATGCCAAAAAATGTTAAAATAGTCATACGACCATCAAATTTAGTTTGTGGTTAAGAAGGTATTTTCATTTCCTACAAGTACAATAAGGTTATCAACATGGATGTCAAATGCAAGAGTTTGCATTTCATATGGTCAACCAAAAAACTTGTTTGTATTTTATGGCAAAAAATGTTAAAATAGTCATACGACCATCAAATTTACTTTGTGGTTGAGAAGGTATTTGCATTTCCTGTAAGTACAATAAGGTTATCAACATGTATGTCAAGTGAAAGAGTTTGGTGGATGCTCATAAAATTTTATAGGTCACGAGAGAAATAGATAGTTTCTCATGGAATACAATAAAGGCAGCTTATCAAAGACATGGGTATCCTCACGAGGCATCAACAACATACTAATTAATTTACCTTTGTAAGCATGCTCCTATCAAAAGAAAAGTTTGAACATGCTATGCATATCTAACAAATAATATTAGATAGGAAAAAAATTCATAGGTTGCACCATGGATGATACCCTACATTGCAAAAAGCCTTGTTATATTAGCATAATAAAAAGGTGATTTTATCATTTAAAAAATTAAAATTAAAAATAAAAATTTGAGGCTGGATTAGGCCCTGTTGGTCGAATCCAGTCACCACTACTATTGGTGTCATTACCTACCATTTTATAATCCTTTAATTATAATCATACAATGCTAATTTCAATCCACTTACAATGTGAATCTCAATCTCACAACATATTGTAGAGAGGGTCACTTGAAGAAGGGGCTACACTTGAGTTTGTTTACATACCCACTAAACTTAATTGTAACCACTTAGCATGAATTAGGGCTCGATTAACCCCACTTGCTTGACCCTCATGATTCCTCTCAAATGTTTTAATGGTCGATCATTCATTGCCATGCGTAGTTAAATTGATGCCCTGTGAACTTGCCAATTAAAATTTTTAATGTGTAATTTTTAAATCTATTTCTTAATATAGCCATGCATGTATCAATCATATGTGACACTCTAATGTCAATTGTGGCTTGATTGGCACTAATTTGTACCACATTAAACCAATAGAGTAATCAATTCAATGTGGTACATAAACAAGGTCAATTCAACCCATATCAAACAAATGCAACAATCTAACATCAATTGGGCTTGATTGGCCCAAATTGTGTATCAAATCGAATTGATCAAGTAATTGCTTCAACATGGAACTATTGGTAAAATATTTGGCACTTCGAAAAATATGGGATTTCACAACAGTGAAGGAGACAAAAGACTCTCCTCTATTTGGAGGGGAGGTTCCTTTTTGTTGGACGAAGAATGGAGCTTGGCAAAATTGTGAAGTATAATAGAAGGAAACATGGGCGAAGTATATGATTTTCTCTTGTGTCAAAATGTTGTATGTATTCAGCGTTATAAGCCTAATCAGGCAATAGAAGAATGTGAAGAGTCTTTCCTTTTGTATTTCAAAAGGCTAGAATGTGAAGAGACAATATATTGTAAAAGACTATATAACACTTTGTTGTAATAGAATATGGTTCTAATGTGTTGATAGAGATTAAGAGAATCGTTCTGTTATGGTTTTCCTAATCTTCTTTTATATATTGTTAATGTGCATTGAGTACTTTATTTTACTTTAATTTTTTATTGAATGTTATGCCGGTTATGTTTCGTCATCTGTTACCATTTATTTTCTTCTTGCTCTAAGGTGCACATTTGTATATCGTAGATGGTAAGTAATATTGTAGTCTCTTTTACATTTGTTGGTACTCTCCACTGCGCAAGTTATCCTTGTAATCACCATGTTCTAGAGTATTTCTAAGAATCTTTGCTAACAATGGTGCAATGAGCATGGAACCTATTTGGATAAAATATGTTGCAATGGTTACCAGGATAGAGAGATGTAGAAAGATGGTTAGATGAGAGAATTTGGAACTTTGTAGAAGAAGTATAGAGAGTCATAAAAACTGCAGACGATATTATACAAGAACATCTCTATGGTGAAATCTATGAGATTTTTTGATGTGAATTGCCTAGATTGTTAGCTACGTGGCTAATTAGATTAGAATACTATTTAGTTCGAGGAGAACGTAATTTATAGTCACTACCGAGGAAAAATTAGAAATATTGTGCAACCTAGATATGATTGGTCTCGAGCAGTAAATTATTGGATGAAGACTACAATCGATGGTTATATTACTGAATTTGTAGTACAAGGATACATAGCTTTTGAGACTATGCAAGATCAATTTTTCCAAAGAATCAGAGGGAAATATTTACAATGACTACCTTTTTTGATAAAAATGTTGGTTGTGGAAAAGGCCATGGTGCCTAGTTCAACTAACATAGAGTAGTCATTTTGCGCACCATGGAGGTACGTGCAGGAGAAAGTGAATGACGAAGAGTTGAGTAAAAATAAGATAAACTTGATTCCAAAAAATGGAAGGCAAAAAAATTTAGAGTGAGAAGAGAATTTTGGGACTAGAAAGGGAATTGGAACAACAAGGAAGGTGGAATAAGATAAAAGGCCTAGAAGTAACTACGAATAAGACTAGGAATAGAGAAGAAAGTGCTAGAGTTGGAGAAATACAAGAAAACATGCTAGAGGAGAGAGGTTGCTAAGAGATGTGGAAATTGTTGAAAGAAGAGTGTATGCAGAATATGAGAAAAGGTCGAATGAAGATGAAGATGCTGGAAGCAATGATGCCGAGGTAGAATAGTTAGGAAGTAGAGGTAAATCATAGTTAAGAGAGGGATTTTTAGTTAGAACCGAGAAGAAAAGTTCTTGAGAAAATGTTAAAATTAGAGGCAGCAATATGACAGGTTCAAGTTTAAAGTTAGGAGAAGTTAGAAATAAATGTCATTTATTTCAAGGGTACGCATCTCCCAAGCCCACTTTATTTATTGAAGGTAGAAAAAGTATAGAGAGAGAAGCTAATTTAGGGTGGTTTGATTCATTTACTAACAAGTTTAATAAGTCAAATGTAGAAACCAAGTGGGTATTAGAAAGAAATAAGTTATAGGAAGCATGGTTTCTTCTTATTCTTAAAAAGATTAGTGCACAATAGCCTATAGTCATAGTAAACACTACACAGTCACCTAACCTCGTAACAACAAGTGCACAATCACCACCAGTCATAGTTGCTAGTATTCAAACATTTGTAGTAACAATTACCATCATACCAGCTATGGCATTAATACATGTATGTTTGTGCCTTTAATGCTGTATGATGGGTCTTTGGACCCCAACCAATACTTTGTAATGTGCGAAATGAAATAGATTATAAAAGGGGTAACATCAGATGATGTGAAGAAGTACAACCTCGTAGGGGCTTTGGTAGGACATGCCTTGGAGTTCATTTGCAAAAGAAATTTCAATACCCTTGATTTCGCACAAGTTAAAGATTCGCTAGTAGCAGAATTTAAGGTAAAAAATGTTCCAGTCAAGTTATTCAAGACCTAAAAGAAGAAATTCAACAAAAATCTAGAGAAATGGTTGGAGAATATGATTGCAGGTTTTCCAATGTGATGGATAAAATCAATTTTATTTTAGAAAACAAAGATAAATCCGCTTGGTTCATAAATGGCCTACGACCGAGAATAAGGTCTATTAAAACAAATAACTATTAAAACAAAAACTAATAATACTAACTATTGAATATGATCTCTATAAATTACCATCAAACATACGTCCAACATATATGTTAAATTATAATAGTTTTTGTGTCCATTTGCATAAAGAATCCAAATTCGTGTACAGATCCATAAAGTCTTAAAGCAAACAAAAAAGCTAGTTTTCATGATGAGTACGAGGCCACACATCATCACTCCACATCCATGCTTGGTTGATCCTTGCATGAATGTGTTCCATCATTTTGTGTTCCAACAAATCCCATTTGGTCTAGGCATGGTAGAGGAAGCAATTTGAAGTAGCCATTGCTAGTTTAATCCAAGTGTTTGGATATGAGCAAATGTTTACTTGAAAACTAGTTAGATTTGATGAGATTTTTTTGGTTATGTGCCATCTTAGTTAAGGGTGAGTTTTGTCTTACTAAGTCAATGAAATGGGTCGATGTGTTTTATGTATGCACTTAGAAGTGGTCAATCTAAGATGAGTCTCTAAGCTCATAAAAAGAGGGCCAATCTAATGATCTTTACATTTAGTTATGTAAATAATGCCATAATTGACAACATTGACAAGGGGAAGGGCAAGAATAATAACTTTGCAGCTTTCAAAATATCTGAAAGGTATTAGCATGTACTAATCAAATGAATAAATGTAATTAAATTGAGAAGGAAAACGGGTACTTTTCCTCGGGGTCTTGTTGGTGCATTAATCTCTCTCTTTGACTGGAGTAATCTTGTTGCAATATGAAATGTCATAGGTTGAATCAAAAAAGATAGTTGAGACCTAATAAATCAGATTAGGGTTCTCCTATGGCTATGTTGTATTTTGATGGTGTCCCTTTTACTTGGCCTTAAGTCTTGTGTTAGCAAACAATATCCATTTTGGTGAAAGTCCCTTTGAACTTAGAAGCCCTTAGTTTTCCATAGAGGAATCTACTATATGTGTGAGCAAAAAAGGTATAGATGTTTTATGTGATTTGGAAATGACGAACTATTAATCAAATAAATAGGCATGCCGATTCTTAGACCCTGATTCTAAGCAAACTGATTGTTTTGACCATGATTGACATGGTCATAGGACCCTTAAATGGGATAAAAGAGGGAAAACATAACCAAAGGAGGTGGAGAAAATGATGGCATGAAGTGAGGAGTGAAGGAAGAATGAGGAGGAAAATTGGGGATCATACACATGGTAAGATTGTTCTAGTTGAGCTCACCCCAATCCCAATTGGGATGTTAATTCTCCAACAACTCCCTTGTCAATTAATAGCATTAAAGGATCATTGGATATGTATACATCAGGTATTTTCAATCTAAACTCCTAAACATTTCCATACCATCATCTTCATTGCCTTGTTTTTGTAAAATCTCCAAACCAATAATGGTTTTAAATAGTCATTGTGTTTGCATTCATCTCCTTCGATAGGCCTTCAATTTTTTCTTCTTGCACTTGCGTAGTCTCATGAAGTTCATCTACCTTAATAGTAAGTTATCCCATGTCAAACCCATCACCCTTGTTTTTCTCACCACTCAAATCCCTAGTCTTTTTAATTGGGAGAAGCTCGAGGCTTTCTGAATTTTCCTCCCACAAAGGGAATCCATTTTCTCTTCTCATCCTTATGGAATTTTTGCATGGTATTCACCAACTTGTCAACCAATAGAGGGAGGGGGATATAATATTTTTAAAAGTGTCATCAATTAAAGACAAAACACCCTACCCCTCAACATTATTTCCATTTTTCTATTGTATTGAGCAGGTGTTATATGATGGCGTTTCTATTATGTAGACACTTGAGTGTTTGTGTTTTTGTTACTCAGAGATCCTACTATCAATGGATATTTACGAGTCTGACCTCTTTTACAAAGGGTTTGATTTCTATTTTCAAGGTTTCTAGATTGTAAACCTTTCTTCTGGACTGTCTTAAATCAAATTCCAAAGATGGTTATGGACAACCATAAATTTAGAAACAAGGGTGCTCAAAAGGAGTAGGGCTATGGGGATCCCTTACTTTAACAAGCACTATTTATTGATTTGGAGCCCAATACTCACACCACCTCTTCTAAGGATGATACTACTAGTGCATCTTTTCACACCTCTACTCAACTAGTCTTGGTTGAGAAGAGATGAAAATACTGCCCTGAGCTCAAATTTGAACACCTTCACAACCACCCTCTCATCCTAACCCCAATAGGAAAAGCCTCTTGTCTCTATCATGATTGTTATATGATGTCACAATGAATAATTTCATGAGTGAGATGTGACTTTGATGATTGGTATTGCCAAGCACCATGTATGTTAGCATTATTACTTCGACTTGATATAGGGCGTCTTAAACAACCCTCAATGGTAAAATTCCATTTTTTTGATGGTCTCTAGGGTCATAGACTATAAGGTGTGATTTAATTTTTAAATCCTTTTGCATCTCTCATGAAGGGTTTAATTGGTTCCTCACCCACGATCCTTTAAAGGGTTCCCCTTTGTTGTACGTCTCCCTAAGTCATCAAATCTTTGCATTGGTTTCTTATCATAATAAAGATTAATTTAGATGAGCAATTAACAACTCTATTCTCTCCTCTTGATTAACATACAACCTTTTCCATCTAGATCAATTGCATAGCAAAGTGGATGTGTCTAACCAAGCTCCTCAATTGTCAATTCTTCTTGATCAAAAGTAACAAAGTGTTGTGTGCATCACATCTTCAATTGCATCCATAATCCTTTCGTGAACAAGTATATCTATGAATTTTTGATTTTTATTTGACACTTTTTGTGGATGGAAGAAGGGGTTTTTCTTGTTCCCTCCCTTCAATCGTTGAGTTTGAGCTCTCTATCTACACTAAATTCCATTTTTAGCCTCCAATTCTTATAATTGGTCAAGTAGTGTTAGTTTTATAGTTAGCATGTCTATTGAGAGACCTTCCTTCCGAATCTGATGATCTAATTCTTCTAGCTTAGCATAAAATTATTCAATGCATGTGTTTGTTGATGTTACCTAATTATAAATTACTTCAGTTTAGTCAACCCTTAGCAAATAGTAACCTATTTCTCATATAACAATTTTATTCCACCATTCTTTAACCAAGTCTCAAAAATATTCATCTTTGAGACACAAGATTAAATGTAAGGGAATAATTCTTAAGATTCTCGACGAATTTTTTTTTGAGAGATATTGGCCAATGATCTAATCCCACTCCTTCCAAAGTAAGTGATTATGTTATTTTTCCTTGGACAAGATTTCTTCTAGGCATTTATAAAGGCATTCTTGATGCTTATATTTCTCATTACACTTGAGCTCCCATTTCCAAACAATGTCTTAGAGAATAATGCTCAATCCATTCATATTTCTTGTGCCTCCATTTTTTTCTAGCTAAATATATTATGGCATTGAAATATCTTACCATTATCAACAAACAATCGAACAAAACTATTTTGATATTGAGGATAGATCTCCATCGGTTTGATTTTTCTCTAATGTTTCTAGCACATCAAAATTCAGATCCTTGAAGTATGCAGATCTTTTGTAACACTCTACCATCCTACATTTGTTGCCAAAAGAGTTTCAAACTAGAATAGTCCTAGGATTCCATAGTATGCATATTCCTTTCTTGATCAATTTTATTATCAATTGTAAGGAATGCATGATAGTTGGGTTTCTTGCGTCCTATCTGATTCACTCTTACTTGGTCTTTCCTTTTTTTTAAAAAAAATTGGACCCCTTTTGCCTCTTCTATTTTCACATCCTTTCCTATGGGGTTGCCAAAGTTTATCAAGATGCCTCTAAGGCCTTGGTTTTGGGTAGATTATTCTTCTATTATGAGTGTAAGCTATCTAGAAAAAATCACAACTCAGAATTGTAATGGGAAAACTGCCCACTATGGAGTTTGTTAAAATGTTTGGGTTGTCACTTTATTTTTTGCTTGATTGACCTAGGAAAGGGCTTGTGAACCATGGTTGCAAGAACATATTTAGATTTCAAAAATGCATCAAGGATTGCCCTTTGCATCCACCACATATTGTGTTAGGTGTGAGGATGAAAATCCTATTTGGTTCTATTTGTTTCCCTCTACCAAGGTCTCAATTGATTTTTTCTCTCCATGTACCCATCTTCTGCTATAAAAGTTTGCTTGGTCGTGACCTTGACCTCTTCGATGTCATCTAATTTACACTTAGATAAATTCTTCATTATCCGGTCCATTTAAGCTTTTGAGTTGTATTATAGCTCATTGAACCCGATCTTCTACCTCATGTTGTTGGGGTACTATACACCTTTGAGGGAAATTCTCACTTAAATGGAAAATGAGTAGTCCTCCTTGCACTTGAAGGGGAACACATTGTAATCCATAGGCTCCTCTATGATTATATCATCCATTTGAATCTCCAAATCATTTGGGAGTGGCTGACTTAAAAATTTGTTTCAACACATATTTGGGCATAAGCCACATGTTTCCTTTCATTTGAATGTTTAAAACATCCCTACTAGTCACCCAACACACCACCTATTTACATTCAGTATGTCTTCTTTCCAGTATGTGAGAACCAGTTGGAAGAGACAAATCCAAACATGGATGCATGATGGCAGATGTTTAGTTAGGTCAAACCCTAAATGCTATGGCATCAACATATTTAATATGCTATCTACATAAAAATTAATATAAAATATACATTAACACATAAAATATCCAAGTCCCTTGTGGCTCCTTATTTACAATGAGACTAAAAGTTATTTAAAGACCAACAAGCTTCCCTATCCAAACATGGTTGTGATAATACACTGGGTACTTATCCATTTATTTTTTTTAAATCACCAATTGACATTATTCTCTACAATGTTGGAAGAAACCATCTCGTCTATTATTTATAGACATTGAGTTTTTAAATTTTTACCTTTAGGACATTGCCATTTATTTCTTGATGTTCAAAAAGGTCAAGTATATCATCTAATGCCAACATGGTAATTGATCTTATGGGTTAATCCTTAGTATCTTGAGTAATGAAGGTGTGGATTGCTTATGCCAAAAAGTGTGAAAAGGTCTTCTAGGTATGTTTGTAAGGAAAACTATAAAACAAGGTTATTGAGGGAAATTTCTTAGGTTTGTTCTAGCTAGTGGTAGAATGGGTCATAAGGACATTGTGATTTGAATGACCAAGTAGTGGAATATAAGTGTTTTCTCACAAACCATAATCTTTTGGAGCTATAGGCAAAATCTCATCAAATTTCTTACATATTTGGAAGATTAGCAAACATTTGTGAACGGTATCATCTTGCACTTATTTGGTTTAACCATTTGATCACCCATATATTTTCATTGAAACTCTACACTGTTTATCCCCCAAAATTCAAAATCTAAGTATTTGCAAGGGTATTTTCTAAATAAATATTCCCTTATAGACTAGCATAAGCAAACAATGCTTAAGGTTTAAGTTATTGGAAATGACAATAGTAGGCTTGAGGCAAAAAGGAAGCACAAGGGAGTAGAGTAAAGGGTCATTAGAGGGTGATACATTGGTATATGCAGGGAAAGAGACATGAGTGATGTTGTGGAGGGGAAAGCATCGGTGAAAGCACCAATTAGTAGCGACATTTCTATCAACAAAGGAGCTATGAGATAGGCTTGTTGGCCATGAGGTTTAAGAGTTGAATATGCTTGACTCCTTGTTTGTTATTGTGAAATATATTCTAATTTGATGAAATTTAACAAATGCAAAATTGATCTATGGCATCTTTAGTTGAGTATGAATGTTATATTAATATTTACATCTTCCCAATCACCAACCCAATTAATGTACCATAGGAAATACAACAAATCCACGTAACCAAATAGAATGAAACACTTGGCGCAATTATGTGATAGGTGGATTTGGTTTTAGTTCAAAAATACTAATATTTTATTGAGTCATAAAGGGTTTTTATGGGGGATCTACTAGAGGTCATAAAATTTTCATATGAGTTTGTTTCTTGATTCAGTTAAAGGGTTAGAAACCTTGCAAATATTTCTTCATCATGGTATAAGTTACAATAGGTTTTGAGTATACTTTTAAATATCCCATTGAGATAAAAAAAAATGACCTCAATCCTAAGCGTTACCTTTCTAAATGGTCAAAATTATAAGATCAATTGAGTGCATGCATCTAGGTCTGTGACCTCCTTAGAAGACCACTTAAATTCAAGCAGAGGCATGAACTTGAAATTATTTGTGTATGATGGGTCTTCTAAGTTGCTTCCATTATCCACTATCCTCTCAGTGACCCATTTAAATTGAAGGCCCCCAACCATTCCAAGCTCATCTCTTCATCTCACCTCAATTTCATCTACACAATTAGTCTAATAAGGGAAACCTTTTAGTATGAAATTGCATAGGGAAATGGATCATTATTTTCTAAACATTCTATGTCAAACATAATTTTGCAAATATAGTGACCCGACTTAATGGGAAACTAGATTTTGATGATTTTCTTTTCCTTGAATCTCTTGGATATTTACCTCAACTATCTATAAAGTTCTATGAGGAGAACCTTATCATTGGTGTATTTGGGGAAACATTATGGAGGTTCTTCAAAACCAACTACTTTGATGTAGGTGAGTTTTAGAAATTATATGAAATAACTTTGATATTGGTTGATCTATTTAGCAACTTCATTAGAGATTCTAACTATTGTATTCCTAGCCAAAAATCTTATTGTGAGCATAAGAAACATGTCATTGATGCACCTAAAGTGCTTTTACCCATTTCAAATGTGATTTGAGGTTAATATCCATAAATCATTATTCATTATCCTTAAGGGAGAAATTGTCCCTTTAGGCTAAGTTTGGTCTATGATCTTAGGACTACAATCAAATATACCAAGTGTCATATAAATGCTCTTTGTGGTCTTTAGTGTTAGCTATTTATGTAATGTGTCACTGATAATGTAACCCAAATCTATGAATTGTTTGCCCTTGTAAATGATTCTCATTGTCATGCACATCCATTCATGAAATTCAACAATGGTTGGATTTCCCATTACCCTATTAAATAGAGTGATCATTTCAGACAACACATGAAAATTCTCCATGTAAAGAGACTTTGGGAGCTGAGAAGGACCACTTCTTTTCTTTTTCAATCAGGTTTGGTTGACCATGTTGAGAAATTTACTTGTATTCTAGTCCCAACATTTTTGGATACCTCCTTAATTATTAGCATTGCTCCTTCTCGAGGGGGAATTCTAAGAGTGATGATCAGGGAATGACCATCTAATTTGGCCATTAACATGTCTAGCATAGTTTGGATTTATCTAGTTTCTGAGTTGTAATATTTTCTACATGCAATGATCAAATTGGTGCATTGAACTAGGGTTGGGAATCAAATGGCTTGTGGGATCTTGCTATCAAAAATACGTTGTGTAATGGTTGAATGTTTTCCCACCTTCATTCTCTAGCATAAGTCCTCCAATTGAATATTACTAATTCTCAAGTAATTGACCTCTAGAATGTCAGTCTCCAAAGTAAAGATGGGATTATAGACAATATATTGGAACTTTTCTTGGAGGCTTTGTTACATGGAAAAAAACTTTAGCAAGCAAGTGGGTAGATTGCATCACTCGTAAGAGAGCCATTGGCATGTCTCAATTTCAATTTTTTTTTGTTATAGATGTTGAGGTTCCCATTTCTCTGGAGTTACCTACTCTGTAATTGGAAAGAACAACAAAATACAAGAATTGTAGAAATTAATTTTAATAAAAGAATCATGTACCTACCTAAGTTATAAGAATAAAGGATCACAATCATTAACATAAACACTAAACATCAAAGAAAATAAAATCTTCGACAAGAGAGAGAGGAAAAGAGACTTCTAAATCTACCACTTAATTCTCTTAGGGATAAGAGGAGAGAGCCAAAAGGTAATCATGAAAAGTTTGCCTCCTAGTGGAGGGTCCTCCATATTATGGTACACATAATTCAAAGGGAGGAAATTCTTGGGTGAATGCATAGTAAAGGCAATGATGGTCATAAAAATGTGAAAATTACCCCTTGAAACCACCTTTGGAGACTGTATGGCTTGGATGGAGATTTTAGGTGCTTGTCATACTTTTGAAGTTTGAAATGCTCTATAAGGATATAAATTAAACAATACTCAAGGAGAAGTCAAAGGAATGCTCTATAGATGGTTGGGATAAAGTAGCAGGAAGATGAAGGTTTAAAAGTGTGTAAAATGGAAGGAAAAATTTGGTGAAAATATCAAGTAAACAAATAAATTAGGATCAGTTGAAAATGAGTAAGAAGGCGAGACAAATGGTCAAGATCACAAACCATATCAAGGATGATGAACTTGTAAATTAAAACATGATTTTGAATGTGATGTTGAATATAAAGAAAATCTCTATGGATGGGAACACCTTGGAGGTCAACATGCAACGTGACTATATATCATTTTATTTTCACCACACCTACCCCATATATCTAGAGGGGATGGGGTTTAATCAACAATTATCTTTACTACTCTACTATACTCCAATTAAGGGCAGGGGCCTAATCCATTTACACCCCTCCTCCCCCTCCTTAGGCCCATATATCTAAAAGGGATTTAGGTTGATCACAGTCAATGAGTATCTTAATACCCTTAGCATGATGCTCCTCGAAGGTCATTCTCGATCCAGCCACTCCATCCATCCTCAATCGATCCAGAGGTCAACCTTGCCTTCAGTGGGTAATCTCGAATGAAATGGCCCACACCCCCACATAAATATCAAGCCTCTAAAGAAGGTCTGCTAGGTCCAATGCCAAAAATATCTACTGGTCTGGACTTTGCATGCTGACATACTCGAACTAGGTTCACTTTCTATCTCAGGGTAACACACTTTTCAGAACAAAGTGAAGTCATCCTGTATGGAGAGTGAGTGCATCTTTTGGACTGTGGCTATCATCTGATGCAAACCCTAGAGCAATATGGTTTTTGAATTTTTGGTTGATGCTACTGTATGGGGCACATTACTTGTGTTTGACACAGAGAAGTTCTTTTAGGTATCTCTTGAGCTCGGGGTAGTCTCTCCTCTAAAATATTTGTCAAGTACTGAGGAGCTTGGAGGATTTGTTGGTTTATCTGCACTAGCTTCTCAAGTAATAGTTCCTGGTAATCTCCATTGCATGAAATACCCATGCTGCCCATGGGCTCCATACTGCAATAGACAAAATAAAATAAAAAATTAGAAAAATAGAAACTGAAATTATACATCTTAGAGTTCTTAGTGTTTAAACCACACTCTGATATCAAAATGTAATGCCCAAAATTTGTCCAAAAAAACTATATATATATATATATATATATATATATATATATTTTGATTTCAGTGTTGTTTATTTATTCATTGTGGTTGCTTAATGTTTAACTGTTTTGATTTGATCAAAGTACAATTGGAGTGTAACACACAATTATTACAAAATTTATTTAATACCTTTACTTGCCAACATGAGGCCTATTTAAGATTAGAATACAAATGGAAGAGGTTAAAATCAAATCAATCAACAATATCCTGATTAAAGAAATGAGACAAGTCATAAACATTAATTAATCATAGTGAGCAAATAAACAACATTAAAAAAATTACATGGGTTTTTGGGATAAAAATTTTGGGCATGACATTTTGGTATTAGAGCGTGGTTTAAACATTGGGAGTTTTGAGATATAAAATTACAGTTTTTCTTTTCTAATTTTTTATTTTATTTTGTCTATTACAGTATGGAGTCTGTGGACAGTATGGGTAGCTCATGTAATTCGTATCATCATGAACCATAACTTGAGCAACTAGTATAAATAAACTAGCAAATCTTCTAAATCCTTCGACACTTGACAAATATTTTAGAGGAGAGACTTGCCTAAGCTCAGGGTATACTTGAGAGAACCCCTCCATGTCAACCTTAAGGGATGTGCCTAAAATGACATCAACTAAGGAATCGTAGACCATGTTGCTCTAGGGCTTGCATTAGATGACAACTGTGAGTATAGGAGAGGCACTTTCACTCTCCATATGAGATGACTTCACCTTGTTCTAGAAAGTGTGTTATCCTAGGATAGAAAACAAACCTAGTTTGAGTATGTGAACATGCAAAGGCCAAACCAATATATATTTTTGATGAGGACCCAACATTTTTTCTTCAGAGGCTTACTACTTATGTGGGTGTGTGGACCATTTCATTCGAGATTGCCCACTAAAGGCAAGGTTGACCTCTAGACTGACTAAGGATGGATGAGGTGGTTGGATTGAGAATGAGTCAACCTTTGAATAACATCATGTTGAGGTTATTAGGGCACAAGGCGTAGGGCCACAAAAACCTTTAGATGGGGCCGATTATGGGATCAATTTTTTATTTTTTATTTTTTATAGTACACTACTATAATTAGTGATATGATATTTTGTTTATGGGACATTGGGTACTAATGTCATACTTTTGGATATTCAATGTATATTTGACTATGATATTGTAAACTCTGCTTTATGAATGAAAATTATCTACTTTAATTTATGTATTTATTCCTAGATAATCACTTAACATGGCATTTTGAGATAATTTTTCTTCTTGATAACATTTAAATCTTGTAATAAATAGAACTTAAAGTATGAAGCTTGTTTAATAAGTAAAACATACACTTGGATTTTAGAAAAGAAAAGAGATTTTGAACCAAGAACAAAGTATCAAATTCTAAATGAAAATAAAATGATTCTTAGTTGGTTTGAATACCTTTGATACTCTTTCTTTTTTCCCACTTTAGTGACAGTCATGTGGGGGATGGGAGATTGTCATATTCAATTCCATAACAATTATGGTTGGTGATGGGTTACATATATGTATGACTATGATGGAGGATGTCAAAATTGTTGATGTGGATGACGAGATGCCCTTACCCCTTATGTGATACCAGTAAATTGTAAAATTGTGTTGTGAGTGTGAATCGATGTAAACAATTATCTCAAGACAAACATTTGTACCTTTAAATTTTGTAGTTGTTATGTACATGTATAATTGTAACTTATTGTATAAACCCCTGTAACATTGTATATGTAACGAACCCCATAAACAATGGATTTTCTATATATAAACAACATTGTTATGCAATCGTAGAGTATGTCATGCTACTAGGATGATATTGTGTATGAAGACCAATTGTTCTCTTGTAAATGTGAATATGTTTGCGAAGTACCTTATGTGCAACTCCTATTATGAAAATGTAGTGTAAAGTAACTTTTGTTTATGTAAACATATGACACATAAGTGAAAATTGTTATTATGTAGTAATGTGTTATGTTGTGTAACCTTACATCGTTGCTCCAGTATTTGGGTATTGATTCAAGTATGGGGTTCGACGCTGAAGTAGAACTATGTCTATAATGGTTTAGACCATGTCACGGACTAGGAAGTGGAGCTTCTTGTAAGCTGAAAACCCACTTTTTTCCTTTGCATGAGGTAGCCGCCTGATTATTTCAGGTGTGTGCACCATGAGTGCCTTAACACCATGGGCTCTTCACACATAATGGTCACTTTATAAATGATGTGTTAATTCACTCACCCCTTAGTGGTTGTCAAAGGAATAACCTTTATGAATTATATTTGATGTAACCTTGTGAATGTTTGGGAGACATATGGAGAGACTGATGTTTTACTCTTACATTTGGGAGGTAATTGAGACTTATATTATTCATTCTCCCATCAAGTGGTTTTAGTATCCATATAGTGTCACTATGTACTTTTTGTGAGATTGTTGTGCCCTATTTTATATTAATTTGATTGCTATTTTAAATTGCTTTTTGGAACCAACACTTTTGTTCTCTTGAATCTAATTTTATTTTACACAAATATATCATTGGATTTGGATTACTTTGATTAGAATTTATATTTTATATTATGACCGTATGGATCTCACCTTATTACATAATTGAGATGATTTGTTGATATTTAGTATTTATTTTGAAATATCTCTAAAGGTCATTTGGTATTTGATATAGTTATTATATTATGTTGATGAGATTTTGTTACTTTTATGTTTGAATCTTAGTTTTGTAAATGTCGTGATGTGATCATTGTATGTTTATTGCGTGTATGGGGGAGAAGAAGTAGCTAGGAATATAGCTAGAGGGTGTGATGAGCTTAGCTTGCAAGGTCAAGTCTTGAGCCATCCTCATGCCCACCAAATATGGTGGTTTCATACAAGATTTAACTAAAGCACTTGTTAAACTGGGTTGTAAGGTCAAGTCTTGAGCCATCCTCCTACCCACCAAACATTGTGGTTTCATATAAGCTTTAACTAAAGTATTTTCTATCCTACTTTTGGGAGGTCTAAGTAGAATCCTCTTGGGAGGTCTAAGGAAGTTATATGATCTTATACATGATTTGTCTATAGCTTATGTTCATTATTTATTGGGAGGTCTATGGATATTATTTGTAGAACACAATGATTGCTTGGTTATTTCGACCTTGATATTGCTCAATTCAGATGGTAATTAATGTTATTACTCAACATTGCTCAGTATTGATTTGTGATTTTACCATGATTTTTTACTTGTTTTTCACCTTGTATGTTTACCATGGGATGACAGGTAGTTCGTTATATATGATTTTACAAGAGATGGATACCTATACACATAATCCTTCAAATGTTTTAACAATAAAAGTTTATGATATCAATTGATTCATGACATATAGTGGTTATTAGTATTGGTTAGTATTGCTCAATGTTGCTCAACGTTGCTCATTATGGCTTGGTCATGGAATGGTTCTAACCTTAATGAGCACTCTCACCATGGGATGTCACACAACTTAGTCAATCTATTATTATAATATAAAAATATTATTTTTGTATACATTGCTTACTATAATTATACATCGGCAAAATACATTGGGTTCTAGTTGGTTCAAATAGATTTGGATGACAATATGACAGTTTGACACTCGGTTATGCCTTAACAAAATACATATTTCTATTAACCGAAAAACCTTCTTAATTACAAGAACGCCAATTTCACAATAATAATAAAAGATGTTGATAAGTCTAAAATGTAAATAAGATAAAGCTTTGAAAATAATTAACTGATACAAAGACATGATTGAAATTAAGAGATTTTTTTTTGAAAAAAAATAAAAAAATGTGTTGTATTATGGTTGGTTTGAGTTACACTATTTGCAACCTAGTATGTTCTCTAGTAATATTTGGTTCTCCAACCCCTTGTATTGGTTTGACACATTGAGGACGATGCTTATAAGGGAGGAGTATGTAATACCCCACGTGAGGGATGTTCAACCCTTATCAATTGAAACATTAGGCAATTAAATTGCATGGTTCTGAAGAATTTAAATTATAGTTCTTTATTGTTAATGGATTAATGTTTCTCAATGAATAAAAAAAGATGATTAAAATTATAATTACACACCTTAAATATATATTCACATATCATAAATTGATAATATTCAAAACTAAAATTAAATATGTCTTATCCTTTTTAAAGAGCCTATGAGCCCTATCACATAGGTCTTCTAGAAAAGCTATTCTCTTAGGTCCTAGCCCTAGTTAGTAGGCATTGACTTACTTGGTGAAGCATTTTTTAAATAACATAATTTAAAATTAATTAATTGTAATGAGCTCATATGGCTATGTAAGAGAATTCACCATGTATAAGACTTTGCTTCCAAAAAAGTCTATAATATGCAAGAAAAATATGGGTTCTTTTATGACATGAAAGAATCATGTAAGAGAAGGTACTCCATTTAATGGAATTGAGAAGATGAATTTGAGTTCATTCTTTTATTTCAAACCCTTGGTTTTTATTTAGGGATTCATTTTTTTGATAGAAAAAAAATATAAAAGTTAGTGAAGGGTTGATTCTTTTGGGAGAAATTGGTGGAAGGAAGAGCTTGTTGGAGTTTTTTCTAATTTTTTTGTTGATTTCGGTAATGCTTAATAAATTAATAAATTCTATCTCTCTCTCTCTCTCTCTTTGAATTTTAGAGATTGAAATTGAAAATAAAAATTTGTTCATTGTTGAGTTGTATCATATTTTTGAAAAAATGATGTCTTTCCTTCTCCCATTGAATCTCTAACCATATCTCTGACACATTGTAAAAAAATAAAAATTTGTTCTATTGAGTTTGTGAATTTTTTTGTAAATAATTTTAAAATCTCCTTCTCATATTGCTCATTTGAGTTTGCATGTTAAATAGAAATTGATTTACTAGCGAAAAAGTAAAATGTGGCCATTTTGATATTTCTCTTTTGGTTAGACAATTTAGATTTATAATAAATAATTGGATATTTGATGTTGTATTATGCAATCTAAAATTTGGAGATAAAAAAAATACAAAACTAAACTTTCAATTAAATTATATACATAAAATATATGTACATATACATTTTAAATAAAAAAGTCTTATTTTTCAAATAAATACATTTATATATTTTAAAACACACACACACACACACACACACACACACATATATATTATAAGTCAATTTTTGCTGTAGAAGAACATGTATTGTAGCTAACACAAAACTATAATTTGCTTCATTCTGATTTTAATGCTCATGTTGCACATACTAAGAATGGTTTAATAGATTTGGTGGTTTGCAAGCAACAAATTGAATAAGAAATGAATACTGTAGAACTAAGTCTAATAGATGATTTAGCCTCTACCTCCAAACTAAAGCCAGTCTACCCATAGTACATGAAGTTTCAACCCAACAGTAAAACCTTTCTAGAAGAATATATAACATCAGTCGCTGACATTAGACAACTAATAGAAGACTTTGATCTTCTCCATTTAAATGTTGTTTAGATTGAAGAGTCAGATTCTAGATCTGACATAGATTGGGTAGAAAAGATTAGAAAAGAACATAAGCCTAAGGTATATATATATATATATATATATATATATATATATATATATATATATATATATATATATATAATAAGTCAATTTTTGCTGTAGAAGAACATGTATTGCAGCTAACACAAAACTATAATTTGCTTCATTCTGATTTTAATGCTCATGTTGCACATACTAAGAATGGTTTAATAGATCTGGTGGTTTGCAAGTAACAAATTGAATAAGAAAATGAATACTGTAGAACCAAGTCTAATAGATGATTTAGCCTCTACCTCCAAACTAAAGCCAGTCTACCCATAGTACATTAAGTTTCAACCCAACAGTAAAACCTTTCTAGAAGAACATATAACATCAGTCGCTGACATTAGACAACTAATAGAAGACTTTGATCTTCTCCGTTTAAATGTTGTTTAGATTGAAGAGTCAGATTCTAGATCTGACATAGATTGGGTAGAAAAGATTAGAAAAAAACATAAGCCTAAGGTATAAATAATAACTACAATAGAAGTATCAAGTGATGATGAAATGTCTATAAAATCTTGGTATCATAGTACTCATACTAGATCTCTTGAGGATCAAGAGATGGGCATGTATGAAGATTCTGTGCTAAGTAACCTTTGCCACAGAATTCAAGGAATTGAGATTGATCAAGATCAACGTGTTGAACCAATTGCAACAATGAACATGATGGATTCAACAGATATGAAACCAATAGACCCTAACAAGGCTGAGGTTTTACAAGATATCTTGGACCCTAGTCAGTTGAGGGAATTTTTTGCCAATGGATTTTTATTTACTATAGATAAAATAGCTATGTAAAAGACAACTTAGACAAATTCGAACATAGTAATGTATGCAGTGAGACTGAAGATAGGCAAGCTTAAGAATTGGTGGCTTTGTAAGATAGAAGTAAATGCTAATCCACCTCTTGAAAATACAAAATTTCTTATAACATGAATGAGTAAGCAAAAAATATGTGATGGAGGATTGGATGTACTGCAAGCAACAATTCTTGTAGAATTCAGTAGTAGTAAGCTAAGAACAATTGATGAGGCCAAGTCTAATCTGTATGTAATGAAATTATGTGACCTGAGTAAACTTAATGAATATCCTCTTGAGTTTCATGTACATGCATATGAATTTGGTGAAGCTAATGCCCAATGGATAAAGAATTTATATCTTACTAGTCTACCATGTAAGTTAGGCCTTTGGGCAAAAACTTATTTAGCCAAACAAGGTCAATCTGTAGATTCCTGCACCATTGTTGAACTTACAAACCAAATTAGAACCAAGTTATCTAATCAATGTCACATGAAGGCAATAAATTCTCATATAGATGAGTATAATGTTAGTTGTAACTTACAAAAATACTGTAAGAATAGTGTTCCTATTATGACTTAGGGTTGTAACAAAGAAAAACATGTCTATTCTTGTAAACTAAATAAGACCAAACATAAGAGCCATAAGTACCATAGGTAAAAACTTGATAGGTATCCCTCCAAGTCTTATAAACATAAGTCTAAATATAAACACTTTAAGGTGTCTCAAAAATGGATCTCCTATTAGAAATCATCTAGGAAATCCAAAAGTCACTGCGCAAATGCAATACTCCATGATCTATTCCAATACTCCATAGGAAATCAATCACTATACCATAGACTGTCCATGCAAAAATCACAATCTACTCGCTGTCAAGGTGCTCTTTAAATTTTACAATGCAAAAAACATCGTGGGATTTGATAGATGTTCAAGACATTCCTTTTGATCGTTCAAATCATTTTATGATGTATGTCAATTATGGATAGATTTTGAATTTAAAGATAGAAACATACTACATGATTGGGATGTTAAGTCTCTACAAGGATAAAATGGCCAATGAATGAATGTTGAAAAATAGGCTAGAAATAGAATCAGAAGATAAAGAAGAAGACCATGATATGGTTAAAGCTTTGCTAAAAAAATAGTTAGCAGCAATTGAACCAAGATAGTCTTTGTGGGATCTCATGATATATTTAGAAATGCCTACTCTCAGGATGAGATCTCTGTTGCACTCCATAAGCATAATGCGGAGCAAACCATGTTGAAGACAGAATGAAGAAATCTGAAGACAACCCTGAATAAAATTGAGCTTGAAAATAGAGACTTGGGCTGGAAATTTTTTCGTAGTCATCGATATGATTCCAAGCCTGACCATCAGGGAAGATTACCAATCTCTTGGCAAAGATAGGAAAAAGGAAAAGCAAAAGAGACAAGAGGCTACATAATCTCAAAATGGGATGCTTCAATGTTACCATTCACAATAGCCTTAGAATCATAAGAAGAAAGAGAAATTCCTGATGAAGAAATTTATAGGGATATACAAAGTTAGATTGATTGGATTTGAGCCAAACTCTGGAAAGGATCGCTGATATCCACAATAATATTGTAAATCTTATTGCAATTTTTAATAAACTTGTCAAACAAATAAAAGAACTTAGATCAAATGTAAGAAAAATAAATTCTATCATGTTTGTAGAAATATCTAAGCAAGATAAAAGAGAAGAAGCTGATGATGACAAAGAATGTAATGTCCCTTCCAAAGGATATTAGATAAATAAAATATTTATTCAATCACTTCAATTTTTAGATATTGATTTCCAAAATTTTCTACAAACCTTAGCAATCTAAAATTTGTTGGAATATTGTTGTAAATGATTTGAAATCAGCTCCAAAATTATTATTCAAGCTTCCCAAAAATAGAAAAATTTATATAATTATTATTGGCTAAATAATTAGCTAAAAGCCTAATTTTTGGATAGTCAAGTAGCTAGAAAAATTAAAAAAAATAGAAAAAAATATTATGTGGTTATTCTACACCTCAAAAGGCCTTAGAAGGACCCCAAAGTGGGTTGCCCACCTCCAAAACCTATTTGCTGCCCCTGCATACCTATGCATCCCCCAACCAAGGTGATCACTACCCTAAGACAACCCTTAAAAGCAAGCGTTCAACTCCTTTCTTGGTTTGTTCCCCTTTCAAATGAACTTTTGGTGTTAAAAACAAACTTTCAAATTTGATTCTGCTCAATGCAACTCTTATATGAAGCTGCCCTAGGTCTGAATTTTGCTTAATTTAGCTCTCTTGAAAGGTTTTTATCCTTCAAGTGCAAGTCCTTACTTTTCCTGCTTATACTCTTAGAAAATTATTATCAAAATGAGACATGAATGATTCAATTAACCTTTTCTTTGCTTTAAATAGTCCTCCAAGTGTAGTGCCCAAAAATTGGGAAGGGAGGCTAACTTAAAAGATCTTAATAGGTCCTTTCTTATGATCTTTTATTTTTTTTTCCCTTTTTTCCTTTTATTTTTATAGTCACTTAAGTTATCCAAACCTTTAAAGGCCTATCTTTTAAGTGAATTTGAAAACATAAATTACTTTTAAAAAATTACTTTTACACATATTCACTTAAAAACATTTTGATCCTTGCTTCTTTCCAAAATTGTCTTTTAGCCACTGAGAAGGGTTTTAAGGCTAAAGGTCTTCCATCATGTCCCTATTAAAAGAGGGACATCACAAAGAAACTCAACCTATTGCCAAAATGATATCAACAAAGCACTCAATCCATATAGCATTGGAATTCAGGTTTGATGGATATAAACCTCACACTTTGCATGCTTTTGTTGATACTAGTTTGCTTAGGAGTTTTGTTAAATTTTATGCTATTCCACGACACTATTGGTGAAACCATGATAAGAAATATAAAGGTGTGAAATCTCAAGATATATTTTGGAATTTAGAAGAATAGCCAAAAATGTTTTAATTTGGCTTGAAGGTAAGAAATTTGAAATAACATTTAATGATCCACATATCTGATAGAGATTTGTTAATAAGAAATATGTTTCTAATGCAACATCATCATTTTGTTCAATATTCTGACCACATAGAAATATTTCAAGGAAAAAGGTGTGTATGGATTCCAACAGTAAAATCAATAGCACCTATATTTGACAAAGTCTCTGAACACTGGACATAAGAAGTAGACAAACATGAAAAGCTTTAGGAAAAAGAAAAAGAAACTAGAATAATTTAGTTTAAAAGGAATCAACAAGTTACTTTGTTTGTTGAAATAAAAGAAAAGTTTCTTAAGAACTGCACAAGTTTGAATCATCTCTAATATTGAAAATCGAAGCTTTTTGATGCAACATTTCAATAAAAGAATGTTTTGAGAATAAGATTTCAAACGAGCAACCTTATCAGTTTAGCCTTATAGAAGGAAAGAACTAGATGCTGAGCTTAAAGATCTTCTGAAAGGTGGTTTCAACCATCAAAATCTAGCTATGCATGTGTAAGAAATATAAAGGTGTGAAATCTCAAGATATATTTTGGAATTTAGAAGAATAGCCAAAAATGTTTTAATTTGGCTTGAAGGTAAGAAATTTGAAATAACATTTAATGATCCACATATCTGATAGAGATTTGTTAATAAGAAATATGTTTCTAATGCAACATCATCATTTTGTTCAATATTCTGACCACATAGAAATATTTCAAGGAAAAAGGTGTGTATGGATTCCAACAGTAAAATCAATAGCACCTATATTTGACAAAGTCTCTGAACACTGGACATAAGAAGTAGACAAACATGAAAAGCTTTAGGAAAAAGAAAAAGAAACTAGAATAATTTAGTTTAAAAGGAATCAACAAGTTACTTTGTTTGTTGAAATAAAAGAAAAGTTTCTTAAGAACTGCACAAGTTTGAATCATCTCTAATATTGAAAATCGAAGCTTTTTGATGCAACATTTCAATAAAAGAATGTTTTGAGAATAAGATTTCAAACGAGCAACCTTATCAGTTTAGCCTTATAGAAGGAAAGAACTAGATGCTGAGCTTAAAGATCTTCTGAAAGGTGGTTTCAACCATCAAAATCTAGCTATGCATGTGTAAGAAATATAAAGGTGTGAAATCTCAAGATATATTTTGGAATTTAGAAGAATAGCCAAAAATGTTTTAATTTGGCTTGAAGGTAAGAAATTTGAAATAACATTTAATGATCCACATATCTGATAGAGATTTGTTAATAAGAAATATGTTTCTAATGCAACATCATCATTTTGTTCAATATTCTGACCACATAGAAATATTTCAAGGAAAAAGGTGTGTATGGATTCCAACAGTAAAATCAATAGCACCTATATTTGACAAAGTCTCTGAACACTGGACATAAGAAGTAGACAAACATGAAAAGCTTTAGGAAAAAGAAAAAGAAACTAGAATAATTTAGTTTAAAAGGAATCAACAAGTTACTTTGTTTGCTGAAATAAAAGAAAAGTTTCTTAAGGACTGCACAAGTTTGAATCATCTCTAATATTGGAAATCGAAACTTTTTGATGCAATATTTCAATAAAAGAATGTTTTGAGAATAAGATTTCAAACGAGCAACCTTATCAGTTTAGCCTTATAGAAGGAAGGAACTAGATGCTGAGCTTACAGATCTTCTGAAAGGTGGTTTCAACCATCAAAATCTAGCTATGCATGTGTAAGTTTTATGTCAACAAAAGGTTAGAATAGTTAAGAGGTAAGAAAATATTTTATGTGAATTATAAACTTTTGAATGATATTATTAAACCATTCAATTATCCTCTGCCACTCACTAGTGATTTAATGAAAAGAACTTGTGAAGCTACTATATTTAGTAAATTTGATTGCAAAAGTGGATTTTGGAAAGTAAAGATTGAAACAAAAGATATTCATAAGACAACATTTATGGTACCATAAGGTTTGTATGAATGGGAGGATGTCATCTATGTAGACTATACAAAATTCATGCAAATCCTTAAGAGTATTATCCATTTTTCTCTGAAAATAAGTTGGAGGTATGCTTAATCCAAATGGTACCGTAAATGTTATCTTGTGCATATCTCTTGCTTTGATCTTTACTTGCCAAAAGCCACTTTTGCAATCAAATTTATTGAATATAGTAACTTCACAAGCTCTTTTCATTAAATCACTAGTCAGTGGCAGAGGATAATTGAATGGTTTAATAATATCATTCAAAGGTTTATAATTCACACAAAACTTTTTTTACCTCTTACCTATTTTGACCTTTTGTTGACATAAAAGCTTGCGCATTCATAACTATATTTTGATGGTTGGATGAAACCGCCTTTCAATAGATCGTTAAGCTTAACATCTAGTTCCTTTCATTCTATAGTGTTGAACTGATAAGGTTGCTCTTTTGGAATCTTATTCTCTAAACTTTTTTCTATTGAAATGTTGCATTTTAAAAGCTCTGCTTTCCAATATTGGAGAGGATTCAAACTTGTGCAGTCCTTAAGAAACTTTTCTTTTATTTCAACAAACAAATTGACTTACTGATTCCTTTCAAACTAAACTATTCTAGTTTCATTTTCTTTTTTCTGAAGCTTTTCATTTTTATCTATTTATTCAGTCTAGTGTTCAAAGACTTTACCAAATATAGGTTCTACTGATTTTAATGTTAGAATCCATACACACCTTTTTCCTTGAAAAATTTCTGTGGTTAAAATATTGAACAAAAGGCTAATGTTGCATTAGAAACATATTTCCTATTAGCAAATCTGTATCAGATGTGTGGAATTCAATAAATGTTATTTCAAATTGCTTACCTTCAAGCCACATTGTAACATTTTTTGCTATTCTTCTGAATCCAGAATCTCACCTAAGATTTCACACCTTTATATTGTTTATCGTGGTTTCGCCAGTAGTGTTGTGGAATAGCATAAGATTTAGAAAAACTCCTAGGCGAACCGGTATCAACAAAAACATGCAAAATGTAAGGTTTATATCCATCAAACCTAAATTCTATTGTTACATGGATTGAGTGCTTTGCTGATATCATGCTACAGGTTGAGTGCTTTGTTGATATATATTAGTCAATTTTTTGTTGTAGAAGAACATGTATTGCAACTAACAAAAAACTATAATTTGCTTCATTTTGATTTTAATGCTCATGTTGCACATACTAATAATGGTTTAATAGATCTGGTGGTTTGCAAGCAACAAACTGAATAAGAAAATGAATACTATAGAACCAAGTCTAGTAGATGATTTAGCCTCTACCTCCAAACTAAACCCAGTCTACCCACAGTACATAAAGTTTCAACCCAACATTAAAACCTTTCTAGAAGAACATACTACATCAGTAGCTGACATCAAACAACTAATAGAAGACTTTGATCTTCTCCATTTAAATGTTGTTTAGATTGAAGAGTCAGATTTTGGATTTGACATAGATTGGGTAGAAAAGATTAGAAAAGAACATAAGCCTAAGGTAAAAATAATAACTACAATAGAAGAAGCATCAAGTGATAATGAAATGTCTATAAAATCTTGGTATCATAGTATTTATACTAGATCTCTTGAGTATCAAGAGATGGGCATGTATGAAGATTTTGTGCTAAGTAACCTCTGCCACATAATTCAAGGAATTGAGATTGATCAAGATCAACGTGTTGAACTAATTGCAATAATGAACATGATGGATTGAACCAACGCGCCCCACCCTTTTTAAAAAGATGGGTAGGCAATGGCTTGGTTGACCCCCTACCATTGCAACATTATATATATATATAATGTTGCAATGGTAGGGGGTCAACCAAGCCATTGCCTACCCATCTTTTTAAAAAGGGTGGGGATGGCAACACAGTCGACCATCCCAAATCCTGTTAAGGGGTTGGGTGACAACTATGCAACTGACCCTAACCCCATAGATGGGATAGGTGATAGATGTACCATTGATTGCCCACTCCATGGGAAGGGGGTGACTGCATAAGTCATCCCCTGATATTAAAATAAATAAATAAAATAAAATAAATAAACATATATATATGTGTGTGTGTGTGTGTGTGTGTTAAATGAAGATAAATAAAATACATTCTCACACACACATTCCTACAAACTCTAATGGTTATATATATATGTGTGTGTGCGTGTGTTAAATGAAGATAAATAAAATACATTCACACACACACACACATTCCTACAAACTCTAAATTTTGGAATGGGTTTGAAATTTTGGAGTTCTTCTCTTATACTTTCATCTCCAACCTAGAACACAAAAAAAATGGAAGAGAGGAATAAAGGAAAATGAAAGGAGATGACCTTTATCTTTCCAAAGAGAAGTTTAGGGTAAAAGTTTGAAAACCTAGATCTTATGGATGAGATATGTTTAATCTAATGGTGGGAATTTAATCCACCATCACTTTAGTTGAGTGGGAAATTTAAGTTTAATTTTAGGTTCTTTTGAGTGGGAAATTTAAGTTTTATTTTGATTTCTTTTAAGTGAAAAACTTAAACTTCTCTAAAATTTAGTATTTAACCCAATAATAATAAATTAACTATTTTATTATTTGGATTGGTTCCTATTGAAAATTTTACAAATTAAATTAATTAAATTTTGATGAATATATTATAAAAGAGAATTAAACATTTGACGTAAATATTATCTAACCTAATTGTAACCCTTTTGACATTAACTAAAAATAAATACCTAAACTATGAGTTTGCCAAAACTATTGTGTATGATATTTTTAGGTAGTAGAATCCACCACCAAACATTAAATATTTTTTTAATCCTTTTAGTAGCGGTTCTTTGGGACCATTTTTGGAGGGTCCTTGGAGAAATAAAATAAACTCTTGTTTCTAACCCCAAAGTTGATATGTAATCTATGTATTTAAAATACCAAAGAATGATATCTTTCAAATATGGAAATTGTAAGATTTTTTTTATAGCTTTAAATTATGATCAAAAGAAAAAAATAAATTTTATTATTGAATTTACTATTTTTCCTATGGTGATTTCGTAACTTGTTTATTTAGAATTTTGAGGGGCAACTTTTCTGGTAAATTAAAATCACTTTGGAATAGTTTATTAAATCATGATTTTTCTCGTTATTAAAATATTTTGTTGCTTTAAATGTAATATTTATAGTTTAGATAATTGGCTTTTATTAAAAAAAAATTATTCTCTTATATCAGATTTAAACTATAGGTAATTTTGTACATGATTACTAGTGTGAAAATTTGTTTGTTTTGTTTCATTTGGAAAGGTTTTATGTTGCAACAGTTGTTTTAGTGCCTTTTGATATTTATCATTTGAGTCATGGCTACTCCACAATATTTTGTGCCCTTTTTTATACTTGTTTCCATAGTTCAAATTTCAGACCACAATTACAAATATGTGTGTTTGACCTTAGTTGCTAGTGGGTGAATCTAGGATAGGTCCCACTTGAAGTCTTTTTGGTTTGTAACTTTGGAATGAATCTTGGTTTCTGCATTCGATCTTAGTTTTGTGTGCGTGCATACTTCCCATATGTAGGGAGGTACTTGTAATTCTTAGTAGTTCCTAGTTTTGCTTGCATCAACTAATGGCTATAGGGTTACCCACAAGGGATAATGATGCTATGCTTAGTTATGTAGTTGATTGATGAAGGCCAATTTTCTTCACATCTAAACTAACACTCATTTAGGAACAAGTGAATTATAACTTCCTTGATTCTACCTATGATGGGATCATCGTAGATATGTAGATAGCTCAGGGAGTGGGTATGTGCTTAGGAAACTAACCCTTAGGACCTAGTGTGGGAAACTAAATACTAACTTTAATGTGTTATTAGAACATGTGCTTACGCTATATAATTCTTTGTATGCTTACTTAATCATGAATGGTATGGTATTCTTCCTTGTGCATGTGTTTACTGTCAATTTTAATAACATGGTTTTCTTACTTGATCATCTATTGCGGATAGTGACCACTATTGATTATTGAGATTTAATCTTGTTCTTTCCCGTATTAACCATGGACAGCTTTTGAGACTTGTTTGGGAGACAGAGTTTTTGTAAGCAGTGTATTAAGAGATTGTTGAGTCATTGACTACTTTGAAATAAGAGAATCTAAGTTCTTAGTCACCCTTGATTCTTGTTGTGATGTTACGTGTAAGAGTTTAGGTAAGAACTTACACCTTGTGATGTCGTAAATAGTGATTGATGACATTAAGATGTGTCATTTGTTAGAGTATATCACTAGAGTTTTAGAAGCTTACTTGAATGACATACTAGTTCCCTTGTTGACTTATATCACCAATTCCTGTTCGATGATGATGTCTCATGGATGAGACCATCACAAGTGTAATGAGAACTACATCAGACCCTAATTCTATGGAGTAGATATATAGGTTGTCCAAGTTGTGATGGGGGCATTGGGTATAAGTTCTTAAGCTAGGTTAGGGGTGTTTATCACATTCCTTCATGTTGGGCTCATTTGTCTTTGGTTAGATATATATTTTTAATCTTAATTTAGTTTGAATTTGATCATCATGTGGTTGTTGTCGATCATTTCACTTTAAATTGGTTGGCTTCCTTATCTTGAGAACCTTAAGAGTAGAGTTGTATAGTGTTAGATGACTCTCCCTTGGTGAGCCTTAAAATGATAACCTTGTGTTAATTAATTGTTGTTCAAGATCATTTCATTCCCCTTGGGTGTTGATTGGGTTATGTGTAAATAAATTTGTGATCCTTTAAATCAAGAAATTATAATTCAATACTTCGTAATAATGTGACTTGACTCACTTCTTTGATTAGGATATTATTTATTAATTTGATTTTAACCTATTATGTTTGTATTCTAATCTTAGAAAGGCCTCATGGTGTCAAGCAAAGGTATTAAATAAATTTTGTGATAATTATGTGTGCTATACTATTAGTGTACTTTGATTGAAATAAAATAGTTAACTATTAAGCAACTGTAGTGAATAAATAAATAACATTGAAATAAGATTTTAAAAAATTACATGGGTTTTTAGAACAAAAATTTTGGGCATTACAATGGGGGTCAATCATGATCAATGATTATGTTTACTACTCTACTATAATCCAATTAGGGGTAGTGGCCTAGTTCACTCTTGTCCCGCCCCCTCCTTAGGGCCATATATCTAGAGGGGATTCAGGTTGATCATAATCAATGAGTATCTATACTACTAATATACTCTAATTAGGGGCTATTGTTTAATCAGGGGTCCGTGCCATTCATGCCTAGTTGGTAGATGATATCATAGTTGACTTAGAAGTTGGTAGAGTGCATTGGGTCCCCTCAGTGGCATATGAAGGTAGGTGGCTGGAACTCCTTATCTATGTTTATTGCCTCCCCCTCCATCCTTTAACCTTCTGCCCCCATAAGAGATGGGCCCTAACTCTAATTGGCTCTAGCTCAAACTAATAACTAATAAATGATCAAGAGATATTATATGTATAGTTGGGCCTTCTCCCGATCATTTATTTTCTTTTTTGTTCCTTATTTTCATTCTTAGGTTTTTATCTTCATCAAGGCATTATTTTTAGTGGTAAAGTCTCATTTAATGAATGCATTAATTCATTTATTTTCCATTCTTGCATCTTGATACCACTAAGCCCTTCTCGAATTGGTTCTATAAGAAAAGCTTTTTTTATATTGAGAATGAATTTCTCAATCATTGAGTGAAAACCTGTGACTATATCACCTTGATGATAGATGTGATAAATTGCATCTAGAGGTGTTATTCACTCCACATTTGAGTTTCATCATGACACAACTTGCATTATCCTTTCATACTTAGGTACACAGTGTGATGTCTCATTCATTAATGATTCTACAATCTATGTTGTAATTGAACGTAATTTGATCCTAACTACTCACTATCATTCCTTGGATTCTATAGACACCACTCCATTGCGATTGAGGAATATTTACAAGTCCTTATAAATAACCCTAATTCTACCCTTAAATGTTGCTTTAGAAGTATTACCCAAACTCCTCTAACTAAATGTTAGAAAGTCTATGGAATGGGGAGCTACTATCCTTTCTTCATTACAAATTGAGATACCCTTTGGACTCGATACACCTATGAATGGAATAACAACAAAAGGAATATTTCCTTCCCAACTTAATATCATTTATCAACATCATCATGGATCTTTGAGCAACAAAATAAAGTGGATAAAGAGAGCCCTATGATATATATAAAGATGTTGGGTGAATATTTTGTCACCATCTAACTGATGGACAAAATAAGTTGTTTCAACCACAGCATAAGGAGAGTGATCGGCCAAATGTGCAGGTCTACCGCATCAAAATGGGGCAAATCTCTTCTCTCATCAAGGGGAGGTTCCCTATAACTATGAGGTGATATATACTATATATAAGCTGAAAATAACACTCAGGGGTAGGACAACACCATCCATCTTTTTTTTCAGAGATGATGTTCACAGACATAAGAGAATCCTGCTGAAAACACTTTTCTTTCAAAAGTGGTCTGCAACAAACAACAAGAATTCTTTCTGGCAGGGAACTGATAAGTAAATGTGACAGGGCGTAGTAACTAGCAGAATGTGGTGTAGCATAAAGTCTCCACCTCAACTGCTCAAAGAGTGAAATATATGAAGGACAATGGGGGGCACAGAGTCATCCCAAGATCTTTAAGCATAAATAGAAAATAAACACATTAAAGACAATTGTGACAGCATAAAGTCTCTATAGTCAGCTTTAGGACAGCTTCCTGGTTACTTCCACTAGTTCTACTTATTTAATTAAATGGACAAGAACGCATTTAAAAAATAAACATAAGAACAATTTCCTCAACAACACAAGCTATTCTAGCACAAAGTCTAAAAGGTCACTTGCTTTTTCATTCAGATAACGAAATATGATTAACAATCTGAGCTCAAAGTCTCAATAATGACTTTCTATTTGGGTAGAGTTTTGCTTCTGATAATAAAAAGATCTCTCTTTTACATAAAATAAGAGATTACAATATATAGCAACTAAAAAAGACTTAGCACTTTATTTCATGGAATGGCCCATGTTGCATTCAATGCCTTGAATGCATTTTCAGTTTTATCAAGGGGCCATGCTGGAATAGGGCATTGGCCTTAACTATGGTGTGTCAATTCATCTCAAACATCTCCTCCAAAGTATAGGCCACCTGGTCCTCTCCCTGATATCTGCACAGCTATCCACTTTGCCTTTACTCAATAGAGAAAAACAAGCCGCGCTTTTGAATATTTGTGCACTCAGATGTCTACTTGGTGGATTGTCCACCTACTGGAATAAATCCCTTGTAGATATTTCGATATCTCCTGTAGCTTTCCCTATTTTCTGTTGCAATTTGAGCTTTCGGGCTATCTTCTTACCTTCAACAGGCTCTTTCAGCGCTTTCTTTAGCTGTTTGCTAAGTTTTATCTTCAGGTTCCGCACCATATTTGAAAATAAATGGGCATTTCATTACTTTGAATTTGACATCCGCAGGGACGTCACTGGTTGCTAGTCATTTGAACCACGTTGAACCTTGAACCTTTAAACCTTTGAGAGTTCATTGGTTTAATGGTTTAACGATTCGGGCAGTCCTATCGACTCCTTGGTTCAATTGCCTCTTTGGTTCAGTTGAACTATCTCTTCGAACTTGTCTCTAGAATCTTCCGCTTCCTCCCTTTGCTCGAAGCTTCCTTGAACGTTTGAACCTTTGAACTTTTAACCATTTTGGTTCAAGGTTCACTGGTTCATTCTCTTTCTCTGAATCCTTTGGTCTTTCGAAGTTTCTAGATCTTTTTCTTTTCTATTGAACTCATTGAACCTTTGATTTTTGAACTGTTTTGGTTCAAGGTTCAATGGTTCATTCTTTGCTCCTTCAAATTCTTCTTTTATATAAGTCTTTTGATTTTATTGAACTCGTTGAACTTTTGAACTCATTGAATCATTTTGGTTCAAAGTTCAATAGTTCAATCTTCAATATTTCAAAGCCTTCTTTTTTTTAAGTTCGCCAAACTTTATTGAACTCGTTGAACCTTTGAACTCTTTTGGTTCAAGGTTCAATGGTTCAACGGTTCAACCTTTCTTTTTTGAAGTTTTCTTTTCATTAAGTCCTTCGAAGCCGTTGAACTTTTTGAAGTGGTTGAACTTTGAACTTGTCGAAGAGCTTAACTCTTTTAAGTCTATCGATGTCATTGAACCTTTGAATCCGTTGAACCTTTTGGTTCAAAGTTCAATGGTTCAATAGTTCAATCTTTTGATTGAAACCTGTCGATGGACCTTTTGGTTGAACCTCGACGTTGACCCAACCTTGAAATTGCCTAAGTGTTGAGAACTTATTTTTGAGAAAGCCTACCTGTTGAACTTGCGAGTTTTTTAGCTAAGAAGACTTGAATGATTGAGAAATTTAAATACTCAGAACATTTTTTGAGAAAGGAAGAGAGAATTTTGGCCTACGAGACCAAAATAGTTGATCTATTATCATAAAAATAAGTGACAAATTTTGAGAACAACAGCTGGCTCCAGTTAGAGAACTTCAATCGATTATAAAAACAATCAAAGGGAGTAGAATTTAGAATCTCCAGTGTCTTCAAGTATGCCATTAGGTTACGGAGTCATGCTACTCAAAAAAGAAATGTGCCAAATAAAAATAAAAATAAAAATGAACAACACAAAACAAAACTAAAGACCATACAAATATACATATATACAACTGATGTCACTTGATACTTCAAGGATTGAAGTGCTTCAGATGCTACCCACAATGAGGTAGAAAAAAAAGCGTGTCATCTTGATACTTCAGTAAGAAACTATTTTCACCATTGAGCTGATGAATAGTAAATGGGCCTCTCCATAAGGAATTGAATTTTTCATGCATTCCCTTTAGTTATCTTCTTTTGTCCCATAACATAACTTGATCACCAATTTGAAAATTATGGGCTTTTATTTTTTGGTCAAAGAGCTTCTTCACCAAACTTTGTTGCGCAGTAATTTAATCCACCACCATAGTTCGTTGTTCATCTACCTCAATCCAGCACATGATCCTCTTGTCGATGGAGCTTTCATATGTCTGATCTTCGATCGCCTTTTCTAATTTTAACGCTCACAATTCTAGAGTGATTTGTATCTCTGCGTTCAAACCATACATAAGCTGAAAAGGTGACATGCTTATTGCCTTCTTTGGTGTAATTCTGTCTGCCCATAAAGCATCAAACAATGCTTTATGTCAGGTTCATTGGTTGTCATCTACCAACTTTCTAATAATGTTCACTAGATTCTTGTTGCTCGATTCTGCTTGGCCATTTTCTTGTAAAAAATAATCAAAAGAGTGGGAGAGGGAAATCCCATAATAAAAATAGAAATAAGTAATCTCATGAGAAGAGAAATAGACTGCATTATTTGTCATAATCTTGGTTGGGACTCCAAACCTAGAAATGATGTTTTCCTTGAGAAAATTGCATACTACTTCTGAAGTAGCATGCTTGGCTGGAATAACTTCCATCTATTTGGTGAAGTAATCTGTGGCTATGAAGACATAATTATGTCCAACATTTGAAGACAGGTTCACAGCACCAATGAAATCAATTTTTCATTACTGAAATGGTTATTTTATTACCACTGGCTTAAGAGGCAAAACAACTAACTTGGGTCTTTCAACAAACTATTGGCACAGTTCACATCTTTGTACCCATTTGTATGCATCTTGAAACAGAGTAGGCCAATAATTTCTAGCTTACAAAATCTTATAGGTAGTTATAGGCGCATAAAAATATCTTCCACAAGCTAATTATAAAAAGATTTTAGAAGTTTGTTCTGCTGTACTTTTTCCACATAGCGAAGGAATACCCCATCAAGATTCCTCTTATACAACCCGTTGTCCCACATGATAAAGTTGACAGCTTTCAACTTGACAGTCCTCTTTTCTTAATGAGACAGGTGAGCATGACACTCACCATAAGTAAGAAAATGAGCAATACTCGAATACCACTCATTTGTGGTGGAGATAAAGAGGACCGTTGGTGTGTCTTCAACTTTCATTTCTTCATGCTCTGTTTCTTCTAGTATGTTGTCAGCAATCAATTAGCAGAGGCTCCTTCCCCGCACAAGCTTTGTTGGTTTGATAACAAGATCAAATTCCTAAATTTTAACAATCTAATTGCCCCTTTTGGTTTTAAACTCCTGTTGAGTTAATATGGATTTGATTGTTGCATAAGGTACCAGAGCAATAGTGTGTGAATTTAAGATGTAGAAATGGAAGTGCTTTACTACTTTTACCACTGCATAAACATGTTTCTCTAGAATTGAATATTTCAGTTCATGAGCTTTGAAAGGGCAACTCATGAAGGATATGAGAGATTCCACATCTTCTTTGTTCTGTTGAACCAAAATTGCTGAAGTGTGTGCTCGAAAGCATAACTGTACATTATAAAATCTTTAGTGTAATTTGGACAAACCAGAATTAGGGCATGGGCAATCGCTATTTTGATGTCTTGAAATGCTAATTTGCTTTTTTCAGTCTAGCGAAAAGTGGCCTTTCCCTTCATCATGTCCACAATGTGGCGAGTCTTCTTTGCAAACTCAGGAATGAACTTTCGTAAAAAATTTACTTTTTCAAAAAAAGAGTGAACTGCAATCTTACTTGTGGGCAGAGTAAGCTCTTGGATGAATTTGACTCTTATTGAGTCAATCTTTATGCCTTTTTGAGAAATAATATCTCTAAGAAGTTTTCCTTCTGTTACCCAAAAAATAGACTTTTTGAGATTTAGAGAGATGCTATTTTATCGACATCGTTCCATCACTTATTGCAAATAGTGCACATGATTAGGATAATGCTTAGAAAAGACTATTAAATCATCAAGGTACACTACAATGAACTTACCTATTTCATCTTTGAAAGTAAGGTCTATTGCTATTTGAAAAGTGGCGCCAACATTTATCAAACCAAATGACATTCTTCGATATGCAAAGGTGCCCCAAGGTGTGGTGAAGGCAGTGTTATGTTGGTCTGCTTCACCAGCTTTCACTTGATTGTACTTTGAGAAGCCGTCTAACATTGATAACATCTCTAAATCGATCACTGTCTGAAGGACTTGATCTATGATGGACAGAGGATAATTATCATTTAGAGAGGATTGATTCAAATTATTAAAATCCACACAGAGGTGAATTTTGCTATTCTTTTTTCTCACAGGTACCATGTTTACAATTCATATGGAATGATGGATTGAAAAAATTATTTTAGCATTCAACATTTTTTGTATTTCAGACAAAATAGTATCTGATATCTTCAGATTATACTGCAAGAATTTCTACTTGTAAGGCACCAAATCACTCTTGAGAGAAATTTTATGGTAAATTTTTGCAGGAAGAGTGACTTCAGATCATCATAAGAGTATGCCAAAACATCCATGTAATGACGAAACAGGTCAGTAAATTAGATTTTATCCTCCAAAGTGCAACACTTTCTAATATTCACCATCTTGGGATTTATTTTGGTACCCAAATTTATTTTATCAAACTCCTGGGAGGAGCTTGAATCTATTTGTTGCTGTTTAATGAACCTGTCATGCTTGTTAAACAGTTTTTCAAAGAAAATCAGTCTTTTAGAAATTTTATTCTTTTTTAGCTGTAGAAATTCTTCACCTGCGTCTGAACTTATTTCAGGGGCTAATTTAAGTTTCTAAGGCTCACTGCCTTCGAAGTGAAGCTGTTCAAAGCTGTCTTTTTATTTCAAAAAAGTGATGATTTAGTTATCACCATTGAATACTTGTCAATGATTGGCATTGTCAGGGACACTTGGTCGAAAGACCAGTTTGATAGTTTATCTGTCTCCTTTAATATCTAGATGGAGAACTAAAAGAGTTGTAGAAATAGCTAATATATCAGCTCGATCATTGAATTCTTAAGGTACTGTAGAGATACTGAAAGCATCAAAGCTTTTAATTTGGTTCTAAACTAGATTGCGGTAATGATGTAATTTCTCATTTTTAGTTTGGTACAGGTTTCTGACCTGGCAAACCACTAGCTCAACATCTCTTTTAGCATAAAAGAGTTTGACGTCTATGTCTTGAGCGGCCTTGAATTCGAGTAACAAAAATTCGTACTCGACAGTGTTGTTGGTGTTGCTGAACTGTAATTTGTATGAAAAAAATCTCTTTGAAGAGATATCAACACAACCTTGGCTCTTGAACTAGTAGAGAAACAGCTACGATCGAACTCTAGTATCCATACTTCATCAAGAACTGTGCTTTTCTCAAAGTTTTCTTTAATTATAGGGGAGAATTCCTCTACATTTACACTGTGTCTTATCAATTCTTCTACTATTTTATCTGAATCGATTGTCAAGCTGTCACATTTAAAATTTTTATCAGACGCCACATGAACCTCTTCTGTGAATAAAAAGTAATTACCCATGCCTGAAAACTCATACAAAATTTGAGCTTCAGGCACTAATGTTTGAGTGATAACATATTTTGTCTCCTTTTCAGGGAGTAGCCTCTACATGATGCCTTTGACAGAGATCCTTACCTCGAACAGGTCCATGCTTAACTCGCCACCATCTCTGCAAAAATTTTGCCCAAGAAAAATGTTGTATGTGGATGGAACGTCAGCCACTAGAACTGTCATCTTAATTTTTTTGTCTAGAAATGTTGCAAATGCAAATTGGGCATCCTTGATTTATCCCAGTAGTTTATTTATTCTCCATAGAGAAACATCTCTTGAAGGTCTTGGTTAGTGTGAGTCTAAGAGATTCTACCACTTTGGCAGGCATGACATTGTCAGACGCACTCGAGTCTATGATACAATTATTCAACTGGGGTCTATTTATCAGTAGGGAGATATAAAATGGTTCTATCCTCCTGGGAGCATGTGGGAGTCACCTTTAAAACAACTAGCACTGTAGGGATGATTTTATTCCTTACACACTGAACCAACTTATCTAACTGCTCAGGGTTAGATTATAAGAATTCAACTTCAAACATTTAAATCTTAGTTTTCTTGACATGGTCGACTATGTCAAATGTCTGAAATAAATTAAGAACAGGGGAAGGCAGTTTATCTTTTTGGTTTTTAAGAGGGGGTACTGATCTATGAAATTGAAGTTGAAGGTGAAGGCATATTTGAGGTATTTACTTTTTTAGCGATTATCGAGTCCTTTGGCTGGAAAGGTAGAGAAGTTTCTCATTTGACAATTGAAATTAAAAGTTGAGATCGCTCTTATATTTTTTTCTTATTAGCGTGTTGCACTGACTGATTTTGGGATTGAATGAATACAATGTATGATCCATCAACTGCTTCACCTTTACTTCTGGGTTCATTTTGATAATTTAAGAAACTAATGTTTAAGTCGGTAGCTAATTCTTCTTCTCCCTCTGTGAAGAGATTATCTTCATCTTCTAGGTTCAACTCATGCTAAAAGGAGAAATTATATTCTATTTCAAAATATCCAACTGCTGAATTGGTTGGAGGTGCTTCAATGACAAGTTTTCCCTATGAGGGAGGAAGATGATTTAACTACGCTTGATTTTTGGTAGCATTGCCTTGGTACAACTGATTAGAAAAAGTTCTCCTTGGTATATAACTATATGAAGGAGCATACATCCCTTGCAGCATTTACTTTCTAAAAGCTAGCAGCTCATTTGCTAGCTTTTGCACCATTAGATCAGTGGTGCTTATAGATAGATATTCAGAGGATGAAGAAGATTTACTTTTGTTAGGATCTCTCTTTATCTTTTTTGCCAAGATAAGATCATCTTTCACTTTAGTGGCCAAATTTTGAGCTGTAACAAGGTCTATGTGGCTAGCACGTCTCAACAGAAAACTCACTTCTAGAAGCTGAGAATTGATAAAAAATATTTAAGGTTCTCAATTGTTCGCTGAGTAATGGTAGGAATTTTGTTCCTCAACTTGTCGAACTTGGCTATGAAGTCTGTCATAAGATAACGAGATTCTTTCTTCATCTGTGTGAGTTGGGCCAACAGGGCATGCATATCTTCTACAGGCTTGAACCTGGCTTCGAATTTGGCTTTGAGGGTGTTTCAATCAGTCACAATCTGGGCCTACAGATGATAAAACTAGTTTGCTGCAGTGTCTTGAATTATTTTCACAAACAGCCTGACTGCTATGTCCTTATACTCCACACCTATCACACCACAGGTTATGCTGAAGGATGTAATATGTTCATTAGGATGAACTCTCCCATCACCAAATAACTTGGAATTTTTTTTTTTGAAAATTTGAGGTAGTTCATGTAGAGGTGGAGTTAGATTGAGTGGACCAAAAGAGTTATTCTAAGGGCCTTGAACTACCATTATTAGACTACTGAAGGAAGGATAACAAATGCTTGAGGGGTATATATTGACAAAGCTCTGCTAACAACAGAATAAATGCTTTGCTTGGTAATGGAGACTTGATTTTGATAGGATAAAAACTCTTAATTCGTTGAAAGTGAGGTTGCAGAGGAAACATATCAAAATTACTTTGTTGTACCAACTTGAATATAGGGTCAATAATACCTTTAGATCTTTGGCTTCTTGTGTATGGTGGGTCTACTAGAGTGCTAAAATAACAATAGAAAAGAACTGAAACTACTTCAGTTTGAAGCTTGAGGTTTCAAGCTGCTTGTTCTTCCACAATAGAGTCGCTAAAAATTGTTGGGTAAATATTTTGTCACCAGCTAACTGATGGAAAAAATAAGTTGTTTCAACCACAGTATAAAGAGATTAATAAACCAAATGTGCAGGTCACCATATCAAAATGGGATAAATCTCTCCTCTCATCAAGGGGGGTTCTCTATAACTATGAGGTGCTATATACTATATATAAGCTGAAAATAACACTTAAGGGTAGGACAACACCATCCATCTTTTTTTTTTCAAAGATGATGTTCACAGACAGGCGAATTTTTGTGAAAACACTAAAGACACCTCTTTTTTTAGAAGTGGTCTACCGCAAACAATAATTTTTTTTTTGGTAGGTAAACTGATAAGTAAATGTGACAGGGCGTAGTAACCATCAGAATGAGGTATAGCACAAAGTCTCTAGCTCAACTATCTAAAGAGTGAAATATACGAATGACAATGGGAGGCACAAAGTCATCCCAAGATCTTTTAAACATAAATAGAAAATAAACACACTAAAGACAATTGTGGTAGCACAAATTCTCTCCACAGTCGACTTTATGACACCTTTCTAGTTACTTCCACTAGTTCTACTTATTTAATTAAATGGATAAGAATGCATTCAAAAAATAGCCATAAGAATAATTTCCTCAACAACACAAGCTATTCCAACACAAAGTCTGAAAGGTTACTTGCTTTCTTATTCAGATAACGAAATATGATTAATAATCTGTGCTCAAAGTCTTAGTAATACTTTTTAATTTGGGCAGAATTTTGCTTCTGATAACAAAAAGATCTCCCTTTTGCATAAAATAAGAGATTACAATATATAGCAACCAAGAAAGACTTGGCCCTTTGTTTCATGGAATGGCCCATGCTGCATTCAATGCCTTGAATGTATTTTCAGTTCTGTCAAGGGGCCATGATGAAACATGGCATCAAACTTAATTATGGCATGCCAATTCATCTCAAATATCTCTTCTAAAGTATAGGTCTCCTGGTCCTCTTCTTGATATTTGCACAGTTGTCCACTTTGCTTTTACTCGATGGAAAAAAATAGGCCGCACTTTTGAATATTTGTGCGTTCAGATGTCTACTTGGTGGACTATTCCACCTACTAGAATAACTCCCTTGTAGATATTTTGATATCTCCTATAGCTTTCCCTCTTTCCTATTGCAATTTGAGCTTTCGAGCTATCTTCTTACCTTCAACAGGCTCTTTCGACTCTTCCTTCAGCGCTTCACTGAGTTTTGTCTTCAGGTTCTATGCCATATTTGAAAATAAATAGGGATTTCATTACCTTGAATTTGACATTTGCAAGGATGTCACTGGTTGCTGGTTATTTGAACCACGTTGAACTTGAACCTTTGAGAGTTCATATTGCTTCAATGATTCAACGATTCGGGTGGTCCTATCGGCTCCTTGGTTCAATCACCTCTTTAGTTCAATCGCTTTCTTTAATTCAGTTGAACCTTCTCTTCGAACTTGTCTCTGGAATCTTCTGCTTCCTCCCTTTGCTCGAAGCTTCCTTAAACCTTTGAACCTTTGAACTTTTAACCATTTTGGTTCAAGGTTCAACGGTTCATTCTCTTTCTCTGAATCTTTTGGTCCTTCAAAGTTTTTGGATCCTTTTTTTTTTTCTGTTGAACTCGTTGAACCTTTGAACTTTGAACTCTTTTGGTTCAAAGTTCAATGGTTCAACCTTTCTTCTTCGAAGTCTTCTTTTTGTGAAGTCCTTCGAAGCTGTTTAACTTTTCGAAGTGGTTGAACTTTGAACTTGCCGAAGCACTTAACTCTTTTAAGTTTGTCGATGTCGTTGAACCTTTGAACCTTTTAGTTCAAGGTTTAATGGTTCAATCTTTTAAATGAAGCCCGCCGATGGACTTTTTGGTTGAACCTCGACGTTGAACCAACCTTGAAATTACCTAAGTGTTGGAAACTTGTTTTTGAGAAACTTTGTCTGTTGCACCTGCGAGTTTTTTAGTTGAGAATACTTGAATGCTTGAAAAGTTTGAATACTCAAAACATTTTTTGAGAATGAAAGAGAGAATTTTAGCTTGCAAAACCAAAATAGTTGATATGTTGTCTCAAAAATAAGTGACAAATTTTGGGAACAATAAAAGAGAGCCCACCCTATGAGAGATATGGTATATATGAGATAGAAAGCCATCCCTATATCCACATGGATCTATTCACCATTCAACTTATAGATCTATCTAGGGAGGCATCCATCCATTAGGGTAGTGGGAGATGAATGAAGCCCCATCCATCCTATAGATTAGGGGAAGCATCCACATAGATATGACCCCTAGATAGATATATTCTATTAGAGCCTAGCTATATATATGGTTGTTTCCATATAGACACATAGGAGTACCCATATATAAATATGGCTCCTGAGAAACTATATATAAGGGAACTGTTGCCATATTTATTATCGATAAAATAGGGGGATCATGCTCTATATAGTTTATAGCCAATGCCTTTAGATCTAGATAGATCCCCCAACCCTTGACCCTCATTGTACTGACTTATAAAATTGAAGTTGAAGGTGAAGGTGTACTTGAGGTACTTATTTTTTTAGCGATCACCAGGTCCTTTGGCTGAAAAGGTAAATAAGTTCTTCATTTAACAATTGAAATTGTAAGTTGAGATCGCTCTTTTATTTTTTTATCAGCTTACTGGGCTGACTGATTCTAGAACCAGGTGAATACAGTATATGATCCATCAACTGCTTCACCTTTACTTCTGGGTTCATTATGATAATTCAAGAAATCAATGTTGGAGTCGCCAACTAATTCTTCTTCTCCCTCTGTGAAGAGATTAGTGTCATTTTTTGGGTTCAACTCAGGCTAAAAAGAGAAATCAGATTCTGTTTCAAGATATCTAAATGCTAAATTGGTTGGAGGTGCTTCAATGGCAAGTTTCTCCTGTGGGAGAGGAAGACAATTTGGCTACCCTTGATTTTTGACAGCATTTTCTTGGTATGACTGATTAGGAAAAGTTTTCCTTGATATATCTCTATACAAAGGAGCTGGCATCCCTTGCACCATTTACTTTCTGAGAGCTGGCAGCTCATTTGCTAGCTTTTGTATTATTAGATCAGTGGTGCCTATAGATGGATATTCAAAGGATGAAGAAGATTGACTTTTGTTAAGATCTCTCCTTATTTTTTCTGCCAAGATGAGATCATCTTCTACCTCAGTGGCCAAATCCTGAGTTGCAGCAAACTCTATGTGGCCAACACGTCTCAGTAGAAAACTCACTTCTGGAAGCTGAGAATTGATAAAAAAATATTTAAGGTTTTCAGCTGTTGGCTGAGCAATGGTAGGAATTCTGTTCCTCAGCTTGTTGAACTTGGCTATGAAGTCCCTCATAAGTTCATGAGGCTCCTTCATCTGTGTGAGTTTGACCAACAGGGCATGCACATCTTCTAAAGGCTTGAACTTGGCTTCAAATTTGGCTTTGAGTGTGTTCTAGTCAGTCACAGTCTGGGCTTGCAGATGATACAACTAGTCTGCTACAATGCCTTGCAATATTTCTACAAACAATCTCACTGCTACGTCTTCATACTCCACACCTATCATGCCACAAGCTATGTTGAAGGCTGTAATATATTCATCAGGATAAACTCTCCCATCACCCAAGAATTTGGAGAAATTCTTCTTGAAACTGCGAGGTAGTTCATGTAAAGGTGGAGTTAGATTGAGTGGACTAGAAGAGTTACCCCAAGGGCCTTGAATCACCATTATTAGACTACTGAAGGGAGGGATAACAAATGCTTGAGGGGTATGTATTGACAAAGCTCTGCTAATAATATAAATGGATGCTTTGCCTGGTAATAGAGCCTTGACTTTGGTAGGAGGAAAACTCCTAGTTCGTTGAAGGTGAGGTTGCAAAGAAAACAGATCAAAATTACTTTGCTGTACCAACTCGAATACAGAGTCAACAATACCTTTAGATCTCTAAATTCTTGTGTATAGTGGGTCTCCCAGAGTGCTAAAATAGAAATGGAAAAGAATTGGAACTGCTTCAGTTTGAAGCTTGAGGCTTCAAGCTACTTGTTCTTCCCTAGCAGAGTCACCAAAAATTGTTGGGTGAATATTTTGTCACCAGCTAATTGATGTGCAAAATATGTTGTTTCAACCACAACATAAAGAGATTGATCGGCCAAATGTGTAGGTTTACCACATCAAAAAGAGACAAATCTCTCTTCTCATCAAGGGAAAGTTTCCTATAACTATGAGGTGATATATATATATATATATATAAAAAAGCTAAAAATAACATTCAGGGGTAGGACAACACCATCCATCTCTCTTTTTTCAGAGATGATGTTCACAGACATAAAAGAATCTTGGTGAAAACACTGAAGGCACTTCTTTTCTTTCAGAAGTGGTTTGTAGTAAACAAGAATTCTTGCTGGTAAGTAATTGATAAGTAAATGTGACAAGGCATAGTAACCAACAGAATGAGGTGTAGCACAAAGTCTCCACCTCAACTGCTCAAAGAGTGAAATATACAAAGGACAATGGGGGCACAATGTCGTCCCAAGATCCTTTAAACAGAAACAAAAAAAACACACTAAAGACAATTATGGCAGCACAAAGTCTCTTCATAGTCAGCTTTAGAACACCTTCCTGGTTACTTCCACTAGTTCTACTTATTTAATTAAATAGATAATAACGCATTCAAAAAATAGACATAAGAATTATTTTTTCAACAACACAAGCTATTCTAGCACAAAGTTTGAAAGGTCACTTGCTTTTTCATTCAGATAATGAAATATGATTAATAATCTGAGCTCAAAATCTCAGTAATGCCTTTCAATTTATGTAGAGTTTTACTTCTAATAATAAAAAGATCTCCCTTTTACATAAAATAAAAGATTACAATATATGGCAGTCAAAAAAAAATTGACGCTTTATTTCATGGAATGACCCATGCTGTATTTAATGCCTTGAATGCATTTTTTGTTTTGTTAAGGGGCCATGCTGGAACATGGCATCGGCCTTAACTATGGCATGTCAATTCATCTCAAATGTCTCTTCCAAAGTATAGGCTGTCTGGTCCTCTTCTTGATATTTGCGCAACTGTCCACTTCGCCTTTACTCAATGGAAAAAAATAGGCCACACCTTTGAATGTTTGTGCGCTCAAATGTCTACTTAGTGGACTGTTCCACCTACTGGAATAACTGCCCTATAAATATTTTGGTATCTCCTGTAGCTTTCCTTCTTTTCTATTGTAATTTGAGCTTTCAGGCTATCTTCTTACCTTCAGTAGGCTCTTTCAGCTCTTCTTTCAGATGTTCACTGAGTTTTGTCTTCATAGTTGAAAATAAATGGGCATTTCATTACCTTGAATTTGATGTCTGTAGGGACGTCACTGGATGCTAGTCGTTTGAACCACGTTGAACCTTTGAACCTTTGAGAGTTCATTGGTTCAATGGTTCAGGTGGTCCTATCGGCTCCTTGGTTCAATCGCCTCTTTGGTTCAATCGCCTCTTTGGTTCAATCACTTTCTTTGGTTTAATTTGTTGGGTGAATATTTTATCAATCAGCTAACTGATGTTCAAAATAGGTCTTATCAACCATAGTAAGGGAGATTAGTCATCCAAGTGTGCAAGTTTTCTACGTCAAAATGGGATAAATCTCTCCTCTCATCAAGGAGAGGTTTCTTGTTAAATATGAGGAGCTATATACTATATATATAAGCAGAAAATAACACTCAGAGGTAGGGCAACATCATCTATCTCTCTTCTTTCAGAGATGATGCTCACAAATAAAAGAGAAAATCTTGGTGAAAACACTGATAACACTTCTCTTCTTTCAAAAGTGATCTTGCAGTAAACAACAGGAGTTCTTTCAGGTAGTGATAAGAAATTGGTAACAAAGTGTAATAATCAGTAGGATGAAATGGAACACAAAGTTTCCACCTCAACTGCCTAAAGAGTGAAACACAAAAGATAATGGGGGTACAAAGTCATCCCAAAATCTTCGACACAGAAAGAAACTAAAAACACACACTGAAGACAATTATAACAACACAAAGTTTGAAAGTAACTGACTTCAAGACATCTTTCTTATCACTTCCACTAGTTCTGCTTGTTAGATTAAATAAACAAGAATGCATCTAGAAGATAGACATAGGAATAATCTCCTAAAATGACACAATCTATAACAACACAAAGTCTATCAATCACTTGCTTTCTCATTCAAATAAAGTAATATGAACAATAATCTGAGCTCAAAGTCTCATTATTCGCCTTTCAATTAGGGCTGAGTTTTGCTTTTGTAAATGAAAAAGATCTCCCTCAAAATAATAAAAGAGATTACAATATATAGCAGCAAAGAAAGACTTGGCACTTTGTTTCATGAGATGACCCATGCTGTGCATTCAATGCTTTGAATGTATTTTCAGTTCTGTCAAGGGGCCATGTTGGAACATAATGGCTGCCTTAACTATGGTGTGTCGTTTCATCTCAAATGTTTTCTCCTAGGTCTGGATCATCTGGTGTCTACGCCGCTGTCTATTTTGTCTTTACTCCCAAAGAAACAAACAGGGTGTGTCTTCAATGTTTAAGGGCTCAAAAATCTACTTTACAGACTGTTCCACCTACTGGAATAACTACTGCGTAGATATTTTGGTCTTTCCTTTTTTTTGTTGTGATTTGAGCCCTTGGGCTATCTTTTCTTTTTTCTAGTTCCTTTGATTCCTCCTCTCGCTAGTTCTTCCTTTCAGTGTGAAGGTATTTGAATGCCTTTGGGTTCACGTTTAAGCATGCAAAGATCAACAGATACTTTATTGCCACAAATTTGACGTATTCAGGCCTATCATCATTTAAAATCTAACAGCTAGTTGGTTGTCCTAAATTTGATGGCTACGGGCCCATCATCCTCCTTAGCAATTTCTTCGTGTCTTTCCTGCTTGCTTTGGTCACTTTTTGTCAGGCTTCATCCTTTTTACTGTGTTTTTGTGTTGGGAGTGCTCCGTCTTTGACATTTGTCACAGTTCGCTACTTCGAAACCTTACCAACTTACAGAAAATGAGACCCACAACACTTCTTACCCGAACAATGTCAAAAGAGGAACAGAGATAAGGGGCAATTTCTGCTAGTCTTAACAAGTGACGTGGTATTTTCTACTGTAAAACAGGCAAGGACACTTGGCAACATCCATTTTAAATTATAAAACTTTTAGACACCTTTTGAGAGTCTTGCAGAAGATGACACGTGGCAACTTCTGCTGAGCTTTAGAAACATTATAAAAACATTCGAGACTCATTTGGATTCACATGGATGATGACACTTGGTGCGCTCCGCTTAATTTTAGCAACTCACCTAGGGCCCACCATAGTCCTTACTCGATAACGAAGTAACAAGAAGAAACTGTGGATGTTGACACTTGGTGACTTCCACCAAACTTTAAAAGAGACATGTGGTGACTTCCGCTGTATTTTAAAAAAATATATTGAAACCTTCCGCAGTAGCCACTTGGCATCCTCCCCAGAACTCTGAGAAAAGTTTATTGAAAGAAGCTTATAAGAAACTTTGGAACGTGGATGCAGACACTTGTCGCACTCCACTGAGTTATAACGGGACATGTGGCATGTTTCGCTACTTTTTAGAAACAAATTATGAGTCTCGGTAGATGACACTCAGGAGCTTCTACTCGACTTTGAGATTTAGATAAAACTTTAGACAAAAAGAAAAACTCGCACCAAATGAAAAACCCATGCCCTATGTAATAACCCTTACTGTCTCAAAACTGAAATGCGTAGGGACAAAACTTGGAGTGTACAACTGAAACTAATAAAATGTAGAGTATTTTACTCTACAAAGAGAAGAAATAATTATTTTTGGCTTGTAGGACCAAAAATAGTTCATGTGTTGTCACAAAAATGAGTGACAGACTTTGAGAACAACAACTAGCTCCAGTTGGGAAACTTCATTCAGTTGAAATTTTAGAACAACTAAGGAGAGTAGAGACCAAAATCTTTAGTGCCTTGAAGTGTGCCATTAGGCTATAGAGTCATGCTAACTAACAAGAAAGTAAGGTGCCAAAAATGAAAACGAAAAGAAAAATCACAAAATAGAACCAAAGACTATACAAATTTACACATGTACAGATGATCTTATCTGATACTTCAAGAGTTGAAGTGCTTCAGATGTTGCCCATTGTGAGGCAAAAAAAAGAGCGTGCCATCGTGATACTTCAACATGAAGCTATTTTCACCATTGAGTTGATGGATAATAAATGGGCCTCTCCAAAGGGAATCAAACTTCTCATGCATCCCCTTTGGTTCTCTTCTTTTGTCCCACAACAGGGCTTGATCTCCAATTTGAAAATCATGTTTCTTTGCTTTCTGATCGAATAGCTTCTTAACCAGACTTTGATGGGCAGTAATTCGGTCCACCACTATAGTTCTCTGTTCATCTAGCTTAGTCAGGCACATGATCCTCTTATCAATGGAGCTTTCATATGTCTGATCTTTAATTGCCTTAGCCAATTTCAATGCTGACAATTCTAGGGCAATTGGTATCTCAGCATTGAACCCATAAAAAAGTTTGAAATGAGACATACTAATTGCCTTTTTTGGTGTAATTCTGTCTACCCATAAAATATCAACTAATGCTTTATGCCATGTCTTTTGATTGTCATCCATCAGCTTCTTGATGATAGTCACCAAATTTTTGTTACTTGGTTCAGCTTATCCATTCCCTTGTGGAAAGTAATCCCATAGTAAAAATAGAATTGAGTGATCTCCTGGAAAGTGAAACAAGCTGCATTGTCAGTGACAATCTTGGTTGGGACCCCAAACCTAGAAATAATATTCTCTTTGAAGAAATTACACACTACTTTTGAAGTAGCATATTTGGTTGGGATAGCTTCCAGCCACTTGGTGAAGTAATCTGTGGCTATGAGGACATAATCATGTCCAACATTTAAAGATGGGTTTACATCACTATTAAAATTGATGTCCCATTGTTAAAATGACTCTTATCACCACTGGCTTGATAGACAGAGCAACTAACTTGGGTCTTCCAACAAACTGCTGGCATAATTCACATTTTCTTACCCACTTATACGCATCTTGAAAAAGAGTAGGCCAGTAATACCTGGCTCTAAGAATCTTTTGGGCAGTCACAGGAGCAGAAAAATATCTTCCACATGCCAGATTATGGAAGGACCTCAAAAGTTGGTTCTACTACTCTTTATCTACACAACAAAAAAACACTCCATCAAGGCTCCTCTTGTACAGGCCGTTGTCCCAGAGAATAAAATTAACAGCTTTCAGTTTGACAGTCTTCTTTTCTTTACGAGATAAGTGAGCAAGACACTCACCATAAGTAAGAAAATGAGCAATACTTGAATACCACTCATTTATGGAGACAAAGAAGATTGTCGGCGTGTCTTCTTCTTCTGATTTTTCATGCTCTATTTATTCTAGCTTGTTATCAACAATCAATTGGCATAGGCATTTTCCTCGCACCAGCTTTATTAGTTTGATGACTAGATCAAACTCTTAAATTTTTACAATTTCATTGCCTCTTTTCATCCTAAACTTCTGTTGAGTTAATATAGATTTAACCGTGGTATCAGGAACCAAGGCAGTAACTTGTGAATTCAGGATGTAAAAATGGAAATGCTTCACTGCCTTTACCACTGCATAGGCATGCTTCTCCATGTTTGAGTATTTTAGCTCATGAGCTTTAAGAGGACAACTCATGGAAGAAATGAGAGATTCCACACCTTCTTTGTTTTGCTGAACCAAAATGGCTGAAAGTGTGTGTTCAGAAGCATAGCTATATTGGTGAATTCCTTATTGTAGTCTGGACAAACTAGAATCAGGGCGTGGGCAATAGCTGTCTTGATATCTTAGAGTGCCAATTTGCCTTCTTCAGTCTAACTAAAAGTGACCTTTCCCTTTATCATGTTTACAATATGATGAGTCTTCTCAGTGAAATTGAGAATGAACCTTCGTAAGAAATTCACTTTTCTAAAAAAGAGTGAATCGCAGTCTTACTCGTGGGCAGAGTAAGATCTTAGATGGACTTGACTCTGTTTGAGTCAATCTTTATGCCTTCTTTGAATACAATGTATCTGAGAAGCTTATTTTTTGTCACTTTAAAGATAGACTTCTTGGGGTTCAAAGAAATGCCATTTTAGCTGTAGTGTTCCAGCACTTGTTGCAAATGGCACACATGGTCAAGGCGATGCTTAAAAATGAATTTATCTATTTCATCTTTAAAAGCAAGGTCTATTGATCTCTAAAAAGTGGTGCCAACATTTATCAGGCCAAAATACATTCTTCGATATGCAAAGGTGTCCTAAGGCGTGGTGAAGGCAATCTTGTGCTGGTCTACTTCACCAACTTCAACTTGATTATATCTTGAAAAACTGTCTAGCATTGATAACATCTTCGAATCAGTCACTGTTTGAAGCACTTGATCCATGATGGGCAAAGGATAGTTATTTTTTAAGGATGATTGATTCCGATTCTTGAAATCTATACAGAGGCAAATTTCACCATTCTTCTTTCTCACATGTACTATGTTGGCAATCCATGTGGAATGATAGATTGGAAAGATTACCCTGGCATTCAATATTTTTTATATTTTAGACAGAATAGTACCTGATATCTTCAGATTGTACTATCTAAATTTTTGTTTATAAGACATTGAATAGCTTTTGAGAGGAATGTCATGGTAGATTTTTTCAAGCCTAAGTGATTTCAGATCATCATAGGAGTATGCTAGGACATCCATGTACTGACGGAGTAAACCAGTGAACTTGGATCTCTCTTCAAGAGTGCAACACTTTTCAATGTTCACCATCTTGGAATCTTTTTTGGTACCCAAATTTATCTGATCAAAATCTTGAGAGGAGCTTGAATCTATTTGCTGCTGTTTGATGAATCTGTCATGCTTGTCAAACAACTTCTCAAGAGAAACCAAGCCTTTGGAAATTTTATTCTCTTTAAGTTGCAGGAACTCCTCACCTACGTTTGCATTTGATCCAAGGGCTGGTTCAAAATTTTGAGGTTCACTACCTTCAAAGTGAAGCTGTTCAAAGCTGTCTTTTTGCTCTAAAAAAGCAATGATTTGGTTGTCATTGTTAAACACCTGCCAATGATTGACATTATCAGGTACACTTGGTCAAAAGACCAGTTTAATAGTGTACCTATCTCCTTTGAAGTCCAAGTGAGAAATTAAGAGTTGCTGAAATGACCAGTGCATCGGCCCGGTCATTGAATTCTTTGAAAACTGTAGAGATGCTGAAAGCATCAAAGTTTTTAATTTGATTCTAAACTAGATTATGGTAGTAGTGCAATCTCTCGTTCTTAGTTTGATACATGTTTCTCTCCTGACAAACCACCAGTTCAACATCTCTTTTAACATGAAGGAGCTTGATGCCTTTGTTATGAACAGCTCTCAATCTAAGTAACAAAGATTCATATTCAGCTATATTATTGGTATTGCTGAACTGTAATTTGTATGATGAAGGAAAATATCTCCTTAAGGAGATATCAACACAACTCCAGCTCCTAAACTAATAGAGGAGCAACTACCATCAAATTCCAGAGTCCATACCTCCTCAGACATTGAATTTTCTTTAAATTTTTTTTCATTTGGAGGGGAAGATTCCTCAGCACTTGTACTGCATTCTACCATCTTTTCTGCTATTCTAGTTGAAGGTATTTTCAGGCTATCACATTCAAGAGTTTCATTATGTGCTTCATGGACTTCCTCTGTGGTTAAAAAATAATTATCCATGCCTGAAGATTCAAATAAGATTTGAGCTTCAGGCACTGATGTCTGAGTAATCATATATTTCACTTTTTTCTCAGAAAATAGCCTCTTCATAATGCCTTTGACAGGGATTCTCGCCTCTGATAAGTCCATGCTTAACTCGCCACCAACATCTTTACAAAAATTTTGGCCAAGAAGGATGTCGTATGATGTTGGGATATCAGCCACCAAAACAGTCATCTTTATTCTTTTGTCTAAGAATGCTACAAATGCAAATTGAGCATCCTTGATTTGTCTCAGTAGTGGCACTTACTTGTTCTCTATAGAGAAACATCTCTCAAATGTCTTGGTCAATGTGAGACCAAGAGATTCTGCCACTTTGACAGGCATGACATTGTCTGAAGCTCCAAAATCAATGATGCAATTATTCAGCTGATGTCCATTTATCAGCAGGGAGACATAAAATGGTTCAGTCCTATCGGGAGCAGCAAGAGGAGTAATGACAAGGTTATTTGGGATAAACATGTTCTTTGGGGGATCATGAGTCACCTTCTTAGCATCTTGTTTTGTAGGGATGGTTTTGTTATTTACACATTGAACCAATTTATCTAATTTTTTGGGGTTGGATTGTAGAAATTCAAATTCAGACATTTGAATTTTAGTTTTCTTTGTATGATCAATGATATCAAATGTTTGAAATGGACTAAGAATAGAGGATGGGAGCTCATCCTTTTAGTTTTTAGAAGGGGAAGGATTGGTCTACAAATTTAAAAATGGAGGTGAAGGCGCAATTGAGGTACTCACCTTTTTAGCAGTCATCAGGTCCTTTAGCTAAAAAGGCAGAGTGGTTGCTTGCTTGGCAATCAAAATTGCTGGTTGAGGTCGTTGCTCTGTCTTCTCTTTATCAGCTTATTGGGTTGATTAATTTTTGAACCGTGTGAGAATAACGTATGATCCTTCAGCTATTTTACCTTCACTTTTGAGTTCATCCTGATAATTCAAGAAACTAATATTAGAGTTACCAGCTAATTCTTCTTCTTCCTTAGTGAAGAGATTAGCATCATCTTTAAGATTTAACTTAGGCTGAAATGAAAAATCTGATTCAGCTTCAAGATATCCAATTGCTGAGTTGGTTGGAGGTGCTTCAATAGCAAGATTATTCTTTTGAGGGGGAGGAAGGCGATTAGTTTGCCCTTGATTCTTGGTTGTATTACCTTGGTATGACTGATTCTAAAATGTTCTCCTTGGCATATCTCTGTATGAAAGAGTAGATGACATCCCCTGCACCATTTACTTTTTAAGAGCTAGAAATTCATTTGCTAGCTTCTGCACCATTAGATCAGTGGTCGCTGAAGGTAAGTATTCTGAAGATGAAGAGGATTTACCTCTATTTAGATATTTTTTATCTTTCCATCCAAGATAAGGTCATCTTCTACCTCAGTAGCCAAGTCTTGAGCAACAACAAGGTCTATGTGACCAGCACGTCTTAGCGGAAAACTCACTTCAGGCAGCTGTGAGTTGATGAAGAAGCATTTGAAGTTTTTAGGTGTTGGCTGGGCAATTGCAAGAATTCTATTCCTTAGCTTGTCAAATTTTGCTATGAAATCTCTCATAGATTTATGAGGTTTCTTCTTCATCTATGTGAGTTGGGCCAGCAAGGCATGCACATCTTTTGCAGGCTCGAACTTGGCTTCAAATTTAGCTTTGAGTGTGTCTCAGTCAGTCACTGATTTAGCTTACAGATTGTAGAACCAGTCTACAACAGCGCCTTGTAGTGTCTCCACGAATAGCCTGACTGCTATGTATTTATACTCTACACCCATCACACCACAAGTTATGCTGAAGGTTGTAATGTGTTCATTAGGGTGAACTTTTCCATCACCAAAGAATTTGAGAAAATTCTTTCTCAAACTGCGTGGAAGTTCATGTAGAGGTGGAGTAAGATTTAGTGGACCAAATGAGTTACCCCAAGTTCCTTGAGCTGCCATGATTGAATTATGAAAAAGGGGGATAACAAATTTGGGTGGAGTATGTATAGGCAAAGCTCTGCTAACAACAAAAAATGAAGCTCTACCTTGTGTTGGTGACCTGGTACTGGTAGGAGGAACACTCCTAGATCATTGAATTTGAAGTTAGGGAGGGAACAAATCAAAATTGCCCTTCTGCACCAATTCAAAAATAGGATCAACAACACCTTGGGTTCTCTGACTTCTGGTATAGCATGGAGTTGCTAGATTGTGAAATAAAAATGAAAAAGGATTGGTCTTGCTTCAGCTTGTAGCTTGAGGCTTCAAACTCCTTGTCCTTCCTCAGTAGAGTCACCAAAAAAACTGTTGGATGACTATTTTATCAATCAACTAATTGATGTTCAAAATATGTCTTATCAACCACAGCAAGGGAGATTAGTCATCCAAGTGTGCAAGTTTTTTATATCAAAAGGGGACAAATCTCTCCTCTCATCAAGGGGAGGTTCCCTGTTAAATATGAGGAGCTATATACTATATATATAAGCAGAAAATAATACTCAGGGGTAGGGCAACATCATCCATCTCTCTTCTTTTAGAGATGATGCTCACAAACAAAAGAGAAAATCCTGGTGAAAACACTGATTAAATAAATAAGAATGCATCTAGAAGATAGACATAAGAACAATCTTCTAAAATGACACAAGCTATAACAGCACAAAGTCTGCTAGTCACTTGCTTTTTCATTCAGATAAAGTAATATGAACAACAATCTGAGCTCAAAGTCTCAGTATTCGCCTTTCAATTAAGACAGAGTTTTGCTTTTGTAAATGAAAAAGATCTCCCTCAAAATAATAAAAGAGATTACAATATATAGCAGCCAAGAAAGACTTGGCACTTTGTTTCATGGAATGGCCCATGCTGTGCATTAAATGCCTTGATTGCATTTTCAGTTCTGTCAGGGGGCCATGTTGGATTAGGGCAGTTGCCTTAACTATGGCATGTCATTTCATCTCAAATGTCTTCTCCTGAGTCTAGATCATCTGGTGTCTGTGCAATTGTCTATTTTGTCTTTACTTTCAGGGAAACAAATACGCTGTGTCTTCAATGTTTAAGGGCTCAAAAATCTACGTTGTAAACTGTTCTACCTACTGGAATAACTACTGCATAGATATTTTATCCTTTCCCTATTTTTGTTGTGATTTGAGCCCTCAAGCTATCTTTTCTCCTTTCTGGTTCCGTTGGTTCCTCCTCTCGACGGTTCTTCCTTTCGGCTTGAAGGTATTTGAATGCCTTCAGGTCTGCGTTTAAGCTTGCAAAGATCAACAGACACTTTATTGCCACAAATTTGACGTCTTCAGGTCCGTCATCGTTTGAAAGCTAACAACTAGTTGGTTGTCCTAAATTTGACTGCTGCGGGCCCGTCATCCTCCTTAGTGATTCTTTCGTGTCTTTCCCGCTTGATTTGGCTGCTTTCTATCGGGCTTCATCCTTTTTACTGTGTCTTTGTGTTGGGAGCGCTCCGTCTTTGACATTTGTCACATTTCGCTGCTTCAAAACTTTACCATCTTACAGAAAATGGGACTCACAACACTTTTTGCCTGAACAACTCCAAATGGGGAACGGGGACAGGTGGCACTTTTTGCTGGTCTTAACAAGTGACACGTGGCATTTTTTATTGTAAAATAGGCGAGGACACTTGGCAGTATCCACTTTAACTTATAGAAGCTTTAGACACCTTTTGAGAGTCCTGTAGAAGATGACACGTGGTGACTTCCGTTGAGCTTTAGAAACACTATAGAAACATTTGGGACTCGTTTGGATTCACACGGATGATGACACTTAGCACGCTTCGCTTACTTTTAGCAACTCACTCGGGGCCCACCATAGTCCTTACTCGATAACGAAGCAATAGGAAGAAATTGTGGATGTTGACACTTGGCAGCTTTCACCGAACTTTACAAGGGACATGTGGTGACTTTTGCTGTATTTTAGAAAAACATATTAAAACCTTCCACAGTTGCCACTTGGCGCCCTCCGTGGAACTCTGAGAGAAGTTTATTGAAAGAAACTTATAAGAAACTTTGGGACGCAGATGCAGACACTTGTCGTGCTCTGCTGAGTTATAACAAGACACGTGGCATGTTCCACTGCTTTTTAGAAACAAATTATAATGAGTCTCGGTAGATGACACTTGGCAGCTTCTGCTCGACTTTGAGATTTCGACAAAACTTTAGTCAAAAAGAAAAACCTGCACCAAATGAAAAACTACGCCCTGTGTCATAACCCTTACTGCCTCAAAATTGAAATGCGTAGGGACAAAACTTGGAGCGCACAACTGAAACTAATAAAAGGTAGAGTATTTTACTCTACAAAGGGAAGAAAGAATTATTTGTGGCTTGTAGGACCAAAAATAGTTCATGTGTTGTCCCAAAAATGAGTGACAGACTTTGGGAACAACACAGTTGAACCATCTCTTCGAACTTGTCTTTGGAATCTTCCGCTTCCTCCCTTTGCTCGAAGCTTCCTTGAACCTTTGAACCTTTGAACTTTTAACCATTTTGGTTCAAGGTTTAATGGTTCATTCTTTTTCTCTGAATCCTTTGGTCCTTCGAAGTTTTTGAATCTTTTTTTTTTCTGTTGAACTCGTTGAACCTTTGAACTTTGAACTCTTTTGGTTCAAGATTCAATGGTTAAACCTTTCTTCTTTGAAGTCTTCTTTTCGTTAAGTCCTTCGAAGCCATTGAACTTTTCGAAGTGGTTGAACTTTGAACTTACCGAAGCGCTTAACTCTTTTAAGTCTGCCGATGTCGTTAAACCTTTGAACCCATTAAACCTTTGAAATTTTTGGTTCAAGGTTCAATGGTTCAATCTTTTGATTGAAGCCTGCCGATGGACCTTTTGGTTGAACCTCGACGTTGAACCAACCTTGAAATTGCCTAAGTGTTGGGAACTTGTTTCTGAGAAAGTCTGCTTGTTGAACATGCGAGTTCTTTAGCTGAGAAGACTTGAATGATTGAGGAATTTGAATACTCAGAACATTTTTTGAGAAGGGAAGAGAGAATTTGGCCTGCAGGACCAAAATAGTTGATATGTTGTCCCAAAAAAAAGTGACGGATTTTGGTAACAATAAAAGAGAGCCCACCCTATGAGAGATATGGTATATATGAGATAGAAAGCCATCCCTATATCCACGTGGATCTATTCACCATTCAACTTATAGATCTATCTAGGGAGGTATCCATCCATTAGGGTAGTGGGAGATGAATGAAGCCCCATCCATCCTATAGATTAGGTGAAGCATCCACATAGATATGACCCCTAGATAGATATATTCTATTAGAGCCTAGCTATATATATGGTCATTCCATATAGACACATAGGAGTACCCATATATAAATATGGCTCTTGAGAAACTATATATAAGGGAACTGTTGCCATATTTATTATCGATATAAATAGGGGGATCATGCTCTATATAGTTTATAGCCAATGCCTCTAGATCTAGATAGATCCCCTCCAACACCCGCCTCCCCTCTCCCTTCCCACCCCTCTTCCTTCCCACTATATAGAGTTTCATTGGTACCCCATATAGAGTATGAGTATAGATGGGGTCATTATACATATATCTAAAGGTAGCATAAGAACTCTATATAGGCATAGTCTCTCATATATCTATATAGAGATAGAGTTTCATTGGCATTTATATTCACATATGCATAATATATAATTTAATTGGTCACTCCCTAGATATATTGATTGATATGTTCTATTGATCCCCTATCTATTCTATGTATGGGATGGGTTTGCTATCCTTCATATATACCCTGCCCATCAAGATACTAAAAATTTATATTCTAGGTAACTATGGTGTGGTGGTCTTATTCTTACTAGATACAAGCCGGATTTATCTCTATAGTAGCTACCTCTACCTCTCCCTCCTCCTATAGTTAAATTCTAGTTCTCTGATTTAGGTAGATGTTTTTCTCTTATAATTACCTTAATCCTCCTCAGTAATATTCTATAACCTCAATCCTACTTTGGATACTACATCGTGGACTTGACTTTTACCCACCTCTCTATGAGCTGCTCTTCTATTGTGTATAGTGTCAACTAGAATTAAACTAGAACTTAGGGTCAAGGATAGTCAATATCCTATTCTATATGTAGTGGAATAGAATTCTAAATGCAATAGAATATAATAGAATTGAGCCAATGCCTCATTTAGGTTAATGACCTTAGTGGGCATATTGATACATATTTATACATCTATTTTAGGGGCTCTGGCACATAAGTGAGTCCCACGTGGTGACCAAGTGCATCCAAATGCAAAAAAAAATTGGGGTTCGAATACACCCCCATATAATGAAAGGTGTTTGAATGAAGGAGGTTCGAATGAAGGGGATTCAAATGAACCCCCTTAGAACGAACACCCTTTGAATGAAGGGGGTCAAAGGTTTCCAATTAATTTTTGATTAATTTGAATGAAATGGCCAATGAAATGATTTATTTTGGTGAGGGGGCGGCGGGCAGGTTCGAATGAACCCCCTTCATTCAAACCCCATGTGGAATCAAATCCTCACCCATTGATGTGGAAAACTACTATTGGCCTAAAATTGCCACTTCGGATGCCACGTATTAGGATGAAAAAATAAAATAAATACATGTGGTAGGTCTTTTTATGAGCTTTCTAATAATATGTTTTTTTAATAAAATTTAATATTTATTTTGATTTATTTAGTAAAATATAATTATTTATAAAATAAAGTACCAATGTTTGAGGCACTGGAAAAAATAGCATACTATGGCCAATTTTTTCTGAAAAATATCAATGCATTCGACTTTAATGTCCTTGTTCCAATGGTGAAAACATTAATCTATTTCGACATATATATAAAAAAATATCACGAGGAGAAGACATAAGCTTTGATATTCCTTACCTTAATCATTAAAAAATTATAAAAAATAATCTTGCTCCACGTCCATGTTTTTAAGACTTCTTCGCAAAAAATCCTAAGAAAATATTATGTTTTGAGAAAATTATGAGGACGTTTTGTACACAAAACATACACATTATGTATCTAGGTATTAAAAAATATATTTCTTATTTTTTCAAAAAAATAATAAATGTAATCTAAACTTAAAATGAAAGATTTCATTAGTTTACACCATTTTCACATTTTATACGGATTAGCCACTATTGTCTATACAAATTGAGAAATGTTCACATTTTCATTTTTTGCTTGCTCCTTTGTACCAAAAAGTGGGACACAGTATTATGCTTCAACCCTTAGGGAAATAAGAAGGTGGGGTGGGCATGTTAGTTATATATATGTAAGTAATACAACAACACAAACTTGATCAAAAGACCTCACTAATCATTAGTTAGTTATTGATCAGTTGTTGTATCACATATACAATTTATGGATAGTTGAGTCATCACTATTCATCCACTATCCAACTCTGTATCCACAAACCTTATCTATAGTTTGTATGTAATATATCTGTTACGATTGACATACCTTATCTTTAAGACCCTCTATGGGGAGTAGGATGATTTGTTCAATTGTAGTCAGTCCATAGTATCTATAGTCAACCCTCTTCCTCGCTACCTTTCTTTGTTACCTATCCCCTATCTAATCCATATATGCTCTTCATATTATAATAGTTATTGTATAGGTTGTACAGATTTCTCCCCATGCCTTCTATTAGAACATAACATCGAATTCACTACTCCATTGGAGAAAAGGATTACAGACTATAACACCAACGCAAAGGATGATGACATCAGTCGAGTGGTCCTGATTGGAGATGGGATTGCACATGTCTACGGATTGAAATAGATTCAAGTTGAAAAAATGGTCAAATTTTCTAGTGGTGTGAAAGGAATAGTATTGAATCTTGAGAATGAGAATATAAGTATCATTATATTTGGTAACGATGTTATCGTAAAAGGTGATCTGGTCAATAAAACTAGATCTATTGTGGATGTTCCTATGGGGGAGGCTAGGTCATGTGGTCAATGCATTGGGAGTCCTTATTGATGGGAAAGGGGCACTATAGGGTAATAAGGGTGTTAAATGAAGATGTGTCGAAGAAAAATCCCTTGGGATTATTGAACATAAATTCGTACACATATCTTTATAGATTAGGTTAAAAGTGGTGGATAACCCAATTATTATAGGCCATGGTCAGCAAGAACTGATAATTAGGGATCAAAAAATTTAGAAATCCACTATAGCTATTGATATCATATCAAAGTAGAAGTGCTCCCATTGTAATTTGACCAAATTTGGTAGTGTGTATCATGTTGATGTAGAAATTGGGCATAAATGCTTGAGAATGGCCTAATTGGTTCAAATTCCCTCAAAATCAGATGTGTTGGAGTATCCCATAATCAATGTAGCCATTGATCTGGATCTTGCTCTACAATTCTTTGGTTTCATATCCTAGGTGTGCCATGGGAGAATATTCTCATGATAATGGAATGCTTACATTAATAATCTATGATGATCGGAGTAATCAAGCAATGGTATATTGACAAATCTCATTATCGTTGCGTTATTAGGTTATGAGGCTTTCCTAGGAGATGTTCCATATTCACACTCTCATCTATCAATAAGAGCTATAAAATGATTGGACCAAAAAGGTGTGGGTAGGTTGAATGCGTTACCCATAATTGAAACACAAGCCAAAGACATATCAACCTATATCCCTAACAATGCGATCCCCATTCAAATGGGCAGATTCATCCAGATAGTTATTCTATCATGGAATTAGACTAGCTATTAATGTTGGCTTACATGTCAGTCATGTTGGGTCCACTTCTCAATTGAAAGCTATGAAATAAGTAAATGATAGTTCAAAACTTGAATGAAGGCAATACCGTGAAGTGGCTACCTCTGCTCGATCTCAGTTAGACCCTAATGTTACGTCTTATGTATTATCAAATAGTAGTGTTAGGCTCACAAAAATTCCAAAACAACAACAACATTCACCACTTCTAATTGAAAAATAAATCCTAGTTCTTAATGTTGTTATGAAAGGGTTTCGTGATCGAATGCTATTGGGTTAAATATCCTAATATGAGAGAGCTATTTTGAGTAGTGAAAATAATAAACCCACTCAGCTACATGACATCATGGATAAGGTACGTTAACCCTCTAAATAGAGATGAAACCAAATGCTTTTTCAAAGGGAATTTCTATTTTTTCAAGGGGATGAGATGAATTGGTTGACTACAAATTGATTGATTATAAATTGGTTGACTATGAATTCCAAATCCCCATCTCAAATATGCCATAAAATAACTTAATGTAATGCAACCTATCTAAATTAGTGCATAACATGTTGGATCTCAACCCATCTTTTGGTGGAAACAAACTGGAATGGCTTGACTTCGATCTAAACCTATCCCTTACCTTGGGGGCACCCATAATAGGTAGGTCACTTCGACCATTCTACTAGATCTATTAGGAGGAAAATGGAATGGGGAGTCTACCCTAGTCTACTATATCTCTTAGGAAATGATCGGGGAGGCCAAGGCTTTCCTTGAACAAGTCAAACTTTGTCTTCCCTATCTCTTATGTCCTATCCCAATAATGGGTGGGTTGGTATGGGGGGGAGATGGGCAGGTCACCATATACCATATATAGGGTGCCAACTAGATATAGTCATACTCAAATTTTTACTAGGGCTATAGATAGTCAAGATTGAGGGTTCAAAGGACTTGAAAGGGAGAACAACTCATTATGCTCACTCCTTAACCTATTAGGACCCCATCTATAAATATACCCTATCTATATTTATAATAGCACTCAACCTCCTTATCCTATATCTCAATAGTGGGGAGGAGGGGGTGGCACAAGGGCCCTATCTCCCTATCTCTATATGGGGGCCACTAACATGTCCCCATCCTATAGATCTATCTAGCTATCTAGTTATCTAGATTCATTGGTAGTTTCAAATGGTAGGCTACTTGCCCTCTTATCTGGTGAGTGCTCTTATCTGTATATGTATCACATAGTATGTCATTGACACTCGACCAAATAGATAGATAAGGCTTGTGCTATATACCCATCTATTCAGGGGGTGAGCGAAGTGTAGCATAGTGAACCATTCCCAAATGGATAGTTTGGGTTGCTTACCCTTTTATCTAATGAGGGCCATTATCTATATTTGGTGAAGCGTATCATAATATGTATATAATTAGATCAATTAGATAGGGGTACTCCCAAATGGATATATAGGTTACTTTCCATATATATTGTTGAGGGCCCCTATCTAATTTAAATTAGTCTATACCTTGCTTGGTCTCCCAAGCATAACTATGAATGTCACCTAAAGGATTTGGCTTCTTGGGGGTCCCTATCTTTATATGGCAAAGAGGCATATAGTTCATATAGTCTCTAGTCATATTGGTGTGAGTCTCCTCGTAATCCTTGATCTACATAAATGTCCATACCTTGAGCACCCAACCCTATATTTAGATATTTTAGCACCTTGTCCTATAAATCTTATCTATCTCGGTAGAGGGGTTTGAGTTCAAAGATTGATCTATAAGGGAGACCCATATAGATCTAGAAGGTAAGGATGAGAATGTATAGATAGGGTTATATAGAGTAGGTCATCGAGCCCCTACTCATAAAATGGGGGCTCTATCCTCATATATAGATAACCACCCTCTTTTCTTGAAGCTATATAGAGTATGGTAGGTTGTCATGACCCTGTTTGCCCATATCCATATATATAAAGGAATGCCCCATACCCATACTTAAATAGGGGATAGGGGCCCTCATTCTCACTATATGGAGTAGGGTAGGTTGTTGGGCCCCTATCTGTATATGGCAGTTATATAAATAGAGGTTAGCTTTTGCACTATTCCCTATATATCCATCTAGGTAAGGTCATGTTATGTGCCCCTATATGTTATCCTATCTTATCTACATAGGAGTTCACCCACTTGTTCTCTATAGTGGTGCTAAAAAACTATATATAGAAATCTATCCATACCATATAGAGGGTTGGGGGCTTATATATATCAAGGAGGGGGATGCGAGATAGTCTTAAATGTCTGCCTAAGTCTCGAGAATTGGAGAATCTCTGGTGAGGGAATATTGGTCTTGGTTGGATCAAGAGCATAAATATTTGGTCATATTAGTATGAAGAACTTGGGATTAGGAAAGGAATAGTGGTCTTGAATGGGATCTCAAAATCAAGGAATTCCATATAAACAGAGATATAGAGAGGGATATAGAGAAGCCTAGACAAACTAGACTCCATAAAGGCTTCCCTACTAGGTTTGGGTTATTTACCTAATGACCAAATTTTCAGGGAAACTATATGGATGTAAATAATAGCCATCTATCTTACAATGGGGCATGTCTTTCTATGCACCTACCATATCAACACAAGACTTGAAGGGACGTAGGGGCCTACTAGAAAACCCATCGAGTAACCACCCAAGAATCGAAGAGACAATGAGTTCCAACTAGGGTATGGAATCTATAGTTATCGAAGGACCAAAGGGATGTAGGGCTATACGGCCCTTATGTAATACATATATAATTCCACTTCCCAAGGACCGATATATAGAACTCCCCAAGGACTGAAGGGAAGTAGGGCCATTTTTTATGTCTAAAAAGTATATATATTCTATAAAGGTTCTACAATCATGTGTGTAGTAACTCAATGAAACACATTATTTAGTGTAATTACCCTATATATTCTATGGGGTCAGTTCTGCAATCATATGAATAATGAATTTATAAAACAAAGATATATAGATAGTCATTAGTAGAGTTGAGTAGACTATAGGCCATAGGGCGGTGGGTTTTCGACATGACTATAGATGTAGATGTGGGTAGATCTTATCCTCGACTAGTAAGAGTAATCTATATTAGATGAGTCTATTCTATGAATAATGGGTGGGTTTTGAGACTAGGATAGTGATGATAGGATAGTAAGTAGTGTTCCACCAAGGGTGATTCATGATTCTCCTCTAGGTATACTATCTATTCTCTATTTGCCTTATTCAAGTCATAAATAGTCCAGATATTTATAGGGGATAGGTTAGGTTGGGTTGGATCAACTAACATATATGCTCCCCTATTATTAGCTATATAAATAGGCACACTCAACCCCACTACCCTACAAAAGAGATATAGATAATTGAAGTGTTGATAGACACTTTAGTGAACTTAAATGCCCCAAGATTTTAGGTATAGATTATAATATATATATACCAACTATCCCTATCTATATATGTCTATACCTTATAGATCCTTGACATTGATATCAATTGAGTGCCTCAACCACCCCACTACTATAGATCAGATCTGAATTAGATAACAATGCCCTGATGTTTGTTATATTAATATCATTTATTTCACACTCATGCAGTTATGATTAGTTATTACTAAATTCACATGGTTATGATTCATTGTCATTTTGTGGTTACAATTAGTTTTATTGGGTTCATATTCATGTTACAACGATCATGTTACATAAGTTCAGTTAGTTGAGATACCATTTAAGCACTCTTATGGCCTTTTATTTAACATCGGTTGAGGTCATTTCTCTTATTATCAATACACTATGTAGGGAGAGGGCTTGACCTATTTGCTATTAATATGTCAAATTAGATTTATTCATCATGGTCATGGGTATAGACTTAAAAGAGGGCTTGACCTACCTACTAACATATCACTAGGGATAGTTCATTCCCATTTAGATCTATTCATAAGCGAGTTAGGATCTACCAGAAAAGGGGGATTTGGGTTAATCTTCAGAAAAGTATCCTATATTTGTCTTTTGTCTCTAAGTGAGTTTTACTCCACTAGTTTCTCTCTTAGCACACTCCACCAAGTAGTATCTATATTCAAAGGAGGAGGGGATATATATTTCTTCATAATGTTTATTGATAACTAGTAGCCAAATTGGCCACCATAAGTTATTGCATTTCAAAAGTTGCTAGCTAAGCTTGTTTAACTTTGTTGATATCCTTTTGAAGGATCTTGTCTTGGTCGTAACTTGTCTTGTAATGATGGGGTGTGATATTATTCTTGGTAGTGGTCAAGGTCTTCTAGGGTGGTATAACCATGAGAGTGAGTCAAATCACTTAGCCTATCTTCAATCTCTTTAATTTGATCATTCATTAAGTGTTTGGAGAATTGAAGGTACTTTTGGAAAGATTAAGGTAAAGTGTTTTATGTTGTTTAAGCTTTCTTAGTGCATGGTCAACATTATTTGAGTTGTGAAAGGTCAGTTTTAGGTTCCCAAAAGGTGGAAACTACATAGAGAGCACTTGTCAATGACTTGATAAGGTGTTTCTAATGTGAATTTGGTAGGTACAGGTTAGAACATGACAGTTTCAAGTCGACAAAAGCAATGATTGCACTTGCAGGTAGTTACAACAAATATCATTGGCTATGAAAGAGATGTAAAATGTGTTTCCAAGAGGTTTCAGGTGCATGCCATGCTTCTATAGGTTAATCAAGCCTAAATCATGCTCACACTAGGTTGAAAGAGTCCAAAAGAGATCAAAAACGCATCAGAAGCTTTATTGGGTTTCCTGGTAGGTAGATAGAGGTTAGTTTACAATGTTTATTTCATGAATGAGGGAAAGGGTTAAGACTATATCTCTTAGGCAAAGGAGGGGACCTTGATTTCCTTGCAATCCATGGCATTAGTCTGTAGATTGAAGTCATCTCCTTTATGAACAATCCCTAATAGGTTAGTTTGAGACTTTTGAAGGTCATTCTGGAATTTAATGAGGTAAGGTGATCATTGTAAAAGCTTCTTATGGATTTTCATAGTCCTCCCACATCACCCTCCTCCATCATTTGGCATATGTGAGTAGTCAAAGGGTAAGATATCTTCATGTCTAAGTAGGTTATAAGTTAGGTACAATGAGTTGAGTGTTTCTCTGAGAAGATAAATGCATGTGGAGATCTTTATGAAACTTCAAAGTACCCTCACACCTCCCAAAGACCTCACAAGGACTCTCAGAGGTTTTTTAAGGCATTCAAGTTTCTAAGGTTAAAACATGCATGCTTTAGTAGAGTTGATACCTCTAATTGAAAATTTTAAATGGGGGTTTCACACGATCTCTCACTATTACAAGGTGTGATTCATAGTCATGGGGATAAGTCATCATAACCATCATAGTCTAGTTCACAATCCAATTGGTGTCAATCTGTTTAATGAGTTGATCTTCAAGATATCAATTCTAGTTCAAACTTGCTTCTTTGATTTCTTAGACTTGATAATCCCTTTGAATCATATACCTATTTGTTTATACAATTAAAACACTTATAATGACACTTAAATCTTCATATGATAGTTAGAGAAATGCTCTCCTTCAACTAATTTCATTCCTTAACAAACTACACCTCTATCTCTTTGTAGCTTCCACTAGGTAACTCTTCTTTGGTCTTAAGTGTCAACTTTTGACATAGATATCAAGAGGTCAATATCTTGCCAACAATGGTCTTAGACAATCTTGTTATATCTATTCCATCCCTTTAGAACTCCTCAGAATATCCTCATCCTTCAATTCCTTTGTTTGAGGCTCACCAAGTCTTCGCAAGGCTTGTAGCCCTTTTCCCAAGGTTTCCACTTGAAACATCATATCTAGGAACTTCACCCAAGATACAACCACATTTATAGGCTTAATTTATACTCCTTGAGGTGTTTCTAATGTTTATTGACCTGAATCACCCTCTAGCTATCAATTCCCTTAAAAATCCACTCTTCTTTAGGTCTAATTAGGTCTATTCCAAGATTACTGTGTCAAATCCATACTTCTCCGTACACTACCAGACCCAAACTGCATTCATTAGTTATATTACCTATAATTATGTAAGATTGAAAATTTTTATGAGTTTCTAACTATGAAAACACCTTTTATAGGCAAAACCCTAATCTTAGGGTTTCCTGCCTGCACATAGGCCTGAGGGCCTTCATAATCCAATATCTTGAGTTAGATAAAACATCAAGAGGTCAAATCATCTTCATAGATTCTTTTTCACCATTCTTTATCTTTCCCAATGGGTCTGCATCATTGATTGACATTTAACTATTAGTAATGAGTCAAAATACAGAGACATGTGCAACAACTTGATTGTGTAAGACATTGTAGTTACAATTCTTGCCATCCAATTGATACTAAGTCGCTTTGCATCATTCCAGGACCTTTCATAGGTCTGTCTAAACTCAATACTCACTTCCCAATCTTTAAATCACCTTTCGTCATATTCATTACTTCTCCAAATACACGTTGACAAGGTTTTGAAACATAATTATGCTTGAGTAAGAAAATACAAGGTCAAAAGATGCATTGGGTCTAGAATGATGCTTGAACTCCTTTATCAATTTTATCACTACCACATGACAATACTTACTCATCTTTTATACATAATAAATCCGAACAACATATACCCATCCATTACTAAATGTGACACTTGACTGTGTTAAACAAAATAGGGTATCTCTTGAAATAAGCCCTGAGGTACTTGACCTATAGGTATGCAATGTCCTAACTCATCCACACAATATTTATGGTAGTTTAGACTCTCCTTTGACATGTCCAAACCCTTTTAATTCTTTCTAGATACTATCCTTTCACCTTTGCCAACTTTACCAATAGACTATCTAAAAGGTTTCTTTATTGTATATGCAAGGTTTGTATGTCATGAGAACAGGGTAATGATTGCATAACCAAGTTAGATATATTTATCATAATTTTATCCCCTACAACTGAGCACCATATGATTGATATCAACCGCATGATCCATATACTAAACACCAACATCCCTCATCTTAGATGTAATTATACTTAGCTCCCTAAAATAATTGATCATTGCATACCTTGAATAACCAACACTGTAAATAGGGTTATTAGAATAGATTGTTCTTTCTAAGTTTTCTTGTTTGAAATGTTTACCAAAAAATTCAAGGACCTATAAGGCTCTTACAACCTTTAGATATCATATCGAACAAAGAATCTCCTTACCCTTAAACAAAGGTTCAAATCTTCACTTCTTGACTTTGCTTTACAGTCCTCCTTAACCTGCAGTTTAAACACCAATATGAATATGGTCATGGCCTTAAGGCTAGTTAAATACAATAAGAAACTAGTTAATGATGCAAAATGAAAGGATAACACATAAATCAAGCCATTTTTGATTTATTCAAATATTCTTCTCTATTACAATATAGTCCTTTCATGGACTTGAATCCTTCTTGAGGAGTTTTGCTTTCCATTCACATTTTCAGGCTTCCTCTCCTCTCTCTTTCTTGGAGATCCCTCTTCTCTATGCCATCTAAATTTCCAAATGATGCTTCCTCTCCATTTCAATGTAGATTCTTGGTTGGTAGTTGCACTAAATTCTTTTCCATAACTCCCTCCTTACTCATGAACCTGACATATGGGTGAGGATTATTAAACCAAAACATGATTTTCAACTAGTAAACATGACACATATGACTTAAGACACTTATTATAACACATCTTGGTCCTATTGAATCTTTATTCATTCATTTAACCTCTTAGATTATGTTTAAGTCCTCCTTGGCTCTTGGAAGCATTTGAATTTTCAAATTTTAGGTTTTGGAGGGGAAACTCCTAGAAGCCCTTTAACACACTCTATGACTTCAAATGGACTCCTACGACACAAATAGACCTAATAAGGTCCCATACACACATTGACTCTCAACTTTGACCACCTTTGACTTTTTGTTAACCAAAACACAAAAAAATACTACTTTTGCTTAATGTTCCTGCATCATACTCCCCAAAAGGGAGAAAAACTTGAGCCTCCAAATTTATTTCTTGTCTTCCAATTCCACATTTGAGGGTCTTTAATGTTCACTTGCATGTTACTCTTTCTTTGTTGTTCCTTCTTATTCACCAAACGATTGTTTGTCCTCTTCTTGGCTTTGTCTAGCCTTCTTATCCATGCATCTTCTTCCTCCATGAAGTGTTCGAACTAATGTAGTTCCTTACTTGCTGTACTTTTCTCTTATCCTAAGTCACTTTGAATCCTTTCATGCTCAACTGCAATCAAATGGTGCATATTCCTCTTGCTTATGCTTATTTGATAGCTTGTTTTCTCATAAATCTCACTTGATTTTTGCTTATCTAGAGACTCTTGCTTCTTGTTCATGCTATCGTATTTTCCCTTAAGCTCTATTGGTTTCTAATGCATTTGAACCTCTATCCTTTGCTTGCCTATACTTTATTTTTCTACCTCTTCTTCAAACTTCTTCACATTTTGATGTTCTTTCTTCTCATTTTGCTCACTATGCAAGAGCAATTCCTTGTTCTTTTCATCCTCACCATAGTAAAATATTATATGACCAATCTTTGGCTTCCCATATGCATGTTTAGCTAATGTAAACTTATCTTTACCTTTCTCAAATGAATAATTCACCTAATTAACTTGCTCATACTCTATGTGCTTGCTTGCTTGTGTCCTTATTTGCTCAACTTTTTGTGCCTTCCTTTGCCGCTCCTTTCTTATGTTTATTGGAGGTCTTCTTTGACTCTTACCTGGTGTACCTCATCTATTTTTAGCCTCTTGGATGGACTGAACATGCCCTCCAACATCTCCAACTTTTCTTGCAACCTTTGTGCATCAATCTCTTCATATTCCTCATTAAAACTTGGTTTGCTTTGTTCTTCACTTGCTTGGGCAACTTGTTCTTTATCTTCTCCTTGGATGCCCTCATTTGTGAGAGTCACATCAACCTCTTTATGCTACATATCATGCTTTCCAAGCACTCTTTTGGGTGCTTCATCCTCATCTTGCTTTGCTACACATTTCTTCATCAATGCCATGGTTTCCATATACAAGGGATCTTCACTATTGAAGTCAAATTCACATACATCATCATATACACCATATGAAAACACATATATAAAACACTTATCTTCTTTTATGCATTCATTTCCTTGTTCACATGGTTGCATCTTCATTTTACTTATTTGGTTTGCATGCACCATCTCTTTTGCTTGCTTTGTAGGCTTGCTATCTTCATCACTCTTCATGCTTGTTTGGAGTACATTTGCAATTTGATTCTCTTGTACTCTTTTCATGTTTTTTATCACCCATTTTCTACCTTATATCTTCTTAGGCTACAACTTGTTCTTCATTTCATCTCTTTCATGCTTCATGTCTTTGCTCTCTACCATTCGCTCTTTGTTTACATACTTGTGTTTGTTTTCCACTCATGCTTTTGCTTTGTTTGACCTCTTGTTTCAAGTTCAATTCCTTCTTCTCATCACCTTCTTGTTTCAACCACTTAGGCCATACATATCCATGCCCTAGTGCACCTTTTGAGGGTTGTTATTTATCATTCTTTCTTCCAATCTGCATATTAGCTTTTCCTTTTTCACATATACAATCAAATTCAACATTTAGGCATTCATTTACCTCCAATGGCAACTATTGCAAGCTCATCTCTTCTTCCATGTCTTCATGATTGAGTTTCAAGTCTTTTTGGATGACCTTCTTATCTTCTTGGTGCACAATCTCCTTTGTTTTAGCTGCTATACATGACAATGCATCATATAATTCCTCTTTCTCTTCATTTTCATCATGTAGTATACCTTCAATTTCTTTCACTTTGTTTTCTTTAAGAGGTTCTTTTTCTTTATCATTCTCTTGCCATGTGATGGGTAGGGTTCTTGACCCATTTTTCATCAAATTTGAGGCCTCATGCTTGACCTTCACCACACTTTTATTCATACCTGTAAACACAAACTCAAAAGTAACATTAGCATATACAATGAGTGAGCACATAGTCTCTTTGGATGTTTTTGGCATAGACTTTGTCCCTCTTCTCTTCTTATCTTTATTATTTAGTGTTCTCCTTGGCACTTTTTTCTCCTTCTTGTTCTCTTCAATGATAACTCTCTTCTCTATCTCTCTTTATTGTTGGTTGGCAACATCTCTCTTCTCATGCCTCTTTGGGCTACTCTATTTTTCTTCTTCTCATCTCTCAAGACACTATTCTTGTGCCTTCTTCTCACAAGTGACTCTAGTGGCTACTTCATTTTTCTTCTCACATTCTATCCAGGCCATTGGCTTTCTTGTTATATTATGAGCTTCATCAGGAGCTCTATCATCTCTATACCTTGCCCCAATTCTCTTCTTATCTCCTCTATTTCTCTTTCTATATTCATCTCGTCCATTCTTCTTTTTTCTATAGGCCTTTTTAGACCTTTCTCTTGGCAAGTTTATCAACCTTGCCTCTTAGACCTCTATTGGGTTTTTCCTCTTCTTGAGTCCTCTATCTTGGATCTCTTCTTAACCTCCTTAACTCTCTTTTGGAATCATCTTTCTTCCCTCCTTTCTTTTGGAGCTTCAATGCTCTCTTTTCCTCTGTCTTTTCTAGTCTTTCTTGACTAGCTTTTTGTCCTTCTCAAAGGACTTTGGGGCTGTATCTTTTCTCTCTCTTCAAACTAATATAACTCTATGCTAATCTCAATGGATCAAACTTGCAGCCTCCTCTTCTCCCTATATACCTTGCAAGTATCATCTCATGCATACCTTCCAGCAATATGCATTCAACTCAAACCAAGAAGTTTTAAAGAAATAAAAATAGAATTTTAATCAAGCACACCTTACCTTTCTCTAATACCAAATGATGCAGAAGCATGGGGAGAAGTCATCATGACCATCATAGTCTGGTTTATAACCCAATTGGTGTCAACTTACTTGATGAGTTGATCTTCAAGATATCAATTCTAGTCTAAACTTGCTTCTTTGATTTCTTAGAATTGATAATCGCTTTGATTTATTGGACTTGCTAATCTCTTATGACACTGACCTCTTCATATGATAGTTACAGAAATGCTCTCATTTAACCAATTTTCTTCCTTAACAAACTGCTCCTCTATCTCTTTATAGCTTCCACTAAGTAACTCTTCCTTGGTCTTCAGTTTCAACTTTTGATATAGATATCAAGAGGTCAATATTCTTGCCAACAATGGTCTTAGACAATCTTGGTATATCTATTCCATCCCTTTAGAACTCCTCAGACTGTCCTCATCCTTCAATTCCTTTGCTTGAGGCTCACCAAGTCTTCACAAGGCTTGTAGCCCTTTTCCTGAGATTTCCACTTGAAACACCATATAAAGGCACTTTACCCAAGATATAACCACATTTATAGGCTTAATTTATACTACTTGAGGTGTTTGTAAAGTTTCTTGACCTGACTCGCCCTCTAGCTATCACTTCCATTGAAAATCCATTCTTCTTTAGGTCTAATTAGGTCTATTCTAAGATCACTATGTCAAATCTATACTTCTCTATACACTACCAAACCCAAACCACTTTCATTAGTTCGATTACCTATAATTATGCAAGATTAAATTTTTTTATAAGTTTCTAACTGTGGAAACTCCTTTTATAGGCAAAACCCTAATCCTAGGGTTTCTTGCCTACACATATGCTCGAGGGCCTTCATAATATAATATCTTGAGTTAGACAAAACATCAATAGGTCAAATCACCTTCATAGGTTCTATTTCAACATCCTTTATCTTTCCCAATGGGCCTATATCATTTATTGACATTTAACTATCAGTAGTGAGTCAAAATATAGAGGCATGTGCAACAACTTGACTGTGTAAGACAGGGTAGTTGCAAGTCTTGCCATCCAATTGATTCTAGGTCACTTTGCATCATTATAGGACCTTTCAGAGGTATGTCTAAACTCCATACACATTTCCCAATCTTTATATTACCTTGATTCATACTCATTACTTCTCCAAATACATGTTGACAGGGTTTTGAAACATAATTCTGCCTGAGTAAGAAAATATAGGGTCAAAAGATGCATTGGGTCTAGTACGATGCTTGAACTACTTTATCGATTTTCTCACTACCACATGATAGTCCTTACTCATATATAAGAAATAACAGCTCCCAATAACATATACCCATCCATTACTAAATGTGATACTTGACTGTGTTAAACAAAACATGGTATCTCTTGAAACATTGTCTGAGGTACTTGACCTGTAGGTATTCAATGTCCTAACTCATCCACAAAATATTTATGGTAGTTTAGACTCTCTTTTGACATGTCTAAACCATTTTACTTCTTACTATCTACTCTCCTTACACCTTTGATGACTTAATTTGCCAATAGACTATCTATAGGGTTTCTTTATTGTATATGTAGGGTTTCTATGTCACGAGAATAGGGTAATGACAACATAACCAAGTTAGATATCTTTAGCATAATTTTATCCCCTACAAATGAATACCATATGATTGATATCAACCACACAAACCATATACTAAATACCAACATCCCTCATCTCAAATGTAATTATACTGAGGTCTCTAAAACAAGTGATCATTGCATACCCTAAATAACCAACACTGTAAACAGGGGTATTAGAATATATTGCTCTTTCTGAGTTTTATTTTTTGAAATGTTTACCAAACAATTCAAGGACCTATAAGGCTCTTACAACCTTTAGATATCATACACAACAAAGAATCTCCATACCCTAAAACAAATGTTTAAATCTTCCCTTCTTGATTGTGCTGTATAGTCCTTCTTAACCTATAGTTTACCCACCAATATGAATATGGTTAAGGCCTTAAGGCTAGTTCAATACAAAAAGAAACTAGTTAATGATGCAAAATGAAAGAACACATAAATCAAACCATTTTTGATTTATTCAAACATTCTTCTCTGTTACAATATAGTCCTTTCATGGGCTTGAATCCTTCTTGAGGAGTTTTGCTTTCCATTCACATTTTTAGGTTTCCTCTCCTCTCTCTTTCTTGGATATCCCTCCTCTCTATGCCCTCTAACTTGCCAAATGACTCTTCCTCTCTATTTCAATGTAGATTCTTGGTTGGTAGTTACACCAACTTATTTTCCATAACTCCCTCCTTACTCATCAACTTGACATATGGGTGAGGGTTATTAAACCAAAACATGATTTTCAACTAGTAAACATGACACATGTGACTTAAGATACTTATTACAACACACCTTGTTCCTATTGAATCTTTAGTCATTCATCTAACCTCTGAGACCATGTTTAAGCCCTCCTTGGCTCTTGGAAGCATTTGAATTTTCAAATCTTAGGTTTTGGAGGGAAAGCTCCTAGAAGCCCTTTAACACACTCTATGACTTAAAATGGACTCCTAAGGCACAAATGGACCTAAGAAGGTCCCATACACACATTGACTCTCAATTTTGACCACCTTTTACTTCCTATTGACAAAAACACAATAAAATGACTACTTTTACTTGATGCTCCTGCATTAGTGTGTGAGAGATGTTTTCAATTGAATGGAGTCTTTGTTTAAATGGGAAATGAAGTAGACAAACCTTCTATATAGTCTTTAAGTCTATTTGAAGCTCCAAAAATCAGCTCACCACTTGTAACTCTCTATTAGCTTGGCTAATGAACTTTGCAAGCTTGAAAATGAGGATCTATGAGTTATAAAAGGTTTTCTTAAGTTATATAGAGCATGAAAGAGATTATTAGCATGCGAGGTTCCCCATATATAAGTGTCAAGAGGGTTAGTTGGGTCTGAATGAGCCAAAATATAGTAAAAAATACCAAACATGATTGTATAAGGGCATTTTTTTATGTTTTGAGGAGTTTGACCTTGTCAATAGGGCTGAATGGTTGATGAGATGATTACATGGCATAGAAGATTGAGAAGCATGCTATCAATGATCTAATTAAGGGTGAATGTAGACCTATAGGTCCACATTCTTGATCAAGAAGATGAGAGTAGAAGGCTTCCAAATGGTAATGAGGTGTCAAGAAGTCATGAGTGATTTGCTACAAGTGGACTTATAACTCCTTACCTAAACATGATAGTTTCAAGATGTCATAGTGACTCATTGAAGCAAGAAAAGAGCTCCTACACCACTTTGAAGATTATCATCATAAAATATTCTAACACATGTTGATTAAGACATTATTGGACTATTCCTCACTCCCTTTCTTGCTTGTAACTACCTAATGAGTACTTGGTAGTCATAATTGATTTTCTCCACATCCCTTATCTCTCTCCTCTCTCATTTCTCCTATATATATTTCCTTGAATGACATTGTATGCTTCCTCAATCTGAGTATGGTAAAGCCCTGATCAAGTAAACATTTATACTTTGCCTCTATTGATGCTTAGAATTGCACTACTTCCAACACCAACAATGGAAAGTTTCAGGAATGTGGGACTTACGACCTGAAACAACCTCCAAATTTTAAAGAAACTGACTCTTCTTTATCTCAGATGTATTGTGAGAAAATGGATAGAAATTAAACATAAACACTAATGCAATGAAAGCAAATCTAACTATGGCAATGCGCCTAAATTTAATTCGATCCTTAATACTAAGCACATTGAAGCTATCTTTTGGATTTAATTACATTAAAGAGCAAACAATGCTTGATCAATGTAAAAGATGAAAACAAATAGAATCAAAGGCTCACAACTTAGATGATTTTTGCAGTAACATAGAAAATATCAACAAAGGCACAGAATTCAGTCTTCTCATTCATTTTCCAGTTACATAAAAGGCACAGATACATACACAATTATACAAACTTTCTAACTCAAGAAAACAGAACAAAGGCAAATGATATTCCTGGCCATAAATAGAAAGTCTAAAACTTCTTGATAACAATCTCTTCCAAAAAATTCTCTCTTCTTCTGATCATGATTTTTGATGATCTCTGCACCCATATTTATAGCATCAGACTAGCTCTAAATTGCCCACACGTTCCCAACCCAATGGTCTAACTGAATTCTAACTAAATTGGAAGTGTTTAACAAAATATATCTTTTGGATCTCTAACATTGGCTTCTCTGCAAGTTCAAATCCCAATGGTCTAACTGAACTAGAACTTAACTGGAAGTGTTTAATAGAAGATTTTTTTTAGATTTGAAACGTTTAGTCTCCCTGCAAGTTCATTCACTGAATTAGATACACGCGACACTTTTCATTTTGAAATAGGTGAGGACACTTGGTGGCTTCCGCTTACCTCACTTGAAAATCATTTCATTATTTAGGAGGCATCAGAAAATGACACTTGACAGCTTCCACGGCACTAACAGAAAACACACGACACTTTCTACTGCATTATACTCTTTACTATGTATTTGTATCCGGAGTGCTCTGTCTTTGACATTTGTCACAGTCTGTTGCTCTGAAACTTTATCAACTTATAAAAAATAGGACCCAAAACACTTCTTGCCCGAGTAGTTCAAAAGGGGAATGAGGACATGTGTCGCTTTCCACGTATCTTTAACAAATGACACGTGTTAGCTTCCGCTTATCTATAGAAGATTTTAGATACTTTTTGAGAATCTTACAGAAGGTGACATGTGGTGGTCTCCACAGGGCTCTAGCTATACTATAGAAACATTCGGGCCTCATTTTAGATTTACACAGATGGTGACACTTGGCAGCTTCCACTGACTTTAAAAACAAAAACTGGGGCCCACCACAGTCTTTACCTAACAATGAAACAAAATAAAGAAACCGCAGATGTTGACACTTGGCAGCTTTTGCTGAGCTTTAGATAGAGACACGTGGCAGCTTTCCCTACTTTTAGAAAAATATATTGAAACCTTCCATAGTTTCCACTTGGTGCCCTTTGCACGCACTAAGAAAAGCTTATCGAAAGAAGCTTTTGAAACTCATAAGAAACTTGAAATGTGGATGCCGACACTTGTTGTGCTCCATTGGGTTATAATGGGACACGTGGCACGTTCTGCGCAACTTATAGAAATTATAAAATTTGTCTCAACTGATGACACTTGGCAGCTTCTACGCGACTTTGATACTTAGACAAAATTTAGGCAAAAAATGAAAACTCATGTCCGCGCTCTGTGTCAAAAATTTAACTACGAAACTGAAACGCGTAGGGACAAAACTTTGGAGCGCACAACTGAAACTCAAAATAAAATGTAGAGTATTTTACTCTCCAGTTCTTGGCAACCCCGAGGACTTTTGAGCCTACTCAAAAAAGAATCCACAATCTCCCACTTGATTAAATGTGGCAAAAATCACAACTTCAGTAAGGCCGTCTGATAAACAGACCATTCAACATCAAATAATCCCTACTTATTTTGCAATTCATGGAAGGCTAAATCAAGGTTGATGACGTCCTTGTGTGAAAAACTTTGTAAAATATGAAATGCAACCTTTAATTGAAATTCAAGCTGAGACATGGGAACCAAAACAACTTCCACTTCTTGTACTGTTGAATCATTAGTTAAACCTTGGAAAACTGACTGATCATTTTGCCTGGTTAACAACATAGGTTTAATCTCATCAACCATCAACACAGTGTTGCTATCAGGAAAAGGGGAGGAAAGACCCAATTGCACCAAATCTTCAATATGTTGCTTCATGTCTTTGATTCCCTCTTTCACCACATCTAGAAGCTCTTTGCAATTAATTGCTGTGGAGTTGCAACTGAAAACTTCGTTCACCCTTTTTGCAGCAATCATTCTGTCACTAATCCCTGCTGCTGATAACATTCCATTAGTTGTGTCATATAGCTTTTGCCGTAGCATTTGAGAATCACTCTCAAAGAAACAGTGGATAGAGTGGCTTCAACTGAATTCTCCACCTTTTCGCACAATTTTTGTGCATTTAGCAGAAAGGTTAGAGAGGGTCTGAGCTGAGTAATCTCCTCAAAGATTCTTTTCTATATTGATACATAAAGCTCCTTAACCAGATTCAAAACTCCTACATTCTTTGGCCTATTAGCCAACTCAATTGTCAGTTGTTCTGTTATTTGTTGCTCGGCTTGAAGTTGGGCTTGTATGGCAGCGGTATTGTTTTGCTCATTCAATAGTTTCTGTTGAAATTGAGCAACTTGTTCTAGGTTTTTCTCACATTTTTCTTGTAATGTTGCCTTTTCCTGCCTTAAAGTTGTCACTGCAGCTTTCTCCTGTATCAGCTCTTCTTTCAAAGAAGCATTTTGGGCCTGAATAGCCTGGTGAGTCTAAAAAGAAACAGTATCTTTCAACTGTTTGTTGAGACTCTCTATTTCATTATTCTTGGTTTTGATTTCTGTAGTCAGACTGCTACAGTTTACTTTCTCTTGAGCTAAATCAACATCCATCTTTTGTAGCTTCTTTGATACTTTCAAATAATTGGTAGCTACAACAAAAGTGGATTCATTTAGTAGCTCAACCCTGTCTTATGGTCTAAAAAGTGACATATCCACAGCCACTGCATTCATTGTATAATCTTCATACTGCATCTGCTCATTTGGTTTGACTACATTAGGTGACAAATGGGTCACCATTAGTTGCTGTTGGATTGGGTCAAATTGTGACCTCATATGTGGTTTAGCCAGGGCTTTATTATCTTTCATCCTCTTTTTCTCCATACGGGCTTCTCTAGCCTTCTTAGCAGTGTCTGCTTGAGTTTGGAAGGTAGAGGGAGAGGCAATGTGCCCACCTATAAAAGGATAACCCTATGGCAAGCCATAGGGAATAGCCAAATGTTGGCTAGGGGGAATCTGAGGAGGTATTTTCTTTGGGACAGAGGGGGAAAAATGAGGCAATGATGTGGCCTGAGTATTAATAAGTAGGGCAAATTAGGAAATGGGCACAATAGAGGTGGCAGGGGATATTATTTGGCCAGACGAAATTGTCACCCTTATAGAAGAAGAGAGAGATTGAGGAGAAACATGTACCTAAGGAGCAACCGATGTACTCAGTGGTTGGTGCTGTGAGGGTTCTACCTCTTCCTCTGAATTAGGCTAAAGCTTCAGCCTTTTATGTTTCCTTGGCATTTCTTCTTCTGGCTGTGTTTCCTTCTCTTCAACATTTACCACTGCTGCTAGTGGTGATTGTACAAAATTGGGAACCCCAAAGGCTGACACTAATGGAGAAGCTTTGGGTGATGAGGATACCACACTCTTTTGTTTTTCAATGGCACTAAGAGATTGGGGCCATACAGTTACAATGACTATAGATGAGGATTGTCGTACGGCCTGCACCATATGAGTAGACTCTGCTCTGGCTTTTGACTCTCCACCCTGTGTCTGCAGTTTGCTTATATTAGGGCTAGAGACAGGAGATAGATAACATTCATTCCAGATTTCCTCCCATCTCTCATCTGAGTCTACATTTTCAAAAGAGTGAGTTGTCTCACAAATCTCCTGCCTATACTTCCAATAGGCTTCTATTTTATTAGATTTCCAGTCTTTGTTCTTTAATGCCCTTCTTAAACCAGAAGTCATTTTGATTTTAGGATCAAAATCCTTTTGCTTAACATAAAATATCTCCCATGGCCTGACCTCTTGAAGGGGCAAATCTATCAATTCTACATATAAATCAGGAATATCTTCCTGAGGGTTTCTTCTGTTTTCCCAAAAAGGATGGCCCTCATGCACAATTCTAGCAATGACCTTGTTATTCTTGACCCATGAAGTTATGAAACCATTTGGGTCATATCCCCATTTATCTTCAATTAGAAAGAAACCTAGGAAGGCTAGCTTTCTCAACAGCACGTGCTCAACATCTTTGACTTCTAGGGCCATGTTGTTCGTTACCCACAGAATATCATACATTTTCTTCTTTTTCTTCCTAGTGCCATATTCATTATCCACAATAGACACTTGTCGGGTGACCTCTAAGAATTATAACCTAAGGGTCAACATCTTAGGTAGCAACACTGGTTCTCCACTAAAACCATGGACTCTAATAATAGTCTTAATGGAATCTTTTACAGGGTGTGAGAGATGTTTTCATTTGAATGGAATCTTTTTTCAGATGGGAAATGATGTGGACAAACATTATAAATGGTCTTTATGTCTGTTTAAAGCTCCAAAACTCAACTCAATACCTGTAATTCTATGCAAGCTTGAAAATGAGGATCTCTGAGTTAACAAAGGTATTCCCAACTTATACAAAGTAGGAAAGAGATTATTAGCATGTGAGGTTCCCCATATACAAGTGTCAAGAGGGATAGTTGGATCTAAATGAGCCAAAATATAGTAGAAAAGACCAAACATGATTGTATAAGTAAAGCCAAGCGTTTGAGGGAATTTTTGGTGTTTTGAGGACTTTGAGCTTGTTAATAGGTTTGAAGGGTTGATGAGATGATTATAGGGAATAGAAGTATGAGAAGAATGCTATCAATGATCTCAATAAGGGTGAATGGAGGCCTATAGGTTTACAAATTTGTAGGTCCACATTCTTGATCAAGAAGATGAGAGTCTTGCAAGGAAGGAAGTACTATGAGTTTCCTAGGGTAATCCTTGCCTCAATCAGGTGTGAAAGGCATCACAAACCACTTTATGCACTCACCTAAAGTGATATAGAGTGAAAAATGGTCTCAAAAGTGTGAGATATAGTGGAAATGGCTTAAAAGGCCTAAAAAGTCTAAAACCCCCCCTAAGCCCTCCAAACATGGATACTTAGTTCATAGGCATGTTGGGTCAATCAAATGCATAAAGAATATGCCTTCAAAACCTTTAGAGGGTGAATCAAGACTTAAAGAAGCATTGTTGATTATAAATGGGCATCAAAATGACTTTTTATGCTTAACAAGTCTACCTCAGTATTCACATAGTAGGCTTGCAAACTTGAGAGACTATTTTTTGAAATGGGATCTCAACTAAGGATTTGCATGGTACATAATGGCCTTAGGAAGAGTTAGAAAGGTTTCCCTACTTTAATTTGGTGGTGTTGATCAATCTCAAAAGGGGCTATGCTTCATGAACTATTATTAAGAGAGCAACCACCTCAAAACCCTACTTTTGCCTTATGAAGAGCTTGAGAAGACATGGTTTTTTGCTTACATCTCATAGGAGAAGATGCACGGGCTTAAGTAGCTATTGTAGGTGTTAATAACGTCACTTCACTCCAACTTTGTGGCATATAATAAGGGTTTAGAGATTTTTCCTCTATGAATCATTGTTAAGGAGCTAAGTCACTCTTAAACACTTATCAAACCCTTAGATACACCTGATGAATGTACAAGTGCCCATAAGTGCCTCAGATGCATTGAATTGATCATAGAAACATCTTGAAGACATTTGTGTACCCCCTGAACACTTAGTAGAGCAAAACATTGGCACATGTAAGGAGAGAAGTGTAGTAAAAGGACCAAAAGTTACATTTTCATGCCTATTTCCATGTTACACAAGGCTATGAGATGTCTTAACCTTTTTTACATGATTCTACATCCTAAGTAGAGGTTCAATACTCTACTAAAAGCCACTCAAGGGGATTTCATTATGGTATAACAAGTTACCAAACTAGGAGTTAGTCTTAATGTAGAGTGTGTTCTTGTCTATCATGAGGATGTGAGCTTGTAGACCTCATTGAGGTCAATCAAAGATATGAACACCTCAATGCATCCTTATAGGCACCGAAAGACCCACTTGAAAGAGTATCAAAGCTACAAGCAAGCCATTTCCAAAGAATTAGTGCATGATTGAGGAGTTATATAGGTAGTAAAGTATTAAGTATATGACTTATTTTTAGAGGGGCTAAAGAAGGTATGAAAACCTTAAAGCAACTAATCATATGCTTGAACAAACTTGAACAACGCTAGTACACTTGCAAGGTTGGAATAAAAGGCTTCTAAGTGTTCATGCAGTGTCAATAAGTCGAGATTGATTTTCTACGAGTGGACTTGTAAGTCCTCCCATAAAGAGGTGAGTTTCAAGATGTCATAGTGAACTTTGAAGCAAGAGAAGAGCTCCTACACTAGCTTAAATAATATCATCATCAAATATGCTAAAACATGTTGATGAAGACATTATTGGACTATTCCTCACCCTCTTACTTGATTTTAACTTCCTAATGAGTGCTTGGTAGCCATCATTAATTTTATCTATGTCCCTTATCTCTCTCTGATCTCATTTTTCCTATATGCACTATCTTGAATGACATTGTATGGATCCTCAATCTAAGTATGGCAAAGCCCTACTCAAATAAACATTTCTACATTGCCTTTTAAGTGAATATATGTTGATCACTTGCATTCTCAATCTTGCATCTAGTGTATGCTTCATGGTTAGTTGATGAATGCTAATGGCAGTGTCTTAACTCTCTCTCTCTCATTTGTCCACTCCTTACCTCTTTGCAAGTTACTAGTCTCTTCATAGGTCATATGGAGTGTGTTACATGGTCCTATAATGGCAAAGTGTGGAGATTGTTTCACTAGTGTCTCTTATGAGACCTCTTAATCATCCCTCTTTGCTAGTGTCTTGATCATAACCTCCCTATTGAAACGTTGATACTTGGAGACTCATGTTGAGTTATGCAATAGGACTTAGTCCTAGATTATGTTCCTAGTGCAGTATAGGCAAATGGAGGGTATCAACATTTGGTACATCACCCTTTATTTACTTTCATATTTCTTTCTCTTCCTTTTTCTTATCAATTGAATAGGTTTAGTAGTAGTTTGGGTGAAGCATCAAAGGGGCTAGACCATATCTAGAGATTCACCTCATTGATTATGCTAGACATAGCCCAAAGGTGTTTCAATGTTATCATCTAAATAAGAAGGCTTGAACAACCATCTTAAGGGTGCAATTTAGATTGATAATAGTTTTGGCATGCTCGGTGGGATAAGTACAACAAATACTTCATCTATTAAATATTTTTTGATGTGTTCTTCAATATATCAATGTAAAGACCCTAGATCCTACCCTAAAACACAGATTTTTTTATTTGTTTAATTAATATTTATCTATGAATATAACTCAGATATACTTTATCCTATTAGATATCCTTTGTCAAACAGACAAGCATCTAACTATACAGGGTAGGCATTCTTTTACCAAATGGGCAATCATCTAACCATATGGGTTAGACATTCTTTTGCCAAAGAGACAACCGTCTAACCAAACGGGTTAAGCATCTACACATGAGTAAGTTATGCTCTAGCCAGAGACTTGACTTATCGAGATCAACTAGATTTTAAGTCACTCACTATTCACTACTCATCTTTACTAGATAAGCATCGAGGTTGTCGTGACAATAACATGTATAAAACATATAAAAAATGTCACATTCCACCTCAAAATTTAGCGTAAAGCCTCAAGAACTATAATGATCCAATTGAGATCCTTCTGAGTATATCACAAAAGTTTTATCTTTGCTTTTTTTAATCTAAACTAGGGTCTTATTATAATGGTCTTGCCCTTCCCATTTAACTGTAATCTTATTTAATGCATAACTACAAACCCTATCCTATTCACTTGCATTCTAGAAGCAATTTTCACTTCTCAGATTGTCTACATACCTGCTTTTGAACAGGATCAAGGTGTAGTATGCATGTAGTTCTATTTTTTATTCTAAGTTTCATTTGAACTGTGAATCTGAGTATGTAGCCCTTGCTAAGGCTTAGTTCTCCAGACAGTTCCTTTATGATTGCTACCTAAATAGGAGTGTAAAAATATCAGTTTAAGTGATTGAATACTTGTTTAACTAAACTAGTCTTAAATTCTAACAAGAAATATAAATGAACATTCACAAGATACATCCCCACCCTTTCTACTTTTTAATTACATCAACAATATTTTTAATCTTTGTTTTAGAGAACCTAATCCATACCATTACTGTTGCCAAGATTTCATTATTAGAGATCCATATGGTTGGTGGTTTCTTGATAATAATTGGTTTAATACTCTTAGTCCTGGATTTTATTAGTATTATTTTTTGATGGTATCGAGTTTTGAGTAATAAATATACTTCATTTTTTTTCATAATTTCAAAAGTGAAAATCATCTAAGGTAGTTAAAGTTGTTTCTTTATCTTAAGTAGTGTTGTTTATCAAGAGGGATTTCCACCCCTTGGTCTTAATGACATAACATGATCCTTATTTCTCTCTGACAACTAATATGGATGATGTCCAGACGTCATTGTTACAATTGTGTTACACTTATGGATGCAGTAATTCAAACATGACAACATTACCCATAAACGTGAACCAGAGACACCGCTTAATACTGAATGCTACATAGTTTTATTTAACCTTAAATTCTTGATCTAAGTTTGAGATTTGAAAAGTAAAACATACTTGAAATAAATTAATGCATTATATTTCAAAAGCAAAATATTTATTAGGAAAATAGAAAACATAATCTACTAGTTTAGTCATCAAGTTGATTTTCAACCATGTCTATTCTTGACAATTATATCTTTAGTCTTTTTAGGTAAACTTTTTGAAAAACAATTACTTATACACAAGGAGTTTATTGAACTTGAATTTAAGCAAATCCTTTATACGTTTGAAAGGAAGGTTCTAAAATTTGAAGGATATTTATTTTCATACTAATCTTAATGATAGTCAAATTCATCATCAAAGCTCAACAACAATTAAGGGTCCATTCAGAGCATTGTTTATGACAACTTAGATTGCTTTATGGTAATTTCATGTATCTAATCAATATTCTCGCAATCAAGGTTTACGCATGTAATTTTACAGACTAGATCAAATGTACTTCATAAATTTATAACTAAGTACATAAAAAACAAAACTTATTTATGTAATGCTATATTCTACTCTTTTTACCGAACCGGGTATATAGATCATGTTAATGTTTGTAAATAGATACATAATGTAAAAATCATTCTATTTTAGTCTTCTAAAAATAATTACATTATATTTTCCTTACGAATCAAATTTAATATTGTATTCATCTTACAAATTAAATAATACCAATTATTTACCTTCGATTTAAATAAAATAAACTATTTATTTTACAATTTTAAATAAAATAATATATCTATCTTACGATTTTAAATAATACAAATTACTACCTTCCAAATAAAATAAAATAAATTATTTATTATACAATTTAAATAATATATCTATCTTTCCAAATAAATTATATATTTCCAATTTAAATAAAATAAAATACTTATTTTATAATTTAAATAAAATAATTTTTTTAATTACCTTACAATTTTAAGTAAACTAAAATACCTACCTTATGCCATTGAAATCTTTGACTGAAATGGAATGTGGATCCGCTTGAATTGAAACAAGAAGCGTCAAATTCTGCTCTCTTTCCTTTTTTTCCTCCCCTTTATTTTTGCATCGATCTCCTCTTCTGTGCTTCCTCCCTAGCATTGATCAATCTCTATTTTCAATTTTCTTTCCCAGATTCTCTCCTTACCATTATATTGTCCTTCACCTCCTCCCTTTCTAAACGTGAATCCTCATGTATTTATAATCTTTTTTTTTCATACAAATCTCCTTCATTAAAGGTTTAAAACTCTCTCTTATCTGGCAGTGGTCCCTCCCTTCATTTCCATTTTAATTAAACTCTCCTTTCACCCTGAGTTCGATGGCCCTTAACTATTTCTTGTGTGGTGGTAATTTGGTAATTATTTCAAGCATTGCATGAGATAAATATCGGTAAGGCGATTTTAGATTAGTTTCATTTTAATTTTATTAGGTTATGGTTCCACGTATGATATAATAGGTTAAAAAAAATTAATAATCTTAATTTATTTATAATAATATAATTTTTTAGGTTTTTAAATTACATATAATTAATTAATAACCTAAAATTATTTATAATTTATGATTAATTAAGAATCTTAAAAATTATTTATCAAAAATATATTTAATTTAAATTAATTAAACTCTTTATGAAATATAGTTTGTTTTTAATTAAATAAAAGAAAAGTTTCTTTATATATAAAAATAACTTTTTTTGATGATTTCCAATTTTATCAAACTGATAAAATTTTTGTCTAAATTAATTCATTCATTATTTTTAGCATATATATTAAGACAACAATACATCTATACATTTCTATGAAAAGAAATAACTTTAATAATTTAACAATTTAATTCCCCCCCTTTTTTTTTAAATTTTGAAAATGAAATTAAAAACGTAACTTACTTTCTTGTGGAATCCCATATATGACTTGATAGACTTTTGAAATCAACACAAAAGTCATCTTAAAAATTAACGAATTCTAACTAAATGAGGTCCAAATCCACTTAAAGTATGAGTACTAGTCCACAGTATGAAAATAGAGGTTGTGACAATCAACCTTTGGAGGCATTCTTATCAAACTTCAATGGCGACTCTGAGTTCAATCAACTAGTTTTAACAGTCGAAGAACCTATTTTAAGGAATTGTTGATAGTTTTCTCATACTTTTGTTTACCTCATGATATTTGATGGTTGGATATGAAGGGAATTTTTGTTTTACACCTCCTTATTAGTAGTATAATGATCCATACCAGCTCTATGTTGAGCCATATCATTCCTACAATGATCCTATGTTCCCTCCAAATGGATCTATTTATCAATATGAGTAACATTACCATAAAAAAATACAATCCTTCCTTCCTTCCCTTCCAACCACCTCATCAAACTATCCCTTCTAATGAACTCTTGGGCATAAAAAACCTTTCTTAAGACCTTAAAAATGAGTTGGCTATCATCAGAGGGAAACAAGTTCAATTTTGCTAGCCTATGCCAAATCTTACTCCTATTCACACACTAACCAACCATGAACAAGCTACTCCAAGCCAATTAGATAGTATAAATAGGTTAGAAAGGGCAATCAAAACTCCAAAAAATGAGTTATTAGCTTTAAAGGAGCAACAAACTCAATACAATCAAACCTATGATCCTCTTTATGCCCCATGTCAACCTCCATGGATCATTCCTCCCATGCCAAATCAAAAACAAGAAGAGAAGAAGGTTGTAGAGGCCAAGCTAAGGAAATTCCCAAGATTTCCAAGCCTACAATCTAGTCCTCAAGTTAAAATAGCCTCTAAGGATGAAAGCATATTAGAATTTGACACACTGATTTCCAAGTGGAAGGAAGATCATAAAGAAGTCTTAGCACAGAATTCTCTTCCCCTTCTCCAAGAGCTCCCAAAGAATTTCTTCAAGATCCAAAGTTGGAAAGCCACCCTTGTAGGATTTAAACAAACTAATGAACTCTCTTGCTCTCCCACCATATTCCTTTGTAAGGGAAGACTAGTGGCATGGAGAGCAAATGATGAGTCTATAGATGAAGATAAAGAAAGGCTTAAATAGTTAGTTACAACTACAGAGATTCATCGAAAATATGAGGAGCTTCATGGTGAGCATACAAATCAGTTATGGCAGTCATAGGCTAGCCTATTAAACCTCAAGAAAGCTAGGGTGAAGACATCCGAATGGTGGCTATACTAGAGGTAAAATTGGACATTCCCCAAGAGATATTAAGTTTCAAAAGTAAGGTAGGTAGTGAGAATGGGTTATCTTCCTCCATTGAGGGTGAAGAGACTAATGTTTCAAATAAATATGTGTGAGAGACCTCTACTTGCAGTCCTTCTTTTGCCTTTACATCAAAAGATTCAGATTGAAAACAAGAAGAAAAGGATGGTTTTGAAGAGGAAAAGTTTTCAAGAGAAGATGATTAAGATGTGGTGAGTGAGTATGATGAGGAAATCACCATTGGCAACCCTCATTATACCACCAGATCCAATTTTGTACAAACAAGAAAAAATCAATCTTTTGAACACATCCTAGAAGAAGAAGAAATTCAAGGTGTCCTTGCAACATGTGATGAAGGTTCTATCATCTCAAGCATTGGTTGTCTTCAAAGTGTCTATGAAGAGCTTCAATAAGATTTGATAGTTGATCAGATTACAATAGAACATTAGCAAGATATAGAGAGTCTTGATGACATATGGCAGTCCTACCTGGACATTTGTAAAGAGTTTGAAGATATAAATTGGCCTACAACTCATGAAGAAGAAAATGAGTGTGTCATAAAGGTTGTTTCTATCCTAAATGGAGAATAAGACAACTCTAACAAGTCAAAATAACATCATTAAGATTCCACAGTAAAATTGGAGTGTAAGGCTTTTAACAAATCGACATGCCTGCAAATCATCAATAAAAGGCTATATATTGGTCAGCCATCTCTCAATATAGATATAGATAAGGGGTCAAGGGATGTGTTTGACTGAAGGGGTAATCCATTAGAAGGCCAAGGGGTGAGCATAACAAAGTGTAGTGAACCACTCAATTTCCATTTTCCCTTTACATCTATCTAGTGAGGGACCTTATCTCATAATATGGTGTAACATATTATGTATATTCATTGGCACTTGACCAAATAGGTTGTAGGGCTTGCCCTATATATCCATCTGGTGAAGGTCCTATCTAATAAATTTGTGGTGACTCTATCTATACTCACTCTAAATATAAATCTACTATGGGGGTGGGGGTGACAATCAAATTAAAATCATATATGGTGCTAATGGGCAATGAAACTCTATATCTATATAGTAGGGGGCCTATCTTGGTGCTGACCTCCTTGGTCGAGGGAGAGCCCTATAGACATAATATATTGGGGGACCTTAAAGGTCAAGCATATTATATATTATAAATTCTGAGTGACATAAGCAACATCAATGATTTTACATCTATAATATGATGTGTTAATAGTTGAGCTAGGAATAAATTTACTAACAAACAAGCCAAGCTAAGCTAATAGTCACCTCAATCAATAGGTCATATGAATTCCCCGACCTAACATCAAGAGGTTATTTCAGTCGCCTCCCCCCTTCCCCCTCTATATAGATAGGGGATATGGGATAGTTTACTCATGACTTCTATCACTCAACACATAAATGAATTATCCAAAAAGAGACAAGTTCTATCTATAGGGCTAATGGCATGAATGAGAATCAATCAATATAGATGTAAACCCTTACATATAAATTATATCTTGATGACACATAAATGCCCTTCAAATTGATCAACCCTTGACCTACATAAAAATAAAAAATGCTATCTCTATCTTTCCCCCTATTTTATGTGTCATATATCTATATTAGATAGGAGGCCCTCGATCGGTCCCCTACTATCTACAGGTGGTTGAGCCCAGCTTGAAAAATATATAAATTATGTGAATATCAAAATATTAATATTTAGATAAGGTAGGGGCAAGGAGATTGAGCAAGGTTTAACATATTATTCTATTCCAATACATGATATGACTGATGAATAATAGTATCATATAATATATAGAATGGATGGATATGGATGATGGTATGTGTAGTTTTACCACCTCGCTCCTCCCCTAAAAATATATAGATATTGAGATCTAATGAAAGGTTATTCATTTTACTTACAACTCACTCCTAATGGCCTAGCCTGTTGAGAAGATCGATAAAGAGAATTGTTCCACTCCTATCAGCGATGAATTCCTATCAAGGCAATATGCCACTCTTTATATCATATATGTACATGCAGATTCATTATCTAGGGGTTTTCCTTGCCTATCCTATATAATAAATGGAGATGGGGTTAGTGGCCTTTCTTTTAGAGGGTTGTATATAGTATTTGGCCCAAGCTAACCTTTTTATATATAGATGGGGAACTAACCGATCCACCATATTCATGCCTACTTTGCCATATATAATGTAGTAAAATGTAGTGGGACATTGCATTACTGGATGAATAGGGTCATACTAGTATATATACACTATTGTCACGTCATTTTACTAGCACTCCCATTTATGTAGAAATCTTGCTCATTCAGATAGGTCACAATGGAAAATAATAACATATTATTTATGTAATTTATAAATAATGGGTGATTGATTTGCATTGATTCATATGGGGTGCTATCCCAATCTATTGAGTTCTGAACCCCCTCTATATAATGGGGTCAAACACTTTCGTTCCTTAGATAGATAGAGGTGATTACCCCTAATTAATACTATACTTCTCTTTTAGTGTTAGTGAAATCAGCTAGGGCCAATTGAATGGGGCATCTAGTCTAATCAGTTGAATAGAGAGAATGGGGTTTATAGTCTAATCAGTTGAAACATACCACTCATAAAAATGATATTTTAGGTTTGATCCCTACTAAGGCTATTCCTCAATTCTGAAGGGTGGTCATTTTGTCTTACCCAACTATAGAACATAGACTATCAATAGGGAAAGGCTTACTATCTATCAAGAGGTTGGGAGAGTACCTTATATATAGATATGACAACCCCTATGTATATATACCATCATTAAAAATGTTGATAAGTGGAAGAGCTCTAACTCCTATCAGTAAGAATTTCATTCAACCTATATAATCCAAGTTTTGACTTCAAGCCCATTCCATTGTTAGGGTCACTATATTTGGACAAGATTTAATGCCCTTGGTAAGGATCCATATATATTTTTTCGACTATATTATTTAGGTCAATTGTTTCATGGATAATAGAGATCGAGACTCCCTTTCACATAGACCATGTTGAGATTACCAAGACTATGAAATAAATCTCAATTTGCCTCTTTTCCCATTGCCATGTCTAGTCATATCTTTGGTTTAACATTCAATCCTTATCTCCCTAGCTACTTAGTTGATCACCCTCACCTATATGTAGATAAGGGTTAGGTTAGGTTGTAAAAGAATCCAGTTTGGTAAAATCTTGGACCATATGTAGATAGGGGAGGGGACATGCCATACTTATTACCCCTGTTTATATATGGGAATAAAAAGATAGATGTGGATAAATTTTATCTGATCTCTATATGGGATTCACTTATTCATATCTATCCTAAGATTAATCCAAACATGAAATAGAGAATCGATCGATGGTCATAGGGAAGAGATCATCATTAGGGGTTTGAACAAGATGTGAATAGGGGAAATGTTGCATGTGTTGAGCATGAGCATACAATTAGTAGATGGACATGGCCATGGTTATTTTATTATTTACTTTACTTTCAAGTCAGTCATATCATGTTATGTCCTAGTGATTGAAGTGGATTAGTGAGAAGAGATGTAGAGAATGGCCTAGATTCTCTACTTTATATATAGACTTTCTATAGCTATAACTATTTATGTGGTTGGGTTACATCAAAGATCAGAAGTAACTATGATTCTCCACTCCCACTCTATAGATAATGAGAAATTATAGATCTTTCTATATTTGTATCTATATTGTACCATTACTATATCTCAAACCACAGTGTACCATTACTACTCATTTTCTTTATTTATGGATGGGTCTATTAGGCACATATAGTTCAAGGAGCATCTTGTCCCATTCACTCTTGTATTTCTATCTCTTATGAGTGAAGGACATGAAATGGCTTCACTATAGTAACATCAAGCATTATGACCTCCCCCCATATATATATTAACATGATCTATTTGAATCCATAATGTCTTCAAGGATGCCTTAAAAAATGCCATGCCTTCAAAAATGCCATGCCTTCAAGAGTAGCTTCAAGAAGAATGGGTCAAGAATGAGATGGAGAGTGAGTCATTAAAAACATTAGCCACCGCTTGGTCCTATGATTGTTAGTGGAAAAATCCATGTACTATCATGGATCAAAATTAACTAGGGATCGAGATTAGCCATGGATTGGGATCAACCATGGATCAAGATCAGCCATGGGTTAGGATCGGCCATTGATCGAGATTGGCCATGGATCGGCATTAGCTATGGACCAAGATTGATCATGGATTAGGATAAATTGAGATTGGGGGGAGGGTTGCATGAGTAGATAATAAAATGTTATTCAAGTTATCGATCTATAGAGGAATAAAAGTTTCCTTAGCCTAGAAATGAGATCATAATAGAACATTGAGATTATGTTCTTTATGTTGGCTTGCTGAAAGATACCCATAAGCCATTATCCCAACAACAAAAATAACCTAGAAATGAGATCTTATTCAAGATTGTTGAAGGTTCAGTTCTAGTCCTCAATATTTTTCTATATTATGAGGAATACCATCATTTGACATTCAACCTAATGGTCCACACCTCTTCCTCAAGAGAAGTGAATGGTGGAGTAAGGAATAAAGATCACTTTCCCCCCTCCCCTACTATATAGATATGGATATCAATGTTACAAATGGGTAAGAACACTAATGTCCCTATCTATATATATGGGGTGGGCCTAAATTTTGGAGATTCATCTAATAGGACATTTCCTAAACGTGTCACCCTCTTTGACACAATATCTAAACCCTTCCTATCCTAACATTAGGGGCAAGGGCCAACTCTCCACCAACAACAATTCCATAGAACATGTATTTTGCTTCCCTCCATTTGTTCCTATTTGGATAGATAATAGGAGCATCAGTTAACGTAGATAAAACCTTGCCCCATTGATTGATGTAGCCTCTATTACCTATGCTATCTACTTTATGGGTTATAAGATTACTGATGAGGTCAAGAGTCCATTAATTTCCATCTCCCCTATGATTGTGCTTGTTGAGAAGCATAATCAATAGGGAAAGGATGATTGAATAGGCCATTCATCACATTGAAAGATTGGGATCTATTCATCATAGAACAAGTGGTGAGACTAACTGGAAGAGGAAGTTCTCTATCTTTAGGGCCAATCTAGGCACATGTCCTTTTGTTAATGTAATGTATGTAAGCACCATCTAGATTTTTCTTATCCTCTATTATGAATAGAGGGAATAGGGCCTAACTTTTATTTTGATTCTGACCAGGATCATATAGGGCACTCAATTAAAAGTATTCCTTGGGATTAATCTATTCGATTGACTATGCATAATTGAACGATGGTCTAGGAGAGCTCATATATGGATTTTGAGATGCATGCCCCTATATAAGAGAGTGTGATTGAATAGGGCTCAATCCAACCCCTAGGCATTCAACTATCCCTTATCTATATCTACATGTGGCCAAGGTATTTATGCTATGACTAGATTAAGCTTGTCACCATCCATATCCCACTAATACAATCAATAAGATATGGATGTTAAAGTGAACTAGACCACCCACTTTCCCTTTCCTTGTCTATACTGAACCAATTTCCTAATAAAAAGTCACCTTTCCCCTTTCTTTCAAATTGAACTCCCCTCTCGATGAAGTGAGTTTGTTTTCCATTGTTTTCTTACATACAACATGATTGTCTCTAATGGATTCCTTTTTATTCACATTGTATATAGTGTAATGGTCCCTCATGGATCCCCTCCTTTTCATATTGGATATGGCCTAATGGTTTTGTTATTGATGGATAATCATAGTAAGCTTGATTGATAATTCTTATATATGTGATCAGATCCCACTGATGCATGATAAATCACATATAGGTTTCAAAATGAATTGACAAAAGTCATTTCTAGTAACTTTCAAAATGAATTATGTTTGGTCATATCCTTGTGCTATGGACTAATGTGAAATAAATCTTGTACATGATGCATGATGCCCCCTACAATGACTTCTTATACAATTCCCATTATCATCATGGGGTGGGGGGAGGGTGTTAGGGAGGCATCATAAGATGGTGACCTATCTCATTCTATTTCTATATATGGGATAATCAACCAGATCCTCAAATTCCTGACTCATGTTATGTGTGTGTACCACACAAGATGTGCTCCATTGTTCATCCCTTCCTACTTCAAATCAAATAAATAGTTCTTGGTTATCCCATACTAATAGGTTAACTTCTCTCTAGGTGGTAAAGAAAGATAGTCGATCACATAAATGATAAACATGTGTGTGTTAAATCCCTCTATCTTTCTTTAATAGGGATGATGGGGATGATAAGATCTAGTCTAAAAATGTTTTGTACCTTCGTTTAGAGTTCAATAGTGTTACATTACATTATTAGTTCATATGGCGTTTAGGCATCATGGTTTTAAGTTGGAGTAGTTAGTGGGGATACACTTTATTGTTATGGGGTAATCAACCAGATCCTCAAATTCCTGAGTCATGTTATGTGTGTGTACCACAAAATATATGCTCCTTTAATCATCCCTTCCTACTTCAAATCAAACTAATAGTTTTTGGTTATCCCATACCAATAGGTTAAATTGTCTCCAGGTAGTGAAAAAAGATAGTCGATCACATAAATGATAAACATGTGTGTGTTGAATCCCTCTATCTTTCTTTAGTATGGATGATAAGATCTATTCAAAAAGTGTTTTGTACCTTCTTTTGGAGTTCACTAGTGTTGCATTATGTTATTAGTTCATATGGTACATGGCCATCATGGTTTTTTTCTGGAGTAGGCATTGGAGCTACACCTTATTATTCCCAAGATTCTTGTGAGCCGATTCCTTCATCCACTTATGATTTTGATTCTTCCTACAAGGATTTATACCACTAAACTGATTCCCATTCCTACCATTGAGCCAATTTTGATTCTTCCTACAAGGATTCCTACCAATGAGCCAATTCAATTCTTGTGATTTGACTACCTTACCCACCATATAAAGATGGTGAAATAGGGGCCTATCTTGAAGATATAGGGCCCATTGTTGAGATGATTAATGATAGTCCTAGGCTTCCTCTGATCCAATTCACTTGCCAGAATTTTAGATATCATAAAAATAGATCTGATATTTCTATTCACTCTTTTATGATAAAACACTCGATCGATCATACAACTAGATAGATGGGATTACTATTGATTGACATTACTACATAGACGTGGAATGGTTAGTAATAATAAAGGATTAATTTGATGCATGAATGTAGAATGGTTAATAAAAATAGAATGGTCATAAGATTACTTAGATGCATAAGGCAAGGGCAATAAAACACTAACATATTTGTTTTTATTGTCCCCCATATGTTAGTACCAAGCCGAGTTTTTTCATATATGCATTAGAGGTCAATACTCAATTATCCCTCCCCCTCTATCGAAGAACCACCTATCAGTAGAAGACAAAGAGTGGTAACATAGATAGGCTTGGCTTGGGGAGGTTAGGACCCTTATCATTATGAAGGGGGGAAACCATGGTTGGTCCACCTAGCTCATAAATGAAAGAAAACCCATTTATAAGTTGTTGTAACTAATCCAACCCTTACCTTAAATTAAAAATATAGAGACAAAACCACCCTTACTTGATTTAGCATAATAATCGGGCATGAACCATAACCATAGGTCACATAAACTCTGGTGTCACTAGAGAGTAGGTCAGGACCCTAGGTAGGTTCAAGGAGGTCATAGGGAAATAGAACTTTAATGGGGGGGGGGAAGAAATCTTTACTATATAAAATAGAAATGAATTGTAGACATAGAATCGGTTGTATTATGTACGTATTATGGTTAGTGATGTTCGATGGATGTAACTAGTGTTATATAATGAAAGAATGGAATGACACTTCAATGGTCACCACACTAATCAATGACATGATCACCAATCAATGGCACACAATGGTGGGTCATCAATCAATCAAAAAATTAACTGGAAATTGGGTCAAGGGAGAGGGCCTTTAAGCTATTGACCACCTACCTCTATTGGGTTGGGGTCGAGGGAGAGTGCCTTCACTCACCTGACAAGAGGAGGTTGTAGGGTTAATGGAGCGTAGTGTAATATGTATATTCATTGGCACTCTTAGATGATATGTTACTTGCCCTATATATCTATCTGGTGAGGCCACCCTAATTAATCTATATATATAGACACAATTGGCCAGATGGATATATAGGTAAATTGAGGAGAAAGTGTAGTCTAACATGGTATGTATATTCATTAGCACTCAACCAGATATATAAGGTATATAAGGCTTGCCTTGTATTTATCCTATCTATTCGACTATCAAATTAATCTCAATCTAATCTATCTATGCTATGGGGTACCAATAAAACTCTATACAACACTCCCCCACCCCTATAACTATATCTGGAGGGGGAAGTCCCCCTATATAGATATGGGTGCTCTTCCACCCCCATATAGAGATTTGGGGAGGGAGAGGGGTGAGCATAGTGAACCACTCCTAGATAAATATATAGGTGAGGGTTTCTTTATTTATATATGGAGAAATGAAGTGTAATATGTATATAGTTATATGAATTAGATAGGGGCACTCCTAGATGGTAGGATGCTAGCCCTATTTGATGATGGCTACTTTCTAATTAGTCTATATATGGCTGAATCTATATAACATCTCCCATTTATATAGGGGTAGAGTGCCCCATAAATAGATAGGGGCCGTAGCATCAATAGAGAGCATGTTATATAATCCCCTAAAGGCCCGTTCATTGGCCTAGGGTAGAAATTCATCTTCCCTCCTTGTCCTCCTTGACCCTATATAAAGAGTGGGGGTTCGAAGGGCAAAGAATGATAGGTGTCCTCAACCTATGACCTATAAGTTTCTAGGGGTGATTCACTATCGCTAAGCCCTTATTTTATTATCTATAGTTGATGAATTTCCCTACCCCTTTGTCTTGTCTCCTACCCCCTCCCTTATATTAGTATAGAGATAGGGTGCCTTTCTATATTTTTGGGCCATTAACATATAGATATATAGGGAAGGCCAATTTTATATATATATATATATATATCGCCATTGATTGAGTCCTCTATATGTCACATCACATAATCCATCCCCATATATAGGTAGGCCTCTCGAGCATAACAATAACTATTGGTCGACACTTCATCCATCTATTACATCTATATATTATCTATATTATTTATAGATATCTATATATCTATATGTGATATGAGTCGTATCATGAATGTATATAGTCCGTATAGTTGGAAAAGGCCCTCCCTCAACTTGATCTGAGGTAATAAGCTTGACTAGAATCAATCAAGTCACTGTTCCATTGTCTATGAAACAAACATATATTCAACTATACATAGCTATAACTTGATTATCTCGAGATCAAGGATAATATATAGATAGAGGGTTAGTGGGTCAAGAGTGACCTACTTTTCTCCATAATGGCTTGAGGATGCCCCTATATCCCCTCATCCCATATCTATAGATAGAATATAGAAGATTCAAATTAATGACTATCCATCCATCCCATCCCACCAATCCCAATCCCAACATTTATTGAGATACATAAGTTATATATAGTAGGTCATCAGGGGAGAAACCGTATAGAGTAGAGGGGCTCAAGTCGTATCTTGTTGGTTAAGCCCCTAGATAGAGATGGACAACCCCAACCCCTATCTATAATATATATGGGACCCTATAAATATATTTGGGGGCCTAGCTATAAACATGGGTCTTCTCCCATTGGTCTGGTCGATATATATATATATACACACACACACACACACACACACACACACACACACACACACACACACACATAATAGAGAGTAGGTCCTCATATATCTATATATGGTGGTCAAGTAATGAACTCCCTCAACCCCCATCCCCATCGATGTATAGGGCTTCTATGTATACTCAAATCTATTTATGGGGTACCAATGAAACTTTATACAACACTTGCCCACCCCTATATATCTATTTGGAGGTTGAGGGGAGGGTGTCATTGGCTTATATATATAAATCCCATATACGAGCCCAACTATATGCTATAAATAGTAATCCATTGCCATATATAATGATGTAGGGTGTTGACTAGACAAGAGATCAATCACAATCCTCTACATATGTAGATGGTCCCACCTATAGAGATTTAGGGGTTGTATATGGTGCCCACTAGATATAGCTACTCTTAGATAGATAATATGGTTCCCTTTTCTAGAGTAAAGGCTCAATCCTTTATCTCTATATGGGCCCTATATATCTATCTCTATCTAGGGTGGTCCCTTTATATATAGGCACTAATACTAACTATATATAGCCAAGTCACTCTTACTAGATATACAGTAGGTTATTGCCATCTATCTAATCCATAGAGGGATGGGGTGTCGACTATTGAGAGTATAATGTCAATAGTAGGCTATCACCATCTATCTAATCTATATAGGGAGGGGGTGCTAACTATTGAGAGTCTAGTCTCCCCTGTCATATAGGGGATTTTCATAGATATAAAATGATTGACCAATATCCCAAACTAGATTATAGATAGTCCTATTGGCACGTTTCCCTCTATATCTATTTATTTGTATGGGATATGGGTTTGCCTCATCTCTCTATATATATGCAATTTCCCCTAACCTTACTTTATTAGTAGAGGGAGCAAAAGGCATATATCCATCTGGGGAGGCCCATATATCTAGAAGGGAGGGACCAAGGGAGTAGGTGGAGTCCCTCCTCTACCCCTATATATAGAGGCCAATTGAACATGACCCCTCTATATAGGTAATGAGAGATAACCCCTATATGATATATAAGCAATACAAGAGCTGAAATAGATTAGTTCCATAGTGTGACCACACTTCTACACCCTATATCTATATATCATAGTGCAAGGTCCCTATCTATATATGGAACCAAAAACCTACTACTATATAAAGCTCAACTAATGACCCTATATCTATAACTACCATTCAACCTATATTTGGAATGAAGCTGAGGTATTAGATAGAGTAGAGGGTGTTGATGGGACTATCTAATGTGTAGTCATGCTTGGCTTGACCATATGTGCTAAAGAATTACCACCCATAGATAGGTTGATAGACCTTTACCTTCCCTTTCCTTAAATTTATAGGGCATAAGGCATAGGGGATCTAAGGGAGACTTGAATTATGCCCCCCATATAGGTCAAGGCCCAGAAATTCCCTCTACCTCCCCTACCCCTCCCCTCATATACATATGGATAAGGTGTTGCTTGGGAGATTGAGAGGAAGGGTCTTGTCAAGATTTTTATATCTCCTTAACCTTTATGTCAATTGTCTAAAGGCTTACCCCATATATAGATAAGGGGTCACCATATATAGATATAGGTTGCCCCATATAAATAGGGGGACCTCTCCCTATAACTGACTAACATTTTTTGCTACATCATGGCTGCCTCCAAATATGATGAGAAGGTTTACCCAATTCATTCCTCATAGGATATAAGTAGCCACTCCCAATCGAACACACATTCTTCCCCATTTCAAAATAAATATGGTGTTGGAACATGTATTCAATTTATCCAGTTATCAAATAAAACATTGATAAGGAGTGATTTAGTGGGGTGGGTGTGAGTCTATACAGACTATGTGCGCCCCTTGGACTAAACTAAAGCGAAATATCAAGAATATGGGGTCCTTAAATCTAATCTATCTTCACGATCAATCTACATTATGTCATCCTTAGGTCAGGAGAATCAAAATAGATATGATTTTTGTCAATTTCAATCTTTGTGGTTTGACTTACATTAGATTGCAATTGGGCCCACATATAAACGTGATAATGTTATCAGTGAATTGAATAATCAAGTGTATATAAATAATGAGTGTCAGAATATTATTATTGTATGAAAAATCATTCCCATGGTGATTATGGAAATTGGAAGGAATCAAGAATAGTAGGCATGATATAGAGGTGTGGGTGCCCCTCTTCTCGAGAAGTCATAAGCCAACGGGCAGTAAGCAACATGTTTCTACCCAATACCATTTGGTATGGCTTGATCTAGTATAATGAGTATCTTTAGCCTCTATGAACATTCCCCCTTAATTCCTTAGAGATGGCATCTCTAATTGAGAGTGGTGGGTATCTACTCCAATTAATCCTAGCTCAACTCTGATCATGTTATTCTATGAAGAGTTAAAGGCAACTCGATAGAACGAAAACCTATGATGTGAGGCTACAATTTGGTGCACCAACTAGTCACTCCTATGGTTTTTAGTATCAAGGAACCACCCATTGCAGTTACACATCTCGAATACCCCCTGCTTCCCCCAAAGAAATTCATTTACCCCCAATCCAAACTGACTTTACACCATACTATCATTTAGATGGCCTTCTACACATAGGGGATAAGGACATAGCTTGTACTATGTGGTGATTTTGGGAGGGGAATTATGAGTAGAGATATTCCTTCCCTAAGGAGTGGAGAGACTCCTTCCCTAACATATATAGATGGAGGGCCTCTATCGAAAGATCGAGGGTCCTATCTATCTATATATGGGATGAACGATAATATATGGCACTCGACCCCCCTGCCCCTATATATGGGTATGGGGTAGAGGCACCTAGATAATATATAGGTGACTTTATCTATATATATATAGGAGTAGGAGTCATATATAGATAAGGCACTTAACCTAAATCCATATATCTAGAGGGGCATCGAGCAACTAAATATTGATAGGGATAGGGCCCCTAATGGTTATAGGCTACCCTATCTATATATATGAGAGGATGATCCATATAGAGATATGTCCCCTGACCTAAAGCCACGCACACACAAGATGTCAAATACCTATATATAGATAGGGATAAAGCTCACCAATCATTAGGACGAGGGCCTCTATCAACATATGGGGTACATATATAGATAAATGTCTAATGAAAGTGGTCACCTTGTGCCAAAAGTCCTTTCCCTTAAATCGATAAGGCTTAATAGGGTTATCTTCTCTCAGGAGGGAAAGGGCCTTTATTTAGGCCCTCAAAAAATGGGAGAGGTCCTATCTATACTCAAATTTATATATGGGGTGCCAATGAAACTTTATACTATGCAAATTAAACAATATATTGCACTCCCCTACCTCTATATCTATTCGAGGAGGGGGAAGGAGACAATAAGCTATATATAGTTATGAAAATGAGAGAAGTCCCCCTATCTCCTTATCTCTATATGGGGGGCACTCCCATGCATCTATCTATATAGGCCAAATGACCTTATCTTTATATGGGGTATATTAGACACTCGCCCATATCTCTATAGACAAGACCATCTATCTATATAGTTGAGGGCATCGCTTGATGGCCTACTATATATACTATATAGAAAGACCTCCACATATATTTATATGGAAATGGGAGAGTCCTATCTATATAGGATAGAAGATTCTATTCTCTTATAGGGCATAGGCTTCCAACCCCTATCTCTACTCCCCTATCTATATGGTGACAACCTTCTATATATAATAAACAGCTCGACAATTGTATAATATAGAGGTGGGGAGGCCCTATATATATCTATGGGGACGATCTTTCTAATTTATGGGCTACTATAAATAGGCAAATGTAGGAGGGGGAGGGTCCCTATATCTCTAAATTGTAATGAGAAATGAAGTTTTCCATTCACCTCCAATATCTATATAATATAGGGGTCCTTCAACCTCCACTAACTTGACCACACCTATATTATATTCGACCCCCTCTATCCCCATATAGATAGATGGGGGTCGAGGAGAATATATCTTAGGGTGGATGTATACCTATATAGTATATAGTTAACACACTATTTATATAGGTACAATGACGACCTAATATAGAGAGTTGGGAGGGGAACAAGACCTATATATATATATATATATATATATATATATATATATATATATATATATATATATATATATATATATAATGTGATCAAACATGCATTCAAATTTTCTAGTTATCAAATAAAACATTGATAAAGAGTGATTCTAGTGGGGTGGGTGTGAGTATATAATAGATTGATAGAGATTGAGAATATGGGGTCCTTCAATCTAATCTATCTTCAGGATCAATCTGCATTGTGTCATCGTTAGGTTAAGAGAACCAAAATCGATCTCATTTTTGTTGATCTCAATCTTTGTGGTTTGACTAATGTTACTTTGTAACTGGGCCCACATACAAACATGATAATATTTTCAGTGAATTGAATAATGAAGTGGATGCAAATAATGAGTGCCAAAATGTTATATATATGAGGCACTTGATCGTGAAGGGAAATCATTCTTTAGAACATGCATAACACTAGTAATTATCCAATCATACCCAAATGATAATATTCCAAAGGAAAATGTGTTTGAAATAGAATATTTCAACTCAACTTATTTGGAAAATTTAGCTACTTTTTGATGTTACAATTATATAAGATCATAGACTTTGAGGCTCAATAGTTGAATACATAGCAATTAGATCATGAACTGAGATCATGAAGAGCATATTGCTAGTAGGAAATGAGATTTAAATAATGAATTTAGAAGCATTGAAAGTATCTTGTTCAATAATCAAAGCACATTAGGGTGTTACCACCTATACTTAATGGAAGAAAGATTTGGCTGTAGTATTTAAAATCATCTTTCCTATAGAAATTAATCTGGAAGAAATGGGTGATAATTGCCAGAGGTGTGTCAACTTCAGGAAATAATATAGTGATCACAATAGTGGGTGATCCAAGCCAACCCCAATTACTTGATAATGATAAATAATCATATTTTTTAGAGGTACTAGATACAACTTCATGAATGGGAAAATGAAAGTTGTATTAATGGGAGATATCTATAGGAAAATCATTAGAAAAGGATCGAACATTTGAAGGAAGATAAGGGATTCAGAGAAATTCTTATTTATTTCTAGATCGATTGTTATGGTGCATTATTGATGTTACCACCACATTAAGTTACTGAATTGAGACATTATTGAATTATAACATTATTGAATTGAAGCAAAACAATGGGGAAGAAAGGGGTTTTATGGTGCTGGGAACCAACATACAGATTATTTCAGCAAGATATGGTGTTCTCATAAACATTATACATGTGATCACATCTATTACATGAATAATATGTGCTACTACTGTTAAACATGAAATATATTGAGAAGAGGGGGTGAATGAATATTATATATTTTTTACTTAATCTATTTTTTTTTTTAACCACTTAATCACACATTCAAGATAGACAATAAAATTGAAATAATAACATGCACTACATAAGAGAGAGACACCAGATTTTTACGTGGAAATTCAAAGTGAGAAAAACCATGGAAAACAATCTTAAGTATATGAATGAACACCAACTCAAATTACAAAGTTTGCAAGAACCAACTTGTAAGAACACCAACCCCTTTACCAAGCAGTAACACAACTATTTGTGAGCACCAACCTACAGGGGCACCAAACCTTTGCAAAGATTTGTGAGCACCAATTTATAGGATCACCAACCCCTCTTGTGTATAAAACACAACTATCTCTCAATGTTGCTTACTCAAAAAATGATAGAACTCTACAATATCTCTTGTTTTTCTCTCCTATTTTTTTATATAAAATAATTACAAAATCGTGCACTCTTGCATATTACAAATGGATTCTCAAGTCTTTATTTATAGATATTCAAATGACTTTTGGATTTCACCTTTTGTGACCCTTCAATTTTCATGGAAAATGGTGCCAAACTTGCATGACCCTTCGTATCCTTGTATTTGTAAAGTCACATGATGACCCTTCATAAGCAAATACGTCATTTCCTCTTTTGTCTTTATCTTGGTGACTTTTTGTATTTCTTAAAGTGTCTCTTCATAAGAAAATATGCCATACCCTCTTTTGTCTTCACATGGTGACTCTTAGAATTCCTCAAAATGACTTTTCATGAAAAAGTACGTCCCATTCCTCTTTTGTCTTTACCCCGTGACTCTTTGACTTCTCCATGGCCCCTCTTTTGACTTATATGCAACCAAAAATATATTCATTAATATTAAATAAATATTAACATACATTAGCCAATTTATGAATATTAAAAATACTATTAAATGTAATGGGGCCTTTATCACTAATGCTAAAGTTTTGACATTAGTAACAATATTTTCAACAATCTCCTCCTTTATCATTGATGGCAACCTTAAACTGAAACTACCATATCTTAAAACTTGCACATACTACTATTTAAAAAATATACAGTAACTCCTTTTTACTGTAGTAACCTATTCCTATTCTTTATACCTATTTTTATACTTATTTTTACACTTGTATCTGTACTTATTTTTATTTTTTCCCCTTTAACGTCAATGGTAAAGGGCCTATCTTAGAGCTAACACTTAGCTCTCCCTCAACTGATGTAAAACTCAATGGTAGAAAGTAAAAGAAATTACTCTCAATTTTTCTCAAAGATACTCAAATATGTCTTTTGTTAGTGCCTTTGTGAACATATCTGCAATCTACTCTGTAGTACTAATATATTTCATCTTAACCTATTGATTTACATTCTGCTCTCTAAAAAAGTGATATCTAATGAAAATATGTTTTGTTCTTGAATGCATCATTGGTTTTTTAAAAATATTAACAGTACTTATGTTGTCATAAAAAATAGAAATAGGGTCATCATATTTTACCTTGATATCTTCCAAAGTTTACTTCATGTAAAGCACTTGAGTACAACATAATATCATTGTAATATATTCTGCTTCAATTATAAAAAATGATACTAAATTTTGCTTTTTGCTTAGTCATGATATTAAGTTATCACCAAGGAAGAAAGCTTCTATACTTGTACTATTTCTATCATCTAAGCAACCTACTCAATCTGAATCTGTATAAGCAACCAAAATAAATTTTTTTACCTGTGGGATACCAAAATTCATAATCTAATGTTCTTTTGATATATCTAAATATTATCTTTACCAACTGAAAATAACTATCTTTTGGAGCTGATTGATATCTTAAAACCATATGTACTACATGCATGATATTTGGCCTCGATACTGTTAAATATAAAAGATTACCAATCATAGATTTATACAAAAATTGATCTACAATAGGTGAATCTTCATCCTTGCTCTCCTTATTTCCTGTACTCATTGGTGTGCCAACTGGTACACAATTATTAAAACTGAATTTTTTCAACATATTTTTAGCATATTTACTTTGAGATATGAACATTTTTTTATTTGACTGAAATATTTACAATCCTAAGAAAAATAACAATTCTCCAAGCATAAACATCTTAAATCATTTTTGCATATTATCATAAAATTATTTTATAATCTTTTCAATGTTTCCTCTAAAAATGATATCATCAACATATACCATAACAATCAATGATACTCACTTTTTGTTTTGATGTAGAGATTACTGTCAGTAAATTCTCTCTTGAAACTTTGATCATGCATGTATTTATCAAGTCTTGCATACCAAGCTTTGGAAACTTATTTCAATCTATACACTATTTTTTTCAATCTACAAACATGGCTACTAATATTTGAGAAAATAAATCTCTTAAAATGCTCAATGTAGACCTCTTCTTCTAGATTCCTATTTAAAAAGACATATTTGACATCCATCTGAAACATTTAAAAAATTTTAAACATTGCATATGCAAGAAACATTATAATAGCCTCTAGTTTTACCACTGGTGTAAAAGTTTCTTCAAAATCTATTCCCTCAATCTAAGCATATATTTTACATACTAATATTTCTTTATTTCTAATCACTTCTCTATTTTTATTCAACTTATTTCTGTAAACCCATTTTATTCCTATCACATTGTGATTTTTGAGTTTATGCACTAATTCTTAAGTATCATTCTTTTTTATTTGATTTAATTCTTCATCCATTGACTTAACTGAATGCTTATCATGTCTAGCTTTTGAAAATGTTCTAAGCTAAATTTTGGATAACAAAGAGAAATTAACTTACTTAGATTCACTTACCATAATTCTTTTGGTGCAAATTTTTTTATTTATGTTGTCGATAATCATTATGATTTCTCTAGAAATATTTGGATAGATTTTTAGTGTCTTTTTTCTTTCTTCTTATCTTCATTTGATTCTTCAAAATCTTTTTCGTCAATGATTTCATAAATGGCTACTAGATCACTGATTTTTTGTGCTCTATTTTCTACTCTGACACTTGCACTTTTAACTATTTTCTTGATTCTTTTATTATAATATTTATAAGCTTTACTTTTGTAAGAATAACTAAGAAATATACCTTCATCTGCTCTAGATTTAAATTTACCTAGTTTTTCATTAGTTCTCTTTATGGAGTATCTACTATCAAAAACCTTAAAATAATCAACTGTAGTTAGTTTGTTTTTTCATAGTTCATAAGAAGTCTTGTCACTATTGACTCTCAATAATGTTTTATTTTGAATATGCACTGCTGTACCAACTACCTCTCTCTAATATTTATTTGATATCTTAGATTTATTAAGCATTATTCTCACCATCTCTTGAACTGTTTTATTTCTCTATCTAACTACTCTATTTTATTGTAGAGTTTTAGCTGCTGAATAATATCTTTTTATTCCATAGTCTTTACAAAACTCAATAAATTAATCTGACATGAATTCTCTTTCATGATATGATTTTAGGCTCTTAATCTTCAAATCAATTTTATTCTCAACTAATGCTTTGAACACTTTGAAATGTCTGAAAGCTTTTGATTTTTTCTTTAAAAATATTATTCAAATTATATGTAAAAAATAATCAATAAACAATATAAAATATTTCTCAAGTACTTTGAGTTCTCATAGGTCCACACAAATTAGTGTGAACAAGCTTTAGCATCCGAGTAATTATGTATTTTTTTTTGTTTTGAACCACCTTTTACCTTGCTTCCCATGTCGACAAAGTTCACAAAGCATGTTGAATGGCTTTGTAATCTTTGAAATATTTTTGATTGCTTGCTTCTTACTGATGTTGACAAGATTATCAAAATTTATGTGTCTCATTCTCCTATGCTATAACCAAATTTTTTCAATCTGATTCAAATAATATTTTAGACCTTTGATGTCTAATAACATATATAAATTATTATCTATTTTCTAAGCATCTATAATCAGTATATCTGAATCTTTTTTTCTAATTTTATAACCTTCTGCATAAAACTTTAGTGTATGCATCTGATCACATATTTGCCTTACACTCAAAATATTATGCTTAAGACCTACATACAAAATATTTTTAATTTTAGTTCTACCATTATCCAAACTTAGTGTACTTTTTCTAGCAATTCTGATAATAATATTATTTTTGAATTTCACTATGCCACTATTGATCTTCTTTAATGTTATAAACTTGATCTTGTCTCTTGTCATGTGCCTTGAACATCCACTATCAATGAACCATAATTTTTCTTCATTTTTTGCATGTAAAGCCATATGTACCAACATAAATTTTTTGGGTTGTTTTTTCTGTCATTAATCTGTCCGAACTTTTTTCTTGATGAATGGAGCCTTAAAACTCTAATCCTTCTTGACTGACTCAAACATGCTTCTACAATATCGAGATATATGTTTGAATTTGTTGCACTTGTAACATATTATGGCCTCTTTATTAAAACCTAATAGAAGAGCAAAAGAGTTGTGGCTTTTGCTTGACTCTGCATGAGTTTTCTTCTCTTTATTTCTGAAATTGTTAGCCCTTTTTTGACATTCTATTTTCTTATGACTATATCTATTAAAATAAAAATAGTAACTATAAAAATAAGACCTACTTATGTATCTCTAACTTGATTACTTTTTGTATCTCTATTTCTTTTAGCCTTCTTTATTTGAGATATTTTTTGTATTCTTAACTTATTTCTTTTTTATTTCTTCTTTTGTAAGAGCTTCAACATAGCTCTTTTTTTTAATGCTAACTTTGTCTGTGAAAGTAGTGGCCTCCCCTTTTTTTTTCAAATTTGATATCTGTTTTATTTGATATTGATATTTAACTTTCTAATATCTTATTCAACATATTAGTGTTATTCTCAAATTTTGAATCATTGACTATTCTATGATTGATTGTTTTATTTGTTTTCTCAAGATCTATTTAAAAAAAAATAATTTCAATAATATACCTTTCACATTTTTCACTTACTTTTTACAACTATGTCGTTAGATATTTTTTATTTTTCTTGACTTCTTCAAAGTGTGTTTGTAAATCTTCAATTGTTTCCTTTGATTTTTTTTATTTTTTTCGATCTGGAGCTTCAATATTTGATTATTCTTTTTAAGAGATTTTAACTCTTCTAAGGCACAAATGTTTTTTTCTAGATTCACTTCAGCTTCATCTTATTCTTATTTTTAATCATTTGTACTTTTACTTGCCGAGGCATCTTCATATATGGTTATAAATAAAATCTTTTTTTTTTTTTTGAATCATTAACTCCACTATCTTTAGTTGAGCTAAGATTTTTAGAATATAAACTCTTTCTTGAATTCTTTCTTAAATTTTCTTTTGAAACTCTTCTTGTATGTAAACTTTCTTTCATTGTCACCATTATCCTTATCTAGGCACTTAGCTACAAAATGTCTAATCTTTTCATAATGAACATATTTAAAAGATAATTTTTTTGATATTTACCTTTGTCCTTTTTCAATTTGCAAATGAATAGAGCTCTATTGTCATCTTCATCATCACTAGAACTGTCATTTGATTCTTGAATTTTAGCCTTCTCTTTCTTTAATATCTTGAAAGCAGCTTCTCTCTTTGAAGGTTTCTCTTGTTTGATCTGTATCTCATATTTCATAAGAATACTGTTGATGGCGTAAAATTGCGCTAGATCCTAGCCAATCAACAATGGAAAGTTTCAAGCTGTGGGACGATGCGGCTTGAAACAACCTCTAGGTTTTAAAGAAGCTGGTCTATTTTGTTTATAAGTGTTGGAAAAAGGGATAAGAGATTAACATAAACACAAAATGCAGGAATTAAAACTTATCTATGGCGATGCGCCTGAGCATAATCCTAATTCTAACTTGAGCACAAAGAAACTATTATATGATTCAATTACATTTAAGAGCAGACAAGTGCATGATCAATGTAAATGATTGGAATAATAGAAATAGAGGCTCACAACAGGGGAGTCTTTTGCTGAGATATAGGAACTATCAACAAAGGGATAGTGTTTAATCTTCTTAATAGAACCCTTCAATCACATAAGAGGCACAGAATTCATGCACAATTATGTAGAACTTTAGATTCTAAAAAATGAGACAAAAGCAAATAATATTTCTAATCACAACACTAGCAAATCTACAGCATAGACTACTGTGTAAATGACACAGGTAACACCAACCAATGCATGGAGCTCAAATTTACTTAATTCATTCAGCCACATAAAGGGCACATAAACATGCATGATTATATCAACTTTTACAACTATAAGAAATCAAGACAAGAGCAAATGATTTTACTTGTTGAAATTACAAGAAGTCTAAACTATCAAAAATCTTCCCCCCCTTTCTTTAGATTTTACAATCCCGCTTATATAGCCTTGGGTGTCTTCTTTGATCACTTTCTTTCCCACGTAATCTTTTGCGTCCTTCACCTCTTTGACCGCTCAACTGTCTACTCTGCCTCTGTTGTTAGGGGACAAACATACGGCTCCTTCAATGCTCGCAAGCCCCAAAAATCTACACAGTGCACTGTTTCATCTACTTGAATTAACTCTCACCAAATTTTCCTCCATTTTGGTTTTGACGATAGATACACAGAATAATCTATTATTTTGAAATGGGAGAGGATACTTAGTCAGTTTCCTAAAAATCCTCTTTTACTACTTAGAAGGCATCAAAAAATGACACTTGGCACTTTCTGCCTGATTTATTGAAGACACACAGCTCTCTATGCTTTTCTTTGGCTGTGTTGTAGTATCACTCAGGACACATATCAGGCTCCTACGAATGGTGACACTTGGCAGCTTTCACAAGCTTTTGAAGTAACATCTGAGGCCCACCACAATCTTTATCAGCAATGAAACTTAAAGATGATCTCTCAGTCACCGACATGTGGAGGCTTCCGTGGCTTCAAGGAAGATATGTGGCATCTTCTGCTACTTTAGTCAAGGGCATGTGGTGGCTTCCACTTTTCTTTGGGATGGAGTAGAGAGGGCTTGTGGAGCGACATTTGGCAGCATCTGCTATTTTATAACACTTAAACAAAATATAATGATGCCTTTCGCTTTTGGACCAAAGTATCAAACCCAAGCATTAAACCGAAGTCTTTCAGAAGTAGACATGTGGTGACCTCCACTATTCTTTGAAAAAATAATTCAGGGCTTTCCGCTTCTGCCACCTGGTGCTTTCTGCTTAGTTGCTATTAGGTACGTGGCATGATCCACAGTTCTCTGAAAAGTTACAAAAAGGGGCTCGAAGGATGCCAGCTGGCCAACTCCGTGTGTCAGACAGTGACACTTGGCAGCTTCTGCGTGAATGCAATACTTATGCAAAAAATAAAGTGAAGGAAAGAAAAAGGGAAATAAAGAGGACCCACGCTCGGATAGTGACACTTGGCAGCCTCTACTACATTTTGACACTTAGACAAAAAATAATCCGCGCTCTACCCCAACTCTGCTGCTACGTCTGAGGACCAAAATTACATTACTCAACCCAAAATTTAAATACGATGTAGAGTAAAAATTACTCTACAGTTATTGGCGACCATCAGGACTTTTGAGCTTGCTAAAAAAGAACCTGACTCTCGCTATGCGGCCACGTGCTCAAAGAACACTTATTTAAAAGAATAGAGCAAGAAAGAAAGAATGGGAAAATAGAGCAACAAAACTGAAAGCAAACTACTATATATAGCTAACCAGGTATATTTGCCTCCCTCCTGGATCAAAAGGAACATTTTTGAAGTCTCTTTTATGGTGAGAAGACTTATGGTGCCAGACAAATAGCTGGATGGGAAGGAGATTTTGTGACCTGCTCCTCTTGCTTGTCACCTTGCTTAGCTTGTATCTAAGTGAATCAGAATCGAACATGCTTCTGACATATATGTACTCTGCTTGTCCTTGCAAGCTTATAGAATGTTGGTCCCTCAGACGGGTGCTCTTCACCAAGAAATCAGTGGCTGCTGGTTTTTCACCGTTAGCCATTTGATGTGCATTATCTCTTGGCTCATCTCCTTCGAATTCCAGCTTTATTTCATCATCATGCTCCGTGATGATTGCATCCTCTTGAAAGGATGAATTTGAAAGCTGGCATGCTTCCTGCATACTCAAATGAGTGTCACTGTCATCTTCTCCATATCCTTCTTTAATGATAGTGTCACCTATCTCAATGGCTTGATCAAGGGAGTATCCATACTCCTCCACGTCTTCTTGCAAAGTGAAGAAGTTAGAAATGATCTCTTCCTCATCTGAAGTTAAGGAAAAAGCTTGTGACTTATCCTCTTGCTAATCAAAGAGGGTGCCTATGGTGATTTCTTCCTCATCTATACTTATGGAATCTTCTTGACTAGCCATGAATTGAGCGTACTCTTCTGCATACTCAACTACTTCCTTCAAAATATACTCTTCTTTGAAAAAGGATGAAGAAGAAGGCTGTGATGGAAAACAATAAGCCTCTTGAGGAAGGGTAGAAGGGTCTTGAGGGGAAGGTGAGAGTTTGGGGACCTCTTCTCTTGCTGCTGTCATAGACTCTGCATTATTGGGGAAATGATCTTGACAAGTCTGACCTTGTTCATGAATAGGGGTGACATGTTTGATATGGGATTTGTGGTGGTGGATATGAATTTTTGTAGACTTGGTAAGGCCGGTTCTCATGAACGCTTAGCCTCTCTTCTAGAAATGCAATCAATCCACAAACCTCCAACATTTTATATGTAAGCTTTTACCAATTTGCCCTTTCAATGGGGTCCCACTCACTTTTGATCAGGTCAATTGCTTCCCTCACTTGATAGATGACATGACAAGGAAACTCTTGGCCATATCCCCTTCTGCTGTCAGGCTCTAACACATATTTTTTAAATCCCAACAATGCTTTCTTGAAGGTAAAAATGAGATTAGGCTGGGCATAAAACTGGTATAGCTCTTGGCCATGTGCATCCTCATTACTTGACATAATTCCAGGAGAAGTTTGTTCTTGATTAAATATATAAGGAGAATAAGACTCATAGCTATGAGTTACAGAGTTATACATACCAAAGGGATTTCTTGATGATACTGCTTGATTGGCTGATGACTCAGAGTCATTGTTGGTGTCGATAAAAACCTCCAAAGGTAGATTGGCTGAAGAATACACCAAAATTCTTCAACTCTTTGAAAGATTTGTCCCATCGGGCGTGCCAAAAACTGTTGATGGCATAAAATTGCGCTAGATCCTAGCCAATCAACAATGGGAAGTTTCAAGCTGTGGGATGATGCGGCTTGAAACAACCTCCAGGTTTTAAAGATGCTAGTCTCTTCTGTTTATAGGTGTTGGGAAAAGGGATAGAAGATTAACAAAAACACAAAATGTAGGAATTAAAACCTATCTATGGTGATGTGCCTGAGCATAATCCTAATCCTAACCTGAGCACAGAGAAACTATTATATGATTCAATTACATTTAAGAGCAGACAGGTGCATGATCAATGTAAATGATTGGAATAACAAAAATAGAGGCTCACAACAGGGGAGACTTTTGCTGAGATACAGGAATTATCAACAAAGGCATAGTGTTCAATCTTTTTAATAAAACTCTTCAATCACATAAGAGGCACAGAAGTCACCCACAATTATGTAGAACTTCAAATTCTAGAAAATGAGACAAAATCAAATAATATTTCCAATCACAACACTAGCAAATCTACAGCATAGACTACTATGTAAATGACACAGGTAACACCAACCAAGGCATGGATCTTAAATTTTCTTAATTCATTCAGCCACATAAAGGGCACAAAAACATGCATGATTATATCAACTTTTAGAACTTCAAGAAATCAAGACAAGATCAAATGATATTACTGGTCAAAATTACAAGAAGTCTAAACTATCAAAAATATTCCCCCTCTTTCTTTAGATTTTACAATCCTGCTTATATAGCCTTGGGTGTCTCCTTTAATCACTTTCTTTCCTGCGCAATCTTCTCTGTCCTTCACCTCTTTGGCCGCTCAACTCTCTACTCTGCCTCCGCTATTAAGAGACAAATAGACGACACCTTCAATGCTCGCAAGCCCCACAAATATACTCGGTGCATTGTTTCATCTAGTCGAATTAACTCTCACCAAATTTCCCTCCATTTTGCTTTTGGCAACATACAAAAAACACTGTTATTTTGAAATGGGAGAGGACACTTACTCAGTTTCCTAAAAATCCTCTTTTACTACTTAGAAGGTATTAGAAAATGACACTTAGCACTTTCTGCCTGATTTATTGAAGACACACAGCTCTCTCCGCTTTTCTTTGGTTGTGTTGTAGTATCACTTGAGACACATATCAGGGTCTTACGAATGGTGACACTTGGCAGCTTCTGCGGGATTTTGAAGTAACATCTGAGGCCCACCACAATCTTTATCAGCAATGAAACTTGAAGATGATCTCTCAGTCGCTGACATGTGGAAGATTTCGTGGCTTCAAGGAAGATATGTGGCGTCTTCCACTGCTTCAGTCAAGGGCATGTGGTGGCTTCTGCTTTTCTTTGGGATGGAGTAGAGAGGGCTCAGAGAGCGACATTTGATAGCATCCGCTGTTTTATAACACTTAAACAAAATATAATGATGCCTTTCGCTTTTAGACCAAAGTATCAAACCTAGGTGTTGAACCGAAGTCTTTTGGAAGTAGACACGTGGTGACCTCCACTGTTCTTTGAAAAAGTAATTCAGGGCCTTCCACTTCTGCCACCTGGTGCTTTTCACTTAGTTGCTATTAGGTATGTGGCACGATCCGTGGTTCTTTGGAAAGTTACAAATGGGGGCTCGGAGGATGCCAGCTGGCTGACTCCGTGTGTCGGACAACGACACTTGGCAGCTTTTGCGCAAATGCAATACTTATGCAAAAAATAAAGTGAAGGAAAAAAAAGGGAAATAAAGAGGACCCACGCTTGGATAGTGAAACTTGGTGGCCTCTGCTACATTTCGACACTTAAATGGAAAATGAATCCGCGCTCTTCCCCACCTCTGCTGCTACGTCTGAGGACCAAAATTGTAGTGCTCAACCCAAAATTTAAATACGATGTAGAGTAAAAATTACTCTACAAATACCATGTAGCTCATCCATCTTTAGCATAGCTAAATTTTTTATCTTTTCAATTGCCAAATCTTTTGCATGATATCTCAATATTAGAGATCTCAATTTTTTTTGTACCATGAATCATATTAACTATTTGATCAATTCATAAAAGATAACTTGACATATACTTTCTCTTCCATCTTCAAACTCTCAAACCATCTGCTAAAAATTAAAGCTTAGCTTGTTGAACCTTTCCATCACCTTTGCAAATATTTTAAAGCTTTACCTAAGTTTCATGAGCAGATTTACATTACATAAATTTTATAAATTTTGATTCATATAAACTACATAAAATCATATTTAAAGCTTTAACATTATTTTTACTTGCCTTCTTTTCCATTAGAGTAAGTATAAGAGTTTATGGCTCTTCATATTCCTCCACCACTACTTGTCAAATATCGAATCTAAGGTCCATCAAATAAATCCTCATTTTTATGCTCTAAAAAGTATAATTTATTCCATCAAACAAAGGTGATTTATTTTTAGAAAAAGCTTCATGTGATCCAACCATCGTACTTTTCTCGATCTACCTTCAAACTGTAAATTTTTTCAAAAAAGAACCTGCTCTGATACCAATTATTAAGTACAAAATATACTGAGAGGGGAGGGTGAATTAGTAAATTATATATTTTTTACTTAATTTGATTTCTTTTTTTTAACCACTGAATCACATATTCAAGATATACAATAAAATTGAAATAATAACATGCACCACACAAGAAGAGAAAGAGAGAGACACCTAATTTTTACGTAGAAATACAAAGTAAGAAAAACCACGGAGAACAATCTCAAGTATATGAATGAGCACCAAGTCAAATTATAGTGTTTGCAAGCACCAACTTGTAGGAGAACCAACCCCTTTGTCAAGCACCAACACAACTATTTGTGAGTACCAACCCACAGGAACACCAACCACTTGTAAAGATTTATGAGTACCAACTCAAAGGAACATCAACTCCTATGTATAAAATACAACTATCTCTTAATGTTGCTTACTCAACAACTAATAGAACTCTACAATATCTCTTACTTTTCTCTCCTTTTTTATATAAAATAATTACAAAACCATGCACTCTCTTGCATATTATAAATGGCTTCTCAAGTCTTTATTTACAACTTTTCAAATGACCTTTGGAATTCACCCTTAGTGACCCTTCATAAACAAATGCATCCTTTCCTCTTATGTCTTTATTTTAGTGATTTTTTGTATTCCTCAAATTGTCCTTTCATAGAAAATTGTGCCATACTCTCTTTTGTCTTCACATGGTGACTCTTGAAATTATTTATGATGACTCTTTATGAGAAAATACGTCTCATTCCTCTTTGACTTCTCCATGGGCCTTCCTTCGACTTATATGCAACCAAAAATATATTATTTAATATTAAATAAATATTAACTCATATTAGCCAAGATATGAATATTAAAAACATCATTAAATATAATGGGGCCTTTATCACCAATGCTAGACCTTTGACATCAATGAGAATATTTCTAAAAACTACATGCGATACTCCATCTATTCTTTCTTGAACCATATGCAATAGAGAAGTGAATGTTACAATTAGACCCATCACTACCATACCATACTATAACATATAGATGGTACCATAATTGACTTTCCTAAAAGTGAGTTTTCTAGTTCATCCATTCTTGAGGCATAAAATTCAAGTATATTATCTACTTTTTAGTCTAGGCTTTGGGATCGAATAATGTAGTATCATTAGTGAGTAGTTACCAACCCATGTCTGCATCTAACATAACATCTCTATAAGTTTCTTTTATGTTCCCACTCAATAGCATAGATTTGACATGAATGAATGATGAAACTTGATTGATTTTCCCCTCCCATTTCATTCCCTCATAAAAAACACAACCACCTATGAGAGTAACTTGAGGTATGGTCAGATGACGTCCCATATATAATCTCTATTTGGGGTACTTTAATGATAATTTTAGGTTCTCCATCTCCTGATGAAGGAGGGGTGGGGGACTTAGGATTTTAGAGAGGATAATGAGGATCCAATAGTCCACGTCCAAATCCTAGTCCTAGTGCTAAAGGCACTTGACAGATCGAGGGAATGTATCTATATATGGGATACTCATTTAACATCAGATCATTTATACACTTGACCTTTCCTTTAGGTTGAGGTATTCCCTCTCGTTAGGCCTCTCCATCTATATCAATAGGGGTTGGTGTGAGGGACTCCCTATCCCTATCTATATATATGGCTATGGTCCTTAACCTCTTGAGAGAAGTTTTAGGTCAATGCAAGGGCCCCCTATCTTGGGGCACTCAATTTTATATACCCATTTGGTAAGAGCCCCTATCTATATCTACTAAATGTAACATAGTATGTATATTCATTGGCACTTGACCACATAGGTCTATAAGCATAAATTGAGGGGGCCCATATCTCAATATGGATCATTCAACCTTCTTAAATAGAACTATCAGTGTGAGGGTCCATATAGAGATAAGGACCCTTGCCAGATGAATATATAGGGAAAGTAACTTATATATCCATCTAGGAGTGGTTCACTATGCTTTCTCCTAACTAGATAATATATAAGGCAAAAATTGAGTGGTTCACTATGCACACCACTTGGCCTTCTCATATATATCACTAGGGGTTGACATGATGGCTCCCCATAATGTATAGTTTAGTAGGCACCCCATATAGAGTGAGTAGAGATAACTACAGAGGGTTGACATGAAAGGTTTCCCCATATAGAGATAAATATATAGTTTAATAGGCACCTCATATAAAGTGAGTAGAGATAACTAGAGAGGGTCAACATGAGGGGTTCCCCCATATAGAGATAGGGAGATAGGGGCCCTTAGGTCTCTCCAACCCCCTATCGATTGAAAGAGTTATCGATTTTACCACTCCCTTGCTTCCCATATAGAGATAGGGAGATATGGGCCCTCAGTTTCCCAAGTAGTTTTAATATTTATCGATGCTCTAGCTTTTCTCAACTCTAAATAACCTTTATCTGGGTATGAGTAGGCCATTGATAGAGAACCCACCCCCGATGTCATGAACATAACTATAATTGTTAGCATGAGAGCTTAAATTCCCTTTGTCGGGGGAGAGTCATAAATATAGATAGGGCCTAACTAAAGATAGTTTCCCTCATGCTGATGAAATTATACTAAACTAAGGAGGATGAGGGTACATATTAACTAAACATGCCCTTGATTTTGCTTTTATAAATCAAGTGGTTCATTACTTTAAACCATAAATAGATATGCCCCTTATACTGATGTAAGGTCAACTATCTATAGTCATACTTTTAGGCACTCGACCACCTAGATATATAAGATGGGATTGGGTTGAGGAGGTCAAGGGCCCATATAGAGATAGGGACATTGATCTCTCTCTTGATGAGGGTCATTTCTGTGCTCTATTGCCTACCTCTATTTCTTTATGTGCTTGACTTCCCACCTCCACCTCCCCTATCTATATATGGGTTGGGTTTTGTTTGGGTTGAGGGTGACTATATAACATTCGCACTCCTCTGTCCCTATATATATAAGCTAATTAGAGAGGACCACAATCAATAAGCTCATGCTTTTCGACATATTGATTGGGGGATGGGGGAGTTCGAGGGGTGAGTGGAGCATAACAATCATATAGAATTTTTAGGCACTCCTAGATGGATATATAGGTTACTTTTCCTATGGTCAAGGGCCCCTAACTAATTAATAAAATATATAGTTCACTTGATCCCCTCTATCTGTATTGGGTTGAGGAGTGGGAGGCACTCCCTCAACAAAGGGCCTTTAGGATCTCACTCCCCCTCCCGTATCTACTTGGGCCTCCCCCAATGGCCTAGGCCTGCTATATATTCTATTATATAGACATGATTGACCTAAGGTATTATAAAATTTAGTATGTTATCCTACCCTCAAATAACCATGGGGATGGGAGTGTGGAGAAAGAGGACCATGAAAGATAAAGTTTACCCTTCTCTAGATTGATTTCCACATGAAGAAATTTGGGTTCCCACTTCTTTTTCTTCTTCTCTTATTTGGAGTGATTACATCATTTTTAGATAGAAGAATCGATGAATGAAATAAAGGGATGGGTTTTAATATCGACCAATTTACACATCCATCACACATCATCCATATATATGTGATACAACTAATGACTGATAGTGTAGCTCGACCATTGTGAGGTCCTCAACCTTTAGGTACATTTTTACACTTGTGCTAGGTGGATATAAAGGGTTGCCCACCCATATATCTATAGATGGGGTTAGGAGGGGGGGGGGGGTTGGGGTTGAGAAGGCCAAGGTTCCCTATCTATATCAATATGATGAGGGAAAATATATATAGTCGACACCTTATACTTATTATGGCAAGAGTAGAGCACTTTTGGGTATGGCAATGGGGGTGAGGCCCTCCCACCCATATATAGATAAGGGCCGAGTGTATGAATAAAGTAATATCATTCATCCATATAGATATAAATAATAGTATCAATGGTTGTGTTACATCTATTTTATAGTCAATCCTATCCTATTTGGTGATACTGATGGTAGTATCAATGTTAGTGTTCAATTAGTTGCATCAATGCCAATGCTCAATTCTATGCCAATTAGGTAGGTTAGTTCAGTCTGTAGTCAGTTCAATCAATGGTGATTCTAGTCATCATATTCCACTTCAATGTTCTAGCGGCTCAAACCTTTTCCTTCTATTTATGCCTCCTAGCTAGGGTGATTCTTATCTATATGGAAGTAGTGGTGGAATCTAAAGAATAGAGTAGCAATGTTTTAATGAGTTAGTGGAACAAGGGTGAGTTTCTTCACTGTCATATATTGAGATTGGTGAAATTGGTGGTGGCAGGGGCATGCCTCCCTCTTTCCCCACCCCTCACATCCATATATAGAGATATGAATATGGCCACTTAACAAAAGTTGGGATGATTAGAGGTGGGATTATTGCCTCCCCCTCCCCCTCTATATGTATATGGAGAGACGACCAACTTACACAAGTTATGATGATTGCCATCGTTCCATCTTAATTTGGATTTTATCAATTAACTAAGTAGGTTAGGTGGGGCAGACTAGACCAAAATACATGGTTGATGGTTCCATTGCCATGGGAGTCATCCAGTAGGAGGGAGAATTCTATGTTCTGTATTAGTTGTGGTAATCCATACATTAGGAAAACCATTTAGAGGGTTGAGTTTTATTTGGTATTAGTTATGATGAGCCATTGGGTGGGGACCATGAGATATTCATTTGATAATTACATTTGTTCAACATCTCAACCATTCATCTCCACATTCATTCTTCTTTATTCTTTGGGGTGGGCATCCACTTCATTTATTTTCCCCATATATAGATAGGGTTTGACATTCAAGGTCCCTATACATTGTAAAATATTTGGGTACCATTTATAAAAGTAAGGCTTCATTGATCTTTGGTCTATGGTGACTAAAAAATATGATTACCATATTTTTCATTTATAGAGGTAAGGCTTCTTTGCCTACCCATACGTTAGTCTTCTATTCCTACTATAGGACTAGAAAACTCACTTCAAACATATGGGTCTACTCACTAAACCAACCCTTATTCTATTTCTATCAATTAAACCTACTTCATTTGTCGATCAAAACTTAATTCATCCATCTTTATTCCCATCCTAATGTCATATATAGTTTAACACCCCATATATATTAGTTAGGGAATTCAACTCCTTACTCATTGACATCATTCGTTGGCCTAAATAGGGCCACAATGTTTTAGTAGAGAGAAGGGAGCAGAGCCCCTCTATTTATTAGTCAAATCAGAGGGAGGACATATATAGAAGGGAGGCCTATATTACCATTTATTTATAGGGGATCCCATATTATCATCTATATATCTGGGAAGCCCATATCATATACCATCCATAAAGAGGGGAGGTGTTGGGGGCAAACTAGAACCATAGATTGCCCCCCCAAAACCCCCTATAGTTTTAAAGGGTCATCACCCAAAAAACCCTATAAATTTAAAGGGTTGTTGTCATATCTAGACAAGATATAGGGTGCCCCTGCACCCCTTATACATAGTTGGCACCACAAAGTAGAGTGAGTAGAGATAGGGGCCCTCACCTAGGTTTTCCCTCACCTAGGTCGAATCTATGTTCATTCACTTATTTTTGGCTCTTCCATCTCAGCCAAAGTATAGGAATATTGATGCCTTGATTAGATGATTTAAATAATTATTCCATACCCTACCCACTATATATTATACAATGCTCCCACCCTATCTAGTCTATAGTCTATAGGGTGATTCGAGACCATATATATATGGATCAGATGGCTTCTTCCATGACTGGAGGAGGAATAAATGTTTTGCATGACTCCAAATGGGTCTACTCCATTTCCATACTGATGGTGGAACATGTGAGAGATAGAAAATCTTCTGAATGTTAGGTAAGAAAGGAATGGTATTGGATGGCATTGACAATATCCCCAATGGTGCATCATTCATGGTATGTGAAACTAGCCTTAACCTATCTATTTGATTTGGAATAAAACCATATAAATGCATAGAGTGAAGCAACCTCACAATGACTAGCTCATGATACAAAAATGAAAGGATCCCAAATACTGGAACCAACTCTTTTATGGAGTAGCCTTCTTCATATGCTACTATTAGTGAGGAAATAATTAGAAGGTGACTAGAACATCATAAATAAAGACTACCCAAGCTAATGATAGAGGTGAAAAGATATTCTCATTGAGTCCCATTGATTGATCATAATGATATCATGGAAATGCAACATGGAACTTGATATACAAGAATAGAAAGAAAATCACCTTGATACTAGAGTAGATCGAGCATAGGATCTTCATGAATATGGAAAGATCTAGTATCAGTACCCAACCTTCTAGAAAGAGCAATGTACATGATCTAGGTGAGAAAGGATGAAACTTCATGGACTAATTATTGGGCCTAATGGGTGGTGGTATCACACCCTTATCAAAGGAACTGTACATGACACTCTTGTTCCATACGACCCCATCATGGGGCTATCCCTTTATTCCTCTCATTATTTCCTCAGGAATCAAAGAATATCTTTGGCAACATCTCAAGAATCTATATCTACCTCACCATCCCTACTCTTTGATCAAGGCAAGTCATTGATCCAACTTAGGATGCTCACCTCACCCTAATTCAGGAGTGGTGGTACTAACAAATCATCAAGGGAGAGACCTTGGAGTCTCACCATTGCAGAAAAGGAATTTCAATGCTAATGCATGCCACAAAGTGAAGACATGGATGGTAGGGACATTGATAGCCATGTGAGGAACTTTGGAACTGAATGCTAAAGAAATGTTGGAGCATGGCATCATAGACTAAGGAGTAGTTGTATTTATTGTCTTGAATTTTCCCTTAAATCTAGAATTCTTGTAAGAGTGGTGATGGTATGAATATAATATTACTAAACAGTAAATAGGGATAGTAAATATTTATGATAGGGGGCAAGGAAGAGTAAATGAGGTCAATTATATACTAAGGAAATACATTAGGGGGAGATTAATTCTGAATAATTAGGGGTCAAATATATCTAGTTGGCACCCCTTAGAAACCTTTTAGCAATAGGGAGAAAGCATATAACTCTTTATCTCTAAATGTGGGGGGGGGGGGGAGGGGGAGCACAATAGGGACACTTGACCAGACCACTCGGAGAAGTCCCTCAATAAAGATATACTAGATGAATCGATCAGACTATAATATTTATTACATAAATGATAAACACTGATGTAATTAAACTCTAGCTAGTGATCCATGAACCAATGAACATGTGAATATAAATGAATAAAAATGAACAATATAATAGGGATCGATTGATTGAGAAACATCTAGCTTCATGACCATTACATTGTAGCTAGAGGAATTTCATATTGATATCCCATCAGAGAAACATACATCTGATCATATTCAATGCTCTGATGATAACCAATCATGTCGATTGACGAGAATTTGGGAGATCAAGGTCATCCATGCATTTAACCAACTGACATAGATCCCAATGGGAATCTTCATGTTTAGTAGAGATTTCATTTGAACCAAACATTGAATTAGTATGGGTAATTACTGTTACAGTCAATACCTATTCTATTCAAGATGAAATATTAATTCCATCCCCTATCTAATATCTGGTTAATCTAATTCCACATACCAATAATGATTCTTTGTGACATGTGATGGAGACCCAATCAAATCCCCATATCCATATGCATGAAGGGGGTGGATTGAGACTATTTATAGTTTTTGAACAACTTAATCTAGTCAAGCATTGCTTGTCTTGTCCTTTCTAACTATAATAGATTCAAAAGGAGAAGAATCAGATACCAAGGGAGAAGAATTAGAGGTGTTCCCAACCATCTTCCATCAATGAAAATCACTCACAATAGTCAAATCTCAAATTGGATATTCTATTGGGTATCAAGGTGTCCATGTGTTTAATATCTAATAGAGGATGTTAATCATCTTCTACCAAGAGAAGTTTGAACATGGGGATTTTGGGCTTGATAATAGAAGGAAGTTCTATTTAGGCATGATTAGGATAGTCAATAGGCTAACCGAAAATTCCAATGAATGGAGGTGGTCTCGAGTCAAAGTGATACAATCTTTATATCCCCCATTTACCTTATCTCCCCATTGATAGGTATAGGTCCTCCATTGATGGGTTGTCACCAATTGATCTAAGGTGGGTCCAACTCTCTTCCTAGATCTACAAAACCTTCCACACCAAAGAGTTGTATATAGAGTCTAGTCATAAGTTTCATCAATGAATAACCAACCATATCACTTCACTAGTCACACAAATATATATGAAGAAGATAAATAAAGTGGTACTAGTCACATAAGCTCACTCAACCTCCTTCCCCCTTTATTAATATAGGGATAGGGAGATAGGGGTGTTCGACTAACTCAACTAAAGAAATCCCAAGGAAAGGAATTTTCCTCTCTTTGACCCCACTAGAACCATGGCTTGATCTCATATTCTGGATGAAATGCAGTAGCCTTGAACCTTCAGTGTGATATCTATATCTGGGGCCCTGATCCCCCATATATATTTGGGGCATTGACGTCCCTATCTCTATGTGGGACCCTTGACACCCTATCTCTATCTCTATCTTATGCCCCTATCTATTTATGGGGACCTTGACTAGAAGGAGAAATTATATCCTTTATATAGTCATCAAAAGTTATCTATCCCTACCCAAATTCCCACACCACATGTGCCCTATATCAATCATTAGGTTAGGTGGTGGTCAAGATCATCATGTGGTGGTGAATCAATAGGTTTTAAACCCCCAATCTCATCTCTATCTAGTCATTGATCATATATAATAGAATATAATGGATAGTTTGGCTGATTCACATGGGAGTTACATTTCCACTTGGGTTGCTAAGGTGGGGAGGTTGGTTGATCCTTGGGACTTCATGGATAGTACTCATTGAATGTCATTTTATTGGCTATGATGGGTAGTATTATTAACATTAAACATTAGCTGAATGGGATCTTACTCTATGCTCTAATCCCTTGGAATCAATGGTGACTGACCTTGTTCTAGATTCAAGAGTGACTAAACTATTCAATCAATGGTCCATAGGAGTATGGTTGGTTTCCACATAAGTAGGATTTTACTAGTTAGTCGAGTTGTTTATCAAATGAATGTTGAGCTGAATATGATCTTAATCCATGCTTGAACCCCTTGGAATTAGTGATGATTGACTTTGTTTTAGAATCAATAGTGGTTGAAGTATTCAATCAATGGTCCATAGGAGCATGGTTGGTCTATTAGTTAATTAAGTCATATATCAAATGAATGTCAACATTTGTGTGATAGATACAAAAAGTTGAATACAAATAATTGGTGAGTGGAGTCCTTTACATGACTATTTGGTAGTAGGGACCTGATTTACTTTAGGCCTTGATTGTAACCCATAATTATTTAGAGTGAGTCTGCACCCTATATACCTAGATGGTAAAAACCCCCTCCTATTAAATCTAATCTATAGTAGGCCTTGACCATATGTAGATAGGTTTAGGGAGAAACTATAACTATATCTAGTTAGGTTGGGCTAGATCTATATATAGCTTGAAAGGGATGGCTACTTTAGGGGATATATCAATTGATTTGACTTTAATGCATTTGATATATGCCTTGACCACCTCTCCAAGGAAGAGGTCTCGAACAACCACCTATGTGATAGTAGGCCTCGATTAGGAGAAGATGTTAATGAGCTCAAAAACAAACTCTATAGGCTATAGTTATGGAGATACAAGTCATCGCCACTACATGCATACATTGGTGAGAGAATTCAAGGCTCATAGGGGGATTCCCACTTCATCACAACTTGAAAATGAATTCCTTCTCCACAAACCCATGAAGTTGTTATGCTAAGGCCATGTGGTGGTAGCCAAACCTTAGCAACTTCATTTCTCTCTCATCAATGGAAGTCTACCCAGTAGCCCCACCCTACAGACACACACACATACATGTTTGTACACACAAATGTGTATGTCTATATATATGTGTATATATACATATGTCTCTCTCTCTCTCTCTCTCTATATATATATATATATATATATATATATATATATATAGGGGTGGGGCTGCCCACAAGTTTTGTTCTAGGAGAAATTCCATTGATGGGATAAGAATGAAGTACACACACACATGTATATATACATACACATATGTGTGTGCACACACATAGATGTGCATGCACACACACACACACATGCATATATATGCATGCACACACATCAAATGTACACACACACACACACACACACACACATACACACACACACACATATCTATATACACTTATGTGTGTGTCTATATATATATATATATATATATATATATATGTATATGTACATACACATGTGTGTATGTATCTACACACATGTATATATACATACACATGTATATGTACATGCATATGTGTATATAGATATGTATGTGTATATATATATATAATATATATATATATATATATATATATATATATATATATATAATATATATATATATATATATATATATATATATATATATATATATATATATATATATATATATATATATATATATATATAATATGCATATATACATATGTGTGTGTGTGTGTAAACTATGCATATGATATGTATATATGCATATTGTATGCATATATATATACACACACACACACACATACACATATCATATATATATACATAATAAGTATATACATATTATTGATATACGTACACACACACACACACACACACACACACACACACACCTAAACTATAAGCTATATGTGAGGTGGGGTCACCATTAGTATAGGGTGCTTATACACACACATATACATATTTTATATACATGTATATATATAACAAGCATGTGTGTGTGTACATACAATATGTATACATGTATATATGTGTGCATAAAAAATCTACACTAATGGCAAGCCCACCTCACATATATAGGTTATAGTTTAGGTGCTTGAAGGAATTTTTTCAGTGTTAGTCATACTAGTACTACCAAATCAGGGACTTTGGGGAACATACTCTATATTCCCTTAGTGGTTGGGAAAAATTAGGGACAAATGCTTTGAGGTTCTAGTCAAGCCCATAACAAAGCTAATGCATGGAAAACTAATAAAAAATAAGAGGAGAAATATAAATCTTAATTGTGAACAATATCTATTCTGCCCATCACTTACCCCTAACCTATAGTTATGAACAATAATGAAGGAAATGAGGTGCTTTGTTGAATGAGGAAGAATCTCATAGGCATCAACTATTTGGTGCTAGTGGATAATCACACAATTATATTAATATGTGGATTATTGATTTACTAGCCACTATTCCCTCCTATCAAGTGAACCTCTCAAATGTTTTTAGAATTAGCCATTGTTGTGTGTGTTCAACAAATCTAACTATCTATATCTAGGGCCCTTATTATTTTTTAGAGGCTTTTTGGGAATGCAGTTCTCCTCTTGTGCTTCATATGAATGGGCTTAGTGAAAAACTAATGGGGAGGTTAGGCACACACTCAGTGGATGAAAGGGATCTATCTCTTCCTATCTATACTCACTATAATATGGGGTGCCAATTAAATTATATATTGTGGGGGATTTCACTATGCTATGATCACCCTATATATTTATATTGAAATAAGAGAAGATCCATATCTATATATAGGGTGTACCCCATCTAGATATAGGGAGATAGGGGACCCTCAACTCCAATCCCCAAACCCCATAATTCTACCATATGTGTAATGAAGGCCCCTAACTCTGACCTCTACCCATAATGAAGACCCATAACTCTGCCTTCTACCCATCTATACTATATAGGTATGTGTGAGTGGCCTATCAATATATTGGATATATTATATAGAATATATCTATTGCTCACCTCGATTATAAATAGTCATCCTCAAACCCCCCTATTTATATGGGGAGAGAACAATCTCATAACAAGATCATCTAGATTCCTCTAGAATCTAGTAACCCATAACAATATTTATGCCCCATAGGAATTGAACTTGTGTCTTCAACATGAAAGGACACTATCTTAACCACTATATGAAATGGAACCCTCCTATGGCTAGTAAATTATGAAGTTTATTATCGAAGAGATAAGAATCATGTATGTCAAAGAGAAGAGTGAGGAATAATCATATATGAGGGCCCCTACCCCTAACCTATAATTTTGAACAATAACAAAGGAAATGAGGTGCCTTGTCAAAGGAGGAAGATTCTCAAAGGCACCAACTATCTGGTGCTAGTGGAAGATCACACTCTTATATTAATAAATGCATGATTGATTTACCATCCTACTGAGTATACCTCTCCAATGTCTTCGAACTAGCCATTGTTGTGTGGGTTCAACATATCTATCTATCTATATCTAAGGCCCTTATTGTTCTTTAAAGGATTTCTAGGAATGCAATTCTCCTGTATTGCTTCATATAAATGGGTTTAGTGGCAAACTGATAGGGAGGTTAGGCATGCACTCAGTGGATGAAAGGGATCTATCTCTCCCTATCTTTGCTCACTATAATATGGTGTGCCAATTAATTTATATATTATGGGGGCTTTTGCTATGCTCATCCTATATATTTATATGAAAATAGGAGAGATTACATATTTATATATAGTGTGCACCCCATCTAGATATAAGGAGATAGAGGACCCTCAACTTTAATCCCCAAACCCCATAACTCTACCATATGTGCTTAATGAGCAACCCTAACTCTGACCTCTACCCATAATGAAGACCCATAACTTTGAATTCTACCCATCTATACGATATAGGTATGTGTGAGTGGCCTGTCAATATATTGGATATATTATGTACCATATATTTATCTCTCACCCTGATTATAAATAGTCATCCTCGACCCCCCTCCCCCTATCCCCCTCAGGGAGAGAACAATCTCATAACAAGATCATCTAGATTCCTCTAGAATCTAGTAACCTATAACAATATTTATCCCCCATGGGAATCAAACTTATGTCTTTAACATGAAAAGACAATGTCCTAACCACTATTTGAAAGGGATCCCCCTAAGGCTAGTAAATGATGAAGTTTATTATCAAAGAGATAAGAATTATGGATGCCAAAGAGAAGAATAATCATATATGGAGGACCATATCCATAAATAGGGGTACTCAATGAATTGTAGATGCAGGTTTTTTCCATTATAGAAAATATCTTGATAGGTCACTAGCCCCTTAGCCTAGATATCTATAGATAGGGTTGGAGGTGGAGAACGACATCGAGTCATAGCCATTGAAATTATTTTCATTACCATGGGTTATAGATTATACACATAACATGTATCAATGACATTTTATTCACGTTCATATATTCATGGTACCTCTCATTTGTTAACAAAACGATAGGAGCATATCCACCTTATTTTGTTACTCATATCAACATCTCACGAAAGATTAGTTTCTATGTGATTAGTAAGGCCATTTATAGATGTATACGGCTCCACCATTTCAATGAGCTTTTGGTTGGTGCCATTATGGTAAAAAAATAAATTTTCTTTAGGTGGTAAGATTTAGAGTTGAAGGGGATCTAGGATCAAAATAAATATATAACATTCTAGATGGATTGATGTATTGAATGTCATTTTTGCCTATAGAGCAAAGACCATTCACATCTAAGAGTAGGTAAAAGTGGGGCATTCTAGTAAGTGGGTTATTCCTATTTCATAATGATCAGACCATAAATCATATTGTATATTAGATTATATGAAGGGTTCAGTTGCCAAATAGAGCAAGAAGTTTTAGAAAGGTTGTCCGCTACACAAATAATTTTACTAGTTATTGGTCACTAGTCATATTAATAGTTCTATTTGTTCACTCCTATTCGATTAATCCTTGTTTCTATTCTATTTTAACATTATTAAGGATAAGTATCTCCTGTTATTACATCATTATCCCATTATTTCAACATTATTCCCAATGGCTCGTTGTCATTAATTTGAACCTCCACACTATCAAACCTTCACACTACCAATACCACTAATAAAATAAAAGGGAAAGTGAGCACAACATACTTGGAATCTAATTTGTTACTCAATCATTTTTTTGTTGGTGTTACTCAACTTGAACCTATATCTCTATTTCCATCAATCAAAGAAGGACCCAATCTAGAATTAGACAAAGGAAAGGAATCAATCTAGTCAATCCATCTATATAAACCCCCAGTCAATCCCTCTATCTAAACCCTTAGTTAATCCATCTATCTAGACAAGGGTCAATCGAGATGGATTTTTAATTGTTTTGGATACCTTCAATCTATGATAAATCCATCTAAATTTGGAATGAATGACACATTCATCTAGACAAATGAAATGACACTATAACCCTAATTTAATTTTAGTAAAGTCTAGTTAGGGGAGAGGGGATTGGTGAATGAATGGATAAGACACAAATCACAATGAAAATATTGTTGCTACTATCTTTCCCCTCTTTAATATCACTCACACACACCTCATCCCAACCTCATCTCAACTCATCCCAACTTGACCTTATCCCAACCTCATCGCCTAGTTATTACGTATGTATGTAAAAGCTGGGTATAGGTGGATAGTGTTACTAGATCTTATACTCCCAATTTATGTGATATTCTTAGCTCCCTCTCTAATCTAAATCTATATATGGGGTTCTAATTTAACTATATATTATGCCAATGCCAATTAAACTATATACTCTGGGGGGTTGGGAATCTCCCCCTACTCGATGGTCCTTAGGACCCTTTCCCTTTAGTTGTGTTATGTTACCCTTGCTATGCCAACATATCCCCTATCCCACAATAAGACATATGTGATAGTGTTCTTCCCATCTTAGTGGATGCCATATATCTCCATTATTGCATAATTAGGATCGATAGATGTATGATACATTGGTTTAGTCTGATTAGTAGGTCAAACACATACTCATTTTTCCATTTGGTCAAGGCCCCATATACTATATATAGTGATATAATTGTATAGGTGGATAGTGTTACTAGATCTTATAATCCTAATATATGTGAGATGCGTAACCCCCTCTCTAATCTAAATATATATATGGGGTTCCAATTCAACTATATATTATGCCAATGCTAATTAAACTATATATTATGGGGGTTCAGGAATCTCCCCCTACTCGATGGTCCTTAGGAGCCTCTCCTTTTAGGTTGTGTTATGTTACCCTTACTATGCCAACATATCCCCTATCCCACTATAAGATATATGTGATAGTGTTCTTCCAATCTTAGTGGATGCCATATATCTTCATTGTCACACAAGTAAGATCGATGGATGTATGATACATTAGTTTAGTCTGATTAGTAGATCAAACATGTACTCATTTTTCCATTGGGTCAAGACCCCATAAATTATATAAATTATTTGAGTACATGCTTCATTATTTTGACATAAAGCTATCCTAACATGATTGGTTGCAAGACAATGATAGATAGTTTTTAATCCATCAACAGTAAAAGTATTCTAGTCACCCTACCACCTACCCTATATCTATCTATCTATTCATTGGATGAGGTTGCACTGGTGATAGAGCTAGCCAATTAGATAAATATGGTAGGGGCTATCCAAAAGGTATAATAAGCTTGATTTATTTAGCTCTAGTTAGCTTTACTTAGCCTCAATTAGCTTCAATTAGTAAGTAATTGATCTATTGTATATTCTACCAAGTCTCCCTCTATCCTTATCTATATAGGGTTCTTCTATTGATTCTTAGATCACAATAAGAATTACCAATCTCCAGAATATGATTATGATGAAATGAATGATTAATTAGACTATAACCTAACAACCAATCCCCTCACTCTACATGGTCATCCATTGAATGATACCAACTAGACTAATGATAGTTGTGGTGCAGTGATGTTGTCCATAATAGAGAAAAAATTATTCAAGGTATCACTCATTCCCTTGTGTATAGATGACACGTATTAGTTGCAATATTTGTATATAATGTTTCCTCCTCTTGTCAATAATCATCTCTATAAAAAAGAATCCTTCTTTAGCCTTTATCATATACATGTAGTTGGTTATTCAAGATTAGATAATATAACAAACCCAATTGGGTTATTTAGGATTTTCTTGGTCATTTAAACACACAGACACACACACACACACACACACACACACACACACACACACACACACACACACACACACACACACACACACACACACACACACACACACACACAGAATGATACCAACTAGACTATTGATAGTTGTGGTGCAATGATGTTTGTCCATAATAGAGACAACATTATTCAAGGTATCACTCATTCCCTTGTGTATAGATGGCACCTATTAGTTGCGATATTTGTATCTAATGTTTCCTCCTCTTGTCAATAACCATCTCTATAAAAAGGAATCCTTCATTAGCCTTTATCATATACGTGTAGTTGGTCATTCAATATTAGATAATATAACAAACCCAATTAGGTTATTTAGGATTTTATTGGTCATTTAAACACACACACACACACACACACACACACACACACACACACACACACACACACACACACACACACACACACTCGCGGGCGCGCACACACGTGCACGCGCACACGCACACGCACACACACATGTACACACACACGCACATGCACACGCACACACACATACACACGCACACACACATGCACACACACACACACACACACACACACACACACACACACCCTCTCACACACACACACCCATGCACACCCACACATGCACACACATGCACACACACATGCACACCCACACATGCACACACACACACACACACACATGCACACACACACACACATGCACATGCACACACACACACACACACACACACACACACACACCCGCACACGCACATGCACACACACACACACACATGCATGCACACACACACACACGACCAAGATAGGTGGAGGGCCCCTAGTTATACATGGGGCGGGTATAAATATAGATAGGTTGTTGAGGATGAGGTGGGAACACTTGACTGGGGTTTCTCATATCAAAATTACATGCAAAAAACATGGACTGCATCACCAAAATTAGTTGGTATGGAATGGACAAGGCATTGACTAGTTTAAAAGGTAGTATGGAATGGATTGCATCACTATCTCAATTGTGAATGGCAAGTTTAGAGGGAATGGTATTACTGGCTCGTTTGGAAGTATGTTATATAGACGTATAGATAGTATGGACTACTCACTAGTTTGGAAGTATGGAATAGACAAAAATGCATCAATCCCATATCTATATCTATAGATGGGCCCCATATATAGATATAATATAGTTAGGTCCCCCTATCTATCTTTTTCCTTAGGAGATATGGATGGAAATAAATATTGTAGAAGATAAGGTAACCTACACCAAAGGGCGAACACAAAAAGCATAGGTTAGTTTTAGGAAATTGATTATTAGTCGAGGACCTACCAATTGACCCCTATTTAGATATGAGACCCCTATTTATCTATTCTATCTATATATGGGGCACCCATATATAGATAGTCTTCATAGCCAGATCTCTATAGCTGGATGGGGCCATCTATGTAATCTATATAATCAAGGATGAATATATAGATTAGATGCACCCAAAGCATGGGGGCATATAGAGATTGGACTAACACCTCTACTCAAAAAATAAAGTAGGGTGATAAGAATGAGGGAGAGAGGCATTTGGTCATTAGATTCATATAGGGTTAGTTAGGGCCTTTATTCCTTTCAGTCTTTTGTCGAGACTTAATCCATCAATCTGCACTTCTACTATCCAACAATTGAGCTCAAAAGTGTTATTAATCATTATTAATCTTTGAAAACCAAACCCTATTCTATATTTTAAGCTTCATGTTTAAATCTTTTCATCTGAGGTTGAAAATTATTTAATATATAGGTTTGGAGGATGAAAACCCTCTAACCCATTATGGTGGTTCCATTCAGGAATCATAATCATGATTAAAAATCATGATTATATTCTAATTTTAGTGTGGCTAAAGATTGCTATCATATTACATTACTTTGTGAGGGTTTGAAGTATTTATAGATTACTACTTTGTGTAACACCTAAAATATTCACCTCAAGAAAACTTAGATGAATGCATAAAAATACTACCAATTCTTTTTTTGTGTAACACTATATTCACATAAGTGAACACTCCAACTAATAATCCATCCATGTATATGCACACTAAAATTGCATGCATCTTATAACTCATGCAACTTGACAAAGTAGCCTTAAATAGGCACACTTTTAATCAATGTGCATCGCCAACTACATCATGCTTGCCTTTAACTCATTATGGTGATTCCATTTAGGAATCATAATCATGATTACAAATCATGATTATATTCTAGTTTTAGTGTGGCTGAAGATTGCTATCAGATTACATTACTTTATGAGGGTTTGAATTATTTATAGATTACTACTTTGTGTAACACCCAAAAAATTCACCTCAAGAAAGCTCAGATGAATGCATAAAAATACTACCAATTCTTTTTTTGTGTAACACTATCTTCACACAAGTGAACACTCCAACTGATAATCCATCCATGTATATGCACACTAAGATTACATGCATCTTATAACTCATGCAACTTGACAAAGTAACCTTAAATAGGCACACTTATAATCAATGTACATCGCCAACTACATTATGCTTGCCTTTAACTTGAAATGCAAGATTCATTAAGGCATTCAATAAGCTCATTACAACAAGCTGTGTCGACTATACTAGAGCCAATTTATGGTAATATACTTAACTTTAATACTCAAGGGTTGTTAAGTTTAGTTCATACCAATGATATCCACACTCAAGCTCATCCCTAATGGTAAGAACGCAACCTGCTAACGATTCGATAATAAAAAGACACTACAACTACAACCTTAAGTGTAATAAAATTAAGAGAGCAATTCAAATTTTTAATAACCACCGTAAAGCCCATAGATATGTTAATCAAGGTTGACTATTCATTTTGGAGTGGAAATACTTAATCCTGAAGCAACCAGACCTAACTAGCCCACCACTCAGAGTAGTCTCAAAATATTAAAATCAAATATGAAATGGTGATGGGAAAAAAGTTTCACTAAAGGGAAAATATTTATGAAATTTATTCCACAATCTATTAGCTACAGGCTACCACTAGGAACCTACAAAATGATTCAATATTCCAAACGAGTTTTCATGTTGAAAATAGTTCTGCTAAGCAAATTTTGAGTTAATTAGGTTTGGAATAGGATCACTAAAAATAGTAAAGATGTCCAAAAGAATTAAAATAAAATTCTTATTTAAATTTAAAGGTAAAAAAAACCCCTATAAAATATTGTATCAAAAAATGACTATTTTAGCTATTTTTGGCAATTTAGTTTTGAATCAACTTCACAGGCTAAAAATGGAACATAGTCGCAAAAGATTATCAAATGCCCTCAAAATCGGTTCTACAAAAAATCAATAGAATGAGGTAAAAAAATAATGATAATATATTCTGATTCACATAAGGTAATTCTAAAGATTTCAAGTTTTTGTATCTCAAAAACTCAACTTTAGGTATTAATTTAGAATCTCTCTCTAAATCGATTTGGCTGGTTTTGAAATAAAAAGTTAATAATGTGAACTTGCATAAAATCTCAAAATAGGGTATGCAATCATCCAACCACCCACCCAATAATCCTAGATGTGATAAAACTATCCATAAGCTTCACAAGGTAGAATTTAATATAAAACATAATTACATTAATCTAACTAGATTTCAAAAGATACTTATAGACCCATCATGGTCAACCTACCCAAAATAGTTTCCCACAACACTAATGCTAAGAGAGAGTTACATTATTCACATCAAGACATGTATAATAGTCCAATAAAAATTCATTAACTTTACTTATTAATTTTAACTCTATTGATTAAGCTTAGAGTTAGTTGTTTAGCTAGTTTACACATTAAGAGTTATCTATAATTTCATAATACGATAGTGAATTAACCTCATTTATTTTTTAAGTCTATGATTATCAATGTTATCTTATCACATAATATATTTAATACTATTTACTAAACAATAGTGTGTTCTTAGCACTAGTATTAATATCTAATTATAAGTCAAGATACTACAACATTTATTGATTCATAATACAATTGAATTAACTCTATAAGATAATCACTAATCTACATCTAGTAACAATGCATTAAGTTTTATATTAAAATGTCATCGACTTAGAATAAGGAATGTAGTTGTATGTTGATATAATAGATTATTACAACTTTTATGGTAATCGAGAACATAAGCCACAATATGGTTTTTTCAACAACAAACTAACTCAAGACTAAAGACAATCCTCATGAACAACTTTACAAATGTTTCAAATTGAAAAGACCATATAATCAACATCAATTACAACACATAAAATAATTACATTTAGATGTAAAAAATGTCAATCATAACATGCATAATATCTCTAAACTATGTCTGTCACTAGTAAATCTTCTCCCTACACAAAGACATAGGCAATGATAGGTTAGCTTACACTGAGCAAGTAAACATACCCTCACAAATATTTTTCTTTCTTTTTCTAGAATCATAAACAATATAATAATAAAAAAAATTGAACTTTCATTCTAATAATGACTATTGTTATACTACATAAATTTTTGCAAAGATGTAATAAGGAATAAATAGGTAAACATTTACTATTTTATCTATATACCCCGCTTGTATATACTAATATATAGTTGTTCTTGATGCTAGTTGTATAAACAAATATTGAACTCAATTCTTTACTACCACTCTCATATATCATATCAAAATCCACTTGTAATACTACACATTGCTTATTAAATTTTGATATGCCAATTTTGCATTTCTACTAATCATGAACATTATACAAAGGTATATTTCAAAATTTATTTTTGTTATTTGATACACCACTCATCATACTAGATGTGTTAACCATTCATATTTCAACAACTTAACCTTTACACCTGTTTATTATTTTTCATACTTCTATTTATTTGCACCCCATATTGATATGCATGAATTACTTGTTATATAATAATAATATTATAATGATATGACATCAACCGTAACGTAATAATTATTATTTCAATATTATTAACAATAATATCAATACATAACTTTATTTATTATAACATCATTCTATATATACACACTACATTATAATTGTTACCCACTTAACTATGACTGTACTTTCAATAGTTAAAAAATAACAAAAGAAATAAATTATATATATATATATATATATATATATATATAAAACACACAATACATATTAACAATATGAAATATCTATTTTTTATATTTAAAATATAAATATTAAAATAACAAAATGAAATATATTGAAAAGTAAATGAATAACTTCGACCTAGTATAGTTAAAAGTAAAAACAAACCCTAGGCTAGTGGCCATGGCTGTTGGCTTGGGCACCACGGGGGAAGGGTGTAAGGGGGAGGTTGCTTAGCTCGACCCCTCCTCCCTCCCTACCATGGGAGGGGACAAGGGTCGGCTCAGTTGCCACCTCTCCCTTTCATTGTTTGTTTTATTTTATTTTTATTTATATATATTCTTCTATTAAAAAGAATACATAAGCAACACTATGTATATACACAATGATCTATTCCATCCTTTTTCATATTTATTTTTAAATATATTTTTATATTTATTTATATATATACACCCATTTCATAGGTCATAAAATGACCTATGAAATGGGTGTGTGTGTGTATACACATAAAATAAATATAACTATACAAAATTTGTATGCTTATAAAATGTATATACAAAGTATATATTCCAAATGATATATAAAATGAGTAAAAGTTAGATTATATGTATATACATGTGTATATTTGTAAATGTTTATGTATATATACATATTTATTTATTTATTATTATTTTTTAAATCAAGTACATATAAAGAAGAGGTATATATAATAAATATATATCCTATTATTTTATCTATGTCCAACTAATAACATAAATAGAGTTTTTTCTAAAATTTGGTAAGTAAAACAACTCAAAAGAATACCAGATCTAAAGGAAGCTATTATACTAGTATACTCTATTTACAAATATGAGTAAAAGAATAGATAAATCCATGAGGAAGAGTTCACTTGCTTGAGTACACCTGGATCTGATACATTTAGCTGATCTTCATTCCTTGATTTCTTCTTCTTTTCTTGCTTGGCTCCCCTGGTAACAACAACACCTATGAAACAAGATCTTGGAGTAGAAAATGAGGCTTCAAAACCCTAAATTAGTGTTGACCTTTTCCCTTTCACTTTTTTTTTAAATTATTTTTTTTCAAAACCCTAATTACTCCCACCACATGTTTGGTTAACCATTAAGTGGGTTTAGTTATGACCTCACTTGGTTTATGGACCACTAAAACAATTTATTAATACAACTATTAATAATCAGTCAATGAAGGGTGTTAATATTAATTATTAAATCTCTCATCAATAGGAAGTAAAATATAATATTTCATTATTACAGTGTGCTAATACATATTTTCTTATTTATTTATTATTAATTTGGATAAGTTTTTAAATAAGTATATGTGTAGCAATTAATATAGGCATAGAGTAACTCGGATCAAGATCGTATATTAGTTCAATAAAATAATCTATCAATTGAAAAAATAATCAAGTCCAAAATATAAAGCAACACATATGATCTCTTGCTAAGATTCCCACACACCTAACAAAGTCACCACCTATGATAATGTAACCAAGATAAAATTGTCTACAATGGTTCGACATATGGGTATTACACTTTGGCTTTCTTCTAGACACAACCTTGTTTGTGTTGGGCTTTCTACCCTATTGATTGTTGCATTAGAATTTTCCCTTATACAATCTATTGTGTGAGATTTAATTCATAATTCAATCTATTGCATGGGGTTCTAGATTCATGTCCATCATACTACCCTATAGCTCAGTGTAATCACTCCTTGCAACCCTACAATCTATTTCCCTAGACTATTGTACCTTGTCCTTGGTGAGTTGCCATTATACCAGGGTTATTACTATTGTGCATAGTGATTTTATTAGGAGTTTGACAAAGATTTGCTATTTTATATTTACAACTCTATTTATATGTATTCTTTAGTGTTAAAAGTGCAGACAATAAATTGAATAAAATATTACAAGTATTTATTAGCTTATTTCTCTATTATCAATATTTCGTATGCTTTCATTTTAATACACAACCACTACACAACAAGATGAATCGATCAAACTATAGTAATTGTTATATAAGTGATACACATAAATACAATTTAAGTCTAGTTGGTGATCTATGAACTAGTGAGCAAGTGAACAATATTGGTCAAATTCTCTAAACCATGTGGTAGGGATTGACTTACTAAAAAAACATATGGCCTTATGACCATTAAATTATAGCTAGTGGGCCTTCACACTACCATCATAAAAATATACAGTCGATCTGATTCAATGGTATGATCATAAGCAATCATTTCAATCGATGTGATGTCAGAAGATCAAGGTCATCCATGTAATTGACCAACTAATGTGGCTCCTAATGATAATCCATATATATATATATATATATATATATATATATATATATATATATACATGTCATTTGAACTAAGTACTAAACTAGTTTGGGTAGATAATGTTATAGTTGGTACCTATTCTATTCAGGGTGAAATTTGAATTCAATTCCCCACATCTAATATATAGATATTTTAACTCTTCATACCATGAATGATTCCTTATGACATGCAATGAAAACCCAATCAAGTCCTCATATCCTTATAAATAGAGGGTGGTCAAAGGTAACTATCTATAATTCACTAAGAAAGTCCATCTACTCTAGCACTACTTATCCTTTCCAATTTTGATAGATTATAAAGGAGAAGGATCAAATGCCAAAGGAGAATAATCAAAGGTGTTCCCAATCATTTTCCATTAGTGAAAATAAGTCACAACATAGCCAAATATTAGATTGGATATTAATTAGGTATCAATGTGTCAATGTGTCCTACATCTAATAGAGAACACCAATCATCTTCTACTAGGAAAAATCCAAACATGGGGAGTTTGAGCATGATAATAGAAGGAAGTCCTATTCAGGCATGATTGGGAGTGTTAATACGCTAGTAAGGCATTCCAATCAATAAAGGTGGTCTAAAATTTCAAGCCTATGATCTCCATCTCCTCCATATCCTTATTCATAAGTGTAGGTCCCCATTTATGGGTCTCACCAGTCAATCTACAATGCGTTCAACTCTCTCCTTTGATATATATATATATAACCATACACATTATATAGATATATATATATAGAGTCTAATTATAGGCCACAAGAATGAATAACCAACCATATCACTTCATCGGTCATACTGATTTATATGGGTTAGATAAAAAAGGTGGTACCATTTGCATAAGCTCACTCAAACTACCCCCACTCCTTCCCCATCCTACCCCCTTTATTTAGATACAGATAAGGAGATAGATTTGCTTGACAACTTGACCAAATATAGTCCAAATAATGGAACTTGATTTCCTCTCTATGGCCCCAATACAACCATGGCCTTCATTCTTATTCTATATGAAATGCATTAAAATTATAAGTGGACCTTTATATATATTTGGGTGGTATCCATCTGTAGAAATAACCTATACCAATGGTGACCCTATATAGGTTACACCACATAGTTAAGTTCCAAAAATAATTCCTTCAAAGTTACTCAATACAAGTACTATCGATTTAAACACTTTAGGGAACATCCTCTACATTCCCCTGAGTGGTTGGGTATAATTAAGGATGAATGCTTTAAGGATCTAGTGTAACCTATAACATAACTGACTCATAGACAAGCGATTAAGAAATAGAAAAAAGAAATATGGGTCTCACTTTCTTTGCATCGATCAATATTTATTTTGCTCACCACATACCCTAACCTATATTTGTGAAGGAAATGAGGTAATTGCCAAAGGAGGAAGAATCTTGTAGGCATCAACTAATCAATGCCATTGGAGCATCATTTTCTTATCTTAATAGATGGATGATTGATTTATTACCCACTATCCCCTCCTTCTAAGTGAGCCTTCCAAATGATTTAGAACTAGCCATTTTCAATCAGGATCATCATATCTCTCAACGTATCCATCTATCTATCTAGAAATGCTATAAATAAAGGAGTTTCACATAGGTTAGATCATCGAAAGTTTGAGAGTTAGTTATAACAAAGTGTATGCTCTTTTCTTGCCATTGAGGATCCTAAGAATCAAAAGCTTTGCTAAGATATTGTAATTATTTTATGTAATTGGTTATTAAAGTAATAGTGAAGCTATAGCCATTCGGCCCCTGGTTCCTATCGTAGGTTTTCTGTAATAGATATCAAAGGGAGATCAAAGGTTACCATCGAAGGTTATCATCTAATGATGAGGATAAAAATATTGGTATTAGAGCCAAAACCACCCATTCAATTAATTTCATAAGTATTCATGTTATCCTGTAAGTATATAATTTCATTTTAAGTCTTTTTCTTAGATATATTCTTGCTTTGTGATTTGTTTGTGGACTAAGAATTGCATCGAGATTTTCCTATTATTATAATTTGAGTATAGGGCCCTTTTTTAGAACTTACTGTACTTTTTAGACAATCCTCATATTTCAAATTATCTAGCAATAAACCAACTGGAATTTGAAAAGGCTCAATCTTCTTCTAGTGATTTTGTAATTCTTAATGAAGCTGAAATGGAAGGATCTTTTGAACTTCCAACTTTTAATCTCGAATAGATTCTAGTCACTTTTGAGATCCAAGTTAGTGAAGAAAATCTTGAAGGACTCAACCCAGGGTATAAATATCTGGATACAAAGGATAATAATGTCTATAAGAAGTTAGAACCGATAAAGTCTAAAGTCATATGTAATTTCTCTTTTCTATCTTTCATTTGTCCAAGAGTCAAGATTGTAGAGTTAACACTTATGTATCAACCTAGAAAAGATTTTCAGACTAATCTCCTACGTTTGCTTCCTCCTTAAGAAATTAAATATATAAGGTCTCATATAGATGTTAAATTTGTATATTTTGGTCTCATCCATGTCTATGTTACACCCCTTATTCCTGAAAATATCCATCTTATTATGTATCTCATTTTGTGTGATAGAAGCTAAGTTAGTTTTAAGAAGTCATGTCAATTATCCAATCTCAGTCGACCAAATTATGGTGTTATATGTTATGAACATTGTCTTAATTGGTCTATTACTGTTAGAGATAAAGGATGTGTAGAAGTGAAACATGGTTCTTTAGATAGTTGGGTACATTTTTACTCAGTATATGGTTCAGATATGTTTGTAAAATTTAAATATGCTTATTTCAATATTATATTTGTATATAGTATGACAAATACTAATCATCATAAGATCTTAAAAAATCTTTCCTATGCTAGAAGACTCAGTGGCACTGTACAGTTGCAAAAGGGTCATATTGAGTCTATAGATATTCTTTCATCCTAGAAATTAGATTGGCTAAATTATGTTGTTCCTAAAATTAAAGGCCATTATAAAATTCATGAAACAAATCGCAGACCTATTAGTATCGTACCTAGGGATCTTTCTTTTAATAATCTTGAATCTAAAATCCAATCTCCTAGGAGAAGTGAAGCCTCTACTTTTGCAGGATGAACTATAAAGAAATGATCTATTTTGTTAGAAGATGAGGAAATTAACCAAGGACTAGATCCTAATAATTTACCTCATACTTTTTATGAATCTCCCTAGGGAAAAAACCTTGGAGTATTATACATAATATAAAGTTACTTTTTATAAGGGAGGAAGATGGCCACCTCATCGAGGTACATATAAGCAACTATAAGGTACTATAAGTTATTCTATATTGCCTATCAACCTATTGGATGAGAACCTAAGACATCTAATGAGTTCAAGCACATAAATTACATTTGTACATTTAACTCCTATTTTTTTTTAAATGATGATTTGTGTAAAGATGTTTTATATATAGGAAATGATTTATCTAGATTGCCTATTATAGAGGATCTTGCTTATAATCTTAGGTAGACATTCAATGATGTTAAAAAATATATAGGTCAAACTTTGAACTATGTCAGATCTACTCTTGATAAGGTCAATACTATTCACCAAACTATATCACTCTTTAATGATAACTTAGCTTTCTAATATAGACACCAAATTATCTATATTAGAATCAAGTCTAGATTAGTTAGTGGTTGAAGAAAAGGACACAATTAATTTTGAATAAATTGAAGACATTGCTTCTTTACCATCTTATGGAACTACTTCTATCAATTTTGGAAGTACATTCAGGGCTTCCAAGAAGCCAAAATCCCCATCAACCAGTTTAATGAAAAGAAGTCAGATAACATTGCGACCTTGGTATCTCAATATTGATAATATCCTAAATCCTTTTAATGAGATCACTGCATGGTGTAATACTATGAGGGTCATTAGTGTAGCATCTAATCTTGATCCTCCTACTACTACTCTTTTTGCATAAAAATTATTTTGGGGAATTGTTCAAAAATGGAGGAAATCCATGACTGAACAAGAACAAGCTACTCGTGTACATAATCAAAGAGATACTCTTGATTTCTTGTATCATATGTTAATCAATGAGTTTGTTCACCTACTGACAATCAAGATATATAAAGCCACAAAAGTCTAATGAATATACAACTATGTGATTTGAAATAGATTGAGCAATTTGTTAATCAATTCAAAGAATTAGCTTATGAGGCTACATGTTTTAATTAGGATACTATTAAGGTTAAACTTTTAAAATCATTGCTTTATAATCTAATTGATAAAGTCATGCCATATATTGATTTGAAAGGCCTCACAATACAGGCCATATCTTTAGATGATGTTATTGATTATGCTAGGCAATAGGCTATGCAACTTATCTTTAATTATCGCTCTTAACAAAATCTTAGCAAGCATCAAGTTTATCACATTGCTCTTATTTAACCTGCAACAACATCATTTTGTTATCTTGTTGCTTCTAAGAAATCCTAGAAGAAGCATGACCATCGCTTTAAATTTTAGCATCAATTTTTTTTTCTCATAGTCATTCTTACGCCCCTACACATAGATACCTTTTTCATCACCGCATACCTCAACCACCATCCTCTAAAGTCATATACTATATCTATAAAAAAACCCAGTCATATTTCCCCTTAATATCACTATAAAAATATTGCTATCAAAACTATCTATTCCTCCAACATAGTAGCATGGTGGGATATTATTGATGAAGAAGATGATCTATATGACCAAGAAGATATTTTTGAACCAATCCTTGAAAAATTTCTGAAGAAGTGTCTGAAGAAGAAGCTAATAATTTACAAGATAAAGCTGATCTAGAATCATTATTGAAAGAGTTAGAGAAATCATTAACTAATATGCATCAGCCGTGAAAAAGGTCTAATTTTCCATGAGAAAATCTACACTACAAAGCATATGTCCAATGGTCTTGAGCACATAATGAAGCAGATAATTTCTCTTGAAAGGATAAATATCAAAGACATTCAAGATCATAGAATAGAGGCAAACAACCCAATATGTCGAGGATGTCACCCTCCATTCAAAAGCCTGTAAATACTCCTATTCTTTTTCCAAGTTCTTTTAAATCAAGTGATGCGTGAATCAAAAATAAATTCACATGTAAAGATCCTCCAATAGAGAATCAATCTCCAAGGTATGATGAATATTTCAATATGTAGTTTAATAATCTTGATCCATTTCCATATTTTGAAGAATAGGAAGAAAATCTATCAAAAGAATTTTATGTCTACATTGATGAAGGATAATGTAGCCAACACTTTATCCAAGAGGAAGAAATTTACCCTATACTTCTTCCAGAGAAAAAGGGAAAGAATTTTTTTTATCAGATACCAAATCCTTCAAAATGTAAATTAGTATGTACTTCTGTACCTACTCCAGAAGAACCTCAACCTATCTATTTGACATAATTGTTAAATGACAAATTTGCTCAGTTTATTATAATTGAAATCAATAACAGACTTGTAGATGCCCATGTAGATACGGGTGCATCACTCTCATTTGCTAAACCTCTTCTAATAAAGAATTGGTAAAATATTAGTGAATAATGGTCCTACAAAAGTCTAGATCTCTAATGGAATAGTTTTACTTGTAGTTTGTATAAACATCAACAACCTTTTATAATCCATAATAATTTTTTTTAATGATTTCTTTGGCCATGAAAAAATATGTGTAGATGTATTACTAGGAGGAACATTCATTGATAGATACTCTCTTTATGGTTCAACACCTAAGAGTGTCATGTTTATAATAGATAATGATAAAATAAGAATTCCTAGACTAGTCTACGCCACAAAACAATTTTCCAATTCAATGAGTCAGACACCTGATAACACTGTCTTAGGATAAATTGAAAACATGGGACACCAGATAAGAGAAGAAATTTGTTTTGAAAATCCTCAGCAATTTTGGAACAAATTGATGTCAATTATGGAGATTAAGCTCCAAGAAGGCAAAAATATGAAGGTAAGGAAAAAGATTCCTATCCTTTCACATGACTACTAGGATATGGAAAAGCAAATAAGAGAACTAGAAGAAAATGGTTTCATAGAATTTTTTTCTCTTTTTGCTACAATGCTTTTATGTCTAAAAAGCATTCAAAACAAAAGAAAGGAAAGAAAAGAATGGTCATTAATTATAGGCCATTAAATGCCATTACCAAACCATACCTATATCCATTACTAGATAAATCTTACTTGCTAGAAAAGTTGTAAAATGTAAATATTTGTCTTAATTTGATTGCTAGTTTGGATTTTATCAAATTAAGATAAAATAATATGATAAAAAGAAAACAACTTTCAGTTTCCCATTCAGTCATTTTTAGTGGACAATTATGCCATTTGGACCCATGAATGCACCAACATATTATCAAGCCCATATAAATTGGATATTCAAGAATACATCACATTTTTTGTGTATATATTGATGACATTTTAATTTTCAATAATTCCTTAGAAGATCATTTATGCCACTGTAACAATTTTATCATTTTTTATCGAACTGTGCTCTCCAACACAAAGATTCAAATGTGAAAGACAAAATGTAATTTTATTGGCATGTCCTTGTTAACAATTACAAGCTTCAAATCCATCCTCACATAAAAGAAAAGATTGTTGAATTTCCTAATCAAATGGATAAAGCCCGAACTCTAAGTATTCTTTAGTATGTTGAATTATTTAAATAGATTTTATGAAAATTCTAGGCAAGATAGATATATATTACAAGAAACAAATAATAACTCCTTCCAGTGGACTTTTGAACATTCTCAGGGTATTTAGAAAATCAAAGATAAGGTTAAAAATTTGCTTGATTTGTATATACCAAGTTCTGAAGACTTTATTGTCTATTCTGATGCTTCTGATTTTACTTGGGGAGGTATTCTTGTTTGCTTAGTTGATGGAAAAGAACACATATGTGAATTTTCCAGTGAAATATTTAGTAAAGATGTTTTGAAATGGATTTATTCTGAGAAAAAAATCTATGCAATAAAAAAATATCTAGAAAAAATTGTTCTCAAGCTAATGCATCTTTTGTATTTCATCATACACATGGACTGTACCAGATTTCTCACCTTCAAGGAAAAAGATGATGGGAGAAAAGATGGTAGAGGTAAATATGTTAGATGGCAAGATTATTTCAATAGGTTTAATTATACAAATGAACATGTACAAGGGAAGAAGAATATTATTGTTGATTGGTTAAGTTGACAACCTACTACTTCTATGTTGTATCATCCTAATCTTGGATTCAATCTTACTAGGATAATTAGTCAAAGATTTTTTGATCTCAATGTTGTCCTTCAAGGAGAAATAATCACTTATGGTCTTACTGAAGCCTATCTCATAAAATCCAAAGCAACATCAATAAATCTACAAAGCACAGGCACTGCAAATATATCTGCTCATAGAAATAAATGTAAAATCCATATCAATTAGCTTAATAATAATCTTGAGCTATTATATTTTTGTGATTTAATCCATAGACCTTATCATAATTGGGTCATTAGACTTAGTAATAAGATCAATCAAGATAATACTTGGGTCTATACTCTAATTCATGATTTGAGACCTACTACTATCAATCCTGATGAAGGAATAACAAAAGAAATGATTGTACGAACCATCTTCAGAAGACATGTGGTATGGAAATTTCACTTTTCCACTTAGGCTCATCATTCAGTACCTAAAAATTGACCCTAATTATCTATTCATCATACTTTTCAGTATAGATGCCAATTCCATCCTATCACTATTGATGACTTGGTCACACAAGCAAAAGCCGTAATGGGTACACAACCCACTACTTAAGATTCATCCATTGGATCCAATGTTTCTTTAAGTTTGTTAAGAAAGAATCTTACTTTATGAGTTGTAAAATGTAATGAGATAGACACTGCCTTGGCAAAGATTCTAGGTAGGACCTTTTGAAATGCTATAAATAAAGGAGTTTTTCATAAGTTAGATCATCAAAAGTTTGAGAGTCAGTTATAGCAAAGTGTATGCTCTTTTCTTGCCTTTAAAGATCCCAAGAATCAAAAACTTTGCTAAGATATTGTAAGTCTTATATGTAATTGGTTATTGAAGTAATAGTGAAGTCATAGCCATTCGGTCCCTGCCTCTTATCACAGGGTTTATATAACAAAGATCAAAGGAAAATAGAAGGTTACCATTTATTGATGAGGATAAAAATATTGATATCAGAGCCAAAGCAATTAACTCAGTTAATTTCATAAGTATTTGTGTCATCTTATAAGTTTATAATTACATTTGAAGTCTTTTATTTAGATATATTCCTACTTTGTGATTTATCTATGGACCAAGAATTTCATCGAGCTTTACATATTTACTATAATTTAAGTCTAGGGTCATTATTCTCTGCAACTTACTAAACTTTCTAGATAATCCTCGCATTCTAATTTATCTTCTTCTAGTGTTTTTGAAAATTTTAATGAAGCTGAAATGGAAGGATCTTTTGAACTTCCAGATTTTAATCCTGAATAGATTCTTGTCACTTCTGAGATCGGAGTTAGTGAAAAAAATCTTAAAGGACTTAACTAGTGGTATAAAACTCTATCTATTAAAGCTAATAGTGTCTATAAGAAATCATAACTGATAAAGTTTAAAGTCATATATAATTCCTCTGTTTTGTCTTTCATTCGTCCAAGAGTCAAGGATGTAGAGTGAGCACTTATGTATAAGCCTGGAAAAGCTTTTCAGACTAATTCTCTACCTTTGTTTTTTCCATAAAGAATTGAATCTATAAGGTCTGATAAGGATGTTAAATTTGTACATTTTGGTCTGATCTGTGTTTATGTTACACCCCTTATTCCTAGAAATGTATAGCCTATTATGTATCTCACTTTGTGTGATAGAAAACAAGTTAGTTTTAAGCATTCATTTTAGTTATCCAGTCTTAGTCAACTAAATGATGGTGTTATATGTTATAAAAATTGTCCCAATTGGTCTCATACTATTAGAGATAAATGATGTACAAAAGTGAAACATGGTTCTTTAGATAGTTGGGGACTATTTTCCTCAATATATAGTTTAGATATGTTAGGAGAATTTAAATATGTTTTTTTCAATATTACAATTCTATATAGTATGACAAATACTAATCATCATAATATCTTAGAAAATCTTCCTTATGTGAGAAGACTTAATAAAACTGTACAATTGCAAAAGGGTCATATTGAGTCTATAGATATTCCTTCATCCTAGAAATTAGATTGGATGAATTATGTTGTTCCTAAAATGAAAGGTCATTCTAAAATTCATGAAACAAATGACAAATATATTAGTATCTTACCCAGGGCTCTTTCCTTTAATAATCCTAAATCTAAAATCTAATCTCTTAGGAGAAGTGAAGCCTCTTCTTCTATAGGATGAACTGTCAAGAAATGAGCTATTCTATTTGAAGATGAGGAAATTATCCAAGGACCAAATCCTAATGATTTAACTTATACTTTTATGAATCTACCTAGAGAAAAAACCTTGGAATATTATATAGAAGATAAAGTTACTCTGTATAAGTGAGGAAGATGACCACCTTATCGAAGCACATATAAGTAACCAGAAGGTGCTATAAGTTATTTATCTACTGCCTTTCGACCTACTTTATTAGACCCTAAACCATCTAATGAGTTCAAGCACAAAAAATAAATTTCTATATGTACCTCCCATTTTTTAATTTTTTTTGATGATTTATATAAAGATGTTTTGTATATAAGAAATCCTTTATCCAAATTGCCTATTATAGAGGATCATGCTTATCATCGTAGGTTGACATGCAATGATGTTCAAAAATATGCAGATCAAACTTTGAACTATGTCAGACCTACTCTTGATAAGCCCAATATTATTCACCAATCTATATCAATGTTTAATTGTAATACCCCTATGTTGAATGACTATAGACATTTTTACCTTTGTCACTTTGATGTAGGTGGACACCTTGTTAGGTGTGTGTAAATCTCAGTGAGACATGTCTAGTATTGTGTTGAATTGTATATGAACTTGTTTGTATGCATTGATCTCTATTATAGACTTAACTCTTTTGTGTTTGATGGATTATTTTATTAAATTAATCTAGGTTTACGATTTATCTATCGATATACTAATGTTGTTCACTATATATATAGCTCATGTTTATAGTTACTATAAATATTTAACATCTTACTCGAATTTATAATAAGTAAATAAATAAAAAATATATTTATTAACATGATTTAATAATGAAATACTATATTTTGTTTTCTATTGATGAGAGATTAAATAATTAATATTAATATGCTTCATTGACTAAATATTATTTGTTGTATTAATAGACCCTAAACCAAGTGAGGTCATAATTAGACTCACATAGTGGGTAATCAAACATGTGGTGGGAAGTGTTATGGTTTAAAAATTAAAAAAAAAAAAAAAGTGGGAGGGAAAAAGTAAAAAACAATTTAGAATTTCAAAGTCTCATTTTTTCTTCCAAGGTCTTGCCTCCATAGGTGTTGTTACTAGGGGAGCAAAAGAAATGATGGGAGAAGGAAGTAAGTGATTGGAGGTGAGTGAGAAGAGCCAAATTAAAGTGTTTTGAGGTTTTGAACCCTCTCTCATAGATTTATCTGTTCTTTTTCTCAGATTTGTAAATAGAGTACACAAGAATGATAATTTCTTTTAGATCTTTGAATCTGATATTTTTTTGTTGGTTGTTTTGCATTTTAAATTTTTAGAAAACCCTCTATTTGAACTACTAGTTGGACATGGCTAAAATAATAGAGTATATATTTATTATATATACCTTCCTTTTACATGAACATGTTTTTTCTTTGTTAAAATAAAAATGTATTTATATATAAATATTTTTAGATATATATATTCTGATTATATATTTTTTATATATACATAAATTTGTTTTCTTTTTTATGCTATTATACTTTATAATTGTTAAATTCAAATCGTATATGGTATGAATTTCAATTTATAATTTCTAATATATATTTTATATTTTATAATTTCTATTTTTTTAATTTTTAATATATAATTTATATTTATATTTAGAATTTAGAGTATATATTTATAATATACATTTATCCTTTATCTTTTATCTTACATCTAAGGAATGAATAGTCATAGTTAAGTAGGTAATGAATGTAATGTAGTTCATATACACATAGAATGGCATTTATAATAAATAAGATTATGTATTGATATTGTAGTTATTATTATTGAAATAATAATTCACAAGGTTATGACTGATGTTGTGGTATTATAATATTATTAATATATAATAAATAAAACATGCATATCAATAAGTATGGGGTGCAAATTAATGGAGGCATGTAAAATAATAAATAGATGTAAAGGTGTAAGGGTCAAAATATGAGTGGCTAACACATAAGTTTTATGAGTGGTGTATTTAATAGTATAAGTATATTATAAAAAATATTTTTGTATAATGTTCATGATTAGTAGAAATACGAGATTAACATATTAAGTTTTCATAAGTAATGTGTATATAACAAACAAAAAATGATATAATATAATGAGAGTGGTAGTAAAGAGTTAAGTTCAATATTTGTTTATATAATTTTATCAAGAATGATAACACATTAGTAAATATAAGTGAGGTATAAAGAGAAATCAATAAATTATTACTTAACTACTTTTTATTACATTTTTATAAAAAATTATTTACATACATAATAATATATATTATTATTAATATAACTAATTTTAAATTTTCATTATTATCTTATTTATGACTTTGATATAGAAAAATAAAAAATATCTCTTTGAGGGCATTTTTACTTACTCAGTGTGAGTTGACTCATCATTGCCTATGTCTTAGTGCAAGAGAAATAATTACTAGTGGTAAACACAATTTAGAGATGATACATCTATTTTGTTGACATTTGTAACATCTTGAATGTTATTTATAATGCATTTTGTAATTGATGTTGATTATGTGGTCGTTGTCTTATCGAAATATTTGTAAAATTTGTTTCTTGAAGATTGTCTCTAGACTTGAGTATAGTATTATTAAAAGAATCCATATTGTAACTTATGTTCTTGATCATTATAATAGTTTTAATATTTGATAATATCAATGTATTATAATTTTTCACTAATTTAAGTGGTAACAAATTATTTATAACATTTAATGCTCTATCACTAGACGTAAGTTAGTTCTTACCTCATGGTTAGATGACAACACTAGTATTAGGAACACACATTTGAATATTAAATAGCGATGAGAATATTATATGGTAACATTGATAATCATAGACTTGAAAAATAAGTGAGTTTAATTCACATTCATATAATGAAATAGAAGATAAATCTTAATGTGTAAACTAGTTAAACAATAAATTTCAAGTTTAACCTATATAAATGAAATTAATAAGCGAAGTTAATAAATTATACTCAAACTATTCTAACTATCTTGACATGAGTATTGTAACTCTTCCTTAACATTAATATTGTAGTAAATTATTTTAGTTAGGTTGATCGTGGTGGGTCTATAATGATCATTCGAAATATTGTTATATTAATGAAAGTGTATTTGAGATTTAATTTCATATTATAAAGCTCATGGATAGGTTTATCACTTTTGAGATCATTTGGTAGATTATTGAATGATTGATTTTAAAAAAAATTAAATTATAATTTTTTTATTTAAAACTAACTGAATTGGTTTAGAGTTAGGCTTTAAATTATTATCTAAACTTGAATTTTATTGAAACACACACTTGTAAGCTCTAAACTTATCTTATGTGTATCATACCCTATAATCGTTATTCTCCTATTTTGATCCAATGATTTTTGACATATCTGATTTCATAGGAACTTGACCTTTTTATGCACCTATTAGTAATAAATCAAAAACTTAATGCAGAACAATTTCATAAAATCATAATAACAAGTGCTGTGAATAGAGAAACATTAAGAATATAAATTAAAATGCACAATAAGAAAATAGGATTTAATGTGGGATACATCCATCAAGAAACACTTTCTCAAATCTTATTACAAGCCAACAAGAGTGCAATGTATTCTCAAATTAGTTTTTTTATATAATTACAATGCACAAATATTGTTCGTATTTATGCTCAACAAACGCTTTTGAATTCACACTTGAATTCACACAGTCTGCTCACCTTCATAAACTTAGTTCTTCCAATGTATTACCTACTATATATACATCCATAATACATAAATAGGTAACCGACATAACAGTTTTATAAAAATAATGGGTACCAAAACCACAGGCCAACTCAACCCATAATGGTTCCCCATTAATTATGGGTGATGACACCATACATATAAAAGTATATATAAACCACATATCTATACTCTCAAAAAAAGGGGTCCATAAAATTTTTAGTACAGTAAAAGTGTACAACACATTTTAATGTACAATATTTAAAATACATTGTAATGTAGAAACACATTCCACAACATAATAATGTCTCATTTGAAGATTGATTTCTTTTGAACAGGGTTCTCAACCTTTCACTATCATATGTGAAGGCCAACCAAAGCTAAACATAGCTTTAGTTTCTCCCTTTTGACCATCTTGGTCATCATGTTTGTAAGATTTTGACTGGTATGAATTTTCTTCAGCTTCAAATTTGTTATGAAAAAATGGTACCTTGGAAAGCATATTTATTTGATAGATGTATATCACTTTGACTATCACTATACAACTTCCCTTCCTCCTACTTATGCCGTAACTCTTTAAACAATTGGTGTAACTAAATCATCTCTTTGCTTGCCTTTGTGGAAGCAATATACTCAGCTTTTATGGTTGACAAAGCCACACGTTTCTATAGTTATGAAATCCAGATCACCATTGTGTCACCTACAATAAATACATATCTTATGGTGTTCTTCATACTATTTAAATCTCCATCCATGTCTAATTCTACATAACCATGTAAATTGGTGTCCAATCCACCATAGCTTAAAACTGTCCTCGTAGTCCCTCTCAAGGCCCAAAAGATCTACTTTACTACTTGCTAGTACTCTCTACTTGGATCACTCATATACCTACTCACTTCTTCGATTGCATGGGCAATATATGGCATAGTGCACACCATGTCATATCAAGCTACCAAATATTGATGAGTAAGGTACATAGGACATCTAGATTCTCTCCTCTTCTATCTTTGGATACTACTCTTTTGATAGCTTGAAATGACCTATCAAAAGAGTCCCAACCAGTTTAACATCTTACATACTAAACCTCTCAAAGACCTTTTTAATGCACTATTCCTGAGATAATTCAACTTTCATTCATTCTTATCTCAATTTATTCTCATACCAAGGATTTATTTTGGTACCCCCAAATCCTTCATAACAAAAGAATTACTAAGCTATTCCTTGAGTATCTTTATTTCTTGTATGTTCTTACCTGTAACCAACATGTCATCCACATATAGACACATAATAATGTAATTAACATCATCAAAATTTTTGATATATATGTAATGGTCTGAATGACACGTACAATATTCTTGCTCCATAAAACTATCAAATTTCTTTTACCACTACCATGGAGCTTGTTTCAGGCCATACAAGATCTTTTTTAGTTTACACACCAAATTCTTCTTCTCTATGACCTCATATCCATATGGATGCCACATGTATAAGTCCTCTTCCAAATCATCATGAAGGAATGCAGTCTTCACATCCACCTTCTCTAAGTGGAAGTCTTCCACTCCCACTATACTAAGAATAGTTCTAATAGAAATCATCTTCACCATTGGAGAAAATTCTCATCAAATTTAATTCTTTCTTTTTTATGCAAACCTTTTTACCACCAATTGAGCCTTGTACCTTTTCTTGCCTCCATCATACTCTTCAATTCTATACATCCACTTGTTTTACAATGCTCTCTTACCTTTAGGTGGGTTTACCAAACCCCAAGTTTGATGTTTCATGAGAGACTGATGTTCCCACTTCTTCCTGACATCTACCTACATTATTTATGTAAAGCACTTTGGCTCTCCATTTTGAGTGAGTAATAAATAACTTAAGAGATTGAGAAAAAGGTTTAGGTTCCCTTCTTACCTTAAAAGACCGTCTCACCTTAGGAGTTTGGGATTCTTGTGGAGTAGGTACTTGAACTAGTTATTTGGACACTTTACTATCTACAATGTCCTCCAACATTGGTACTCTTTTCTAGAATCCTCTTTTAGATCCTATAACTGCTACTTATACATGAATTTTTCTTTAAAGATTACATCCCTAGACCAAAAGATTTTCTTGTGCTTAAGACTCTAAATTTGAAAACCAAAGTCATCCTCACCATAAATAATAAAGTACTTTTTTTAGACTTAGGCTTTAACTTCATCTTATCATCTTTATTAATATAAAAAAAAGCTTTATAACCAAATACTCTAAGAATAGAATAATCAACCTTCTTACCAGACCAAGATTTCTTAGGTATGCCTCCATTCAAGAAAGATGAAGGTTCTTTATTGATAAGATAGATATCCATGTTTACTACTTCTACCCAAAAATGAAGGGAAAATCCTACATGAAACCTCATGCTTCTAGCATACTCCATGATAGTCATGTTCATCTTTTATGATGCTCCATTATGTTGTGGAGTTCTTGTAACTATCATCTATCTATGAATTCAATTCTTAGAATAGTAATAAAAAATTCATTGCTGTAATATACCTCACCATTATTTGACTTCAGACATTTTAGTTTGAGACCTATTTCATTCTCAACCAAGACTTTCCATCTTCTAAATGTACCAAACACATCAGATTTTCTCCTAATACCATACATCCAAAATTTTCTAGTTGCATCATTAATAAAAGTGACATAATAAGATGAGCCACTAATAAAAGATACCGAGCTAGCCCTCATACATATGAATGAACCAACTCCAACTTATTCTCCTTCTTTGTATGTCCAACCTTGAGAGAAACTTTACCCTTTTCTATTTTCTATACACACATTCTTCATAGAAATCTAAAATAAACCCTTTGAATTGAGGCAACCTATCTTTCAAAAAATTTATGCCCTTTTGGTTCATGTGACTGAGCCTATAGTGCCACAAAGTTACATTTGCATCTGAAACAACTAAATTACAGTAGTTTACACTACTTGATACATACAAGATACCAACCTTCTTACCTCTTTCTACTACAAGATCACCCTTGATCACCTTCCAAGAATCTATTATAAAATTTACCATATAACCTTCACTGCCTAGCCACCTTACGGGTACCAAATTCCATCTCAACTTGGGCACATGCTTGACATCCTTTAGTAGCCAAGTGTTTTCATTTTGCATCTTGACCTAAACACATCCTTATCCTACTATAATGCAAGGCTTACCATCACCAAGATAAACATATCTAAAATCCCCTTGAACATAATAAAAAATACCTATGTGGTGTAGCATGAAAAGAAACCTTCGATTCTAAAACCCAAGACTCAGGGATATTAAATATGGAGAAAATTATATATCCTAACAAACATGACCTGTCACATTCATCTCCTTGGTGTCTTCTTAATTTTTATTATTGTTCTGAAGAGCCTAACAATCCTTCTTCATAGGCCCTATCTTTCCACAATACTAGCATGTCATCCTACTCTTTGATTTTGACCTTTGTTGACCATTTTACTTTCCACATTTTTCTTTTCCTCTATACTTTTGTCTGCCTTTACTCTCTATTGCCAAAGCATCACCTAAATTAGAAGTTTCCTTAGAGCTTTCCTATCACATTTTCTCACTAAAGATTACTCCTACAACATCCTAAAACTTTAACTTGATACTGCTAGAGACTGAGTTACTCACATCAATTACTAGGTTGTTTTAACTCTCTAGTAGGGAACATAAAATAAGTAAAGCCTTGATTTCATCATCAAATTCAATTTTTACTGAGTTCAACATACAACCATATTAAATTCATTCAAATGTTCGTCAACTAAACCATTTTTAGACATCGTCATATTAAGTAACTTTTTCAGTAAAAATATTCTATTAGAAGTAGATGGTTTCTCATATAACTTATCTAATACATTCATGAGACCTTCTAGGATCTTCTCCTATGATATATTAAATGCGATCGAAGATGCAAGGCATAACTAGATGGCCCCAAGTAAATTTCTGTCAAGTAACTCCCAAGCCTCATCTAACATACCCACTAGTTGCTTTACTTTTCCTCCCAATAGAGCACGGAGGTCCTTTTGATAGAGGTAATCCTTTATCTGAATTTTCCATAGACCAAAGTTCTATCCATTAAAATTTTCAACCTTTGATCTACTATCATAAGCCATAGCTCCCACTTAAATTAATAACCCTTCTTGCAATTCAATTTGAAGCTTTGATACCAGTTGTTAGGGATAAATAAAAAATTAATGAGGATCAATATTATAAAATCATAATAATAAGAGATATGAATAGAGATACATAAAAAATAGAAATTAAAATGTATAATAAGAAGATAGGATTTAACGTGGTTCACTGAATTTGGGGTACATCCACCAAAAAACACTTATTCAGATCTTATTACAAGTCAACAAGAGTACAATCTACTTTCAAATCAATCTTCTCACAATTACAATGCACAAATATTGTTTGAAGCTATGCTTAACAAACTCTCCTAAATTCACACTCTCTATTCACCTTTTCAAACTCAATTTTTTCAATGTATTACCTACTGTATGTCCATCTATAATACATCAATAGGTAACTGACATAGAGGTTTTACAAAAATAATGAGTATCAAAACCATGGTCTAAGTAAACCCATAATGGTTTTCCATTAGTCATGGGTGATGACTGTTGGGTGAATATTTTGTCAGTCAGCGATTTGATTGAGCAAAAAATGTCTTATAATCCACAACAAAGGAGATGAGTCAGCCTAATGTGTAGGTTCACTACATCAGAGGTGAACAAATCTCTTCTCTCATCAAAGGGAGGTTCCCTATAAATATGCATAAGCTATATACTATATAAATATAAGCTGAAAATTAAAACACTTAGCGGTAGGACAACACCATCCATCTCTCTTTTTTCAGAGATGATGTTCACAAACAAAAGAGAAATCTAAGTGAAAACACTAAAGGCACTTCTCTTCTTTCAAAAGTGGTCTTGCAGTGAATAGTAGGAGTTCTTTCAGGTAGTGACAAGTAATTGGTGACAAAGGGTGTAGTAACCAACAAATTGAGGTGTAGTGCAAAGTCTCCACCTCAACTGCCGAAGAATGAGATACGAAGGACAATGAGGGCACAAATTCATCCAAGGTCCTTTACACATAAATAAAATATGAAGGATAATGAGGGCACAAAGTCATCCCAAGATCCTTTACATAGGAATAGAAAAAAAACACTCTAGAGGCAATTGTGGGGGCACAAAGTCTCTCCACAGTTGGCTTCAGGACACCTTCATGATCACTTCCACTAGTTCTACTTGTTAGATCAAATAAACAAGAATGCATTCAGACATAAAAAAAATCTCTTAAAATTAAACAACACAAAGTCTGCAAGTCACTTGCTTTCTCATTCAGATAAAATAATATGAATAACAATTTGAGCTCAAAGTCTTAGTAATGCCTTTCAATTTGGGCAGAGTTTTGCTTCTAGTAATAGAAAGATCTCTTTTGCATAATGAGATAATTTACAATGTATAACCACCAAGTAAGGATTGGCATGAGATGACTCATGCTGCAGTCAATGCCTTCAATGCATTTTCAAGTTTGTCAAAAGACTGCATTGAAAATAGGGTGGCTGTCTTAACTATGGCATGCCATTTCATCCCATATGTCTTCTCTTGAGTCTAGATCATCTGGTCTGTCCCCTTTAATGTCTACGCAGCTATCCATTTTATCTTTACTCTAAAGGAGACCAATAGGCTACACCTTTAATGTTTACAAGCTCAAAAATCTACTCTATAGATTGTTCCAACCACTGAAATAACGTTTACGTAGATATTTTTCTCTTTGTCTCTTCTTGCTATGATTTGAGTTCTCAGGCTATCTTTTCTCAATCTTGTTGGCTCCTTAGACTCTTCCATCAGTGGTTCTTCCCTTTGGCATTTTATCCTTTTGCATTCGGGTCTGCGTTCTAGCTTTCGAAGGTCAACAGTTATTTCATTTCCATGAATTTGATGGCTGCAGGGACATTATCGAACGTCTAGATCCAAACGGCTAGTTCATGATGCTCAACTTTGACGTCTGTGGGCACATCACTTTCCTCAACAATTCCTTTAGCTTTGTTGTTTGATCATCCTTAGAGGGGACCTGCCATTCGGAGCCTTGAGAAAATAGTCAAATTTTACTCAGGGAGAGCCCCCCAAAAGGGTTCCTACCCTTCGAGCAGTCTTCAGATGGCCTTTGGGCTTCTTTCAGTGGGCTTTTGTTCGAGCTTTTCCTTTAGACAAAAGTTTGAAGGAATTCCTTTAGACATTTTGTCTGAAGGAATTGTCCCTTTCCTTCATTCTTTCTTCTCGCTTGCTTCTGCTTTCTGTCAGTTTTTCTTTTGGTGGGCTTTTGTCTTTGCTTCAGGCTTATTTCTTCGAAATTTTTTTTGAAAGAATTTCTTCAAACTTTTTGTCTGAAGGAAATGCCTTAATCATTTTGCCGCATTCTTTTCTTGAAAGAGAACTATGCCCTTTGTTGGGATAAATACCGAAAGCACACAATTGATTACCAAGCAACTTAACATGCAGAAATTAAACCAAAATACACAAGTAATTAGAATTCAGAAATAACACATGATATGAGAGACAATACACAACTTGTATTAAAACTCTTTCAGAAGGAAATACAACAAAGAAGGCTGCCATAGTTCTTCTTCCTTACACACCTATAGGGCATAAACAGTAAATCTTCCCTCAAAGCTCTCTCTCTTAGGTCCCAACACCCAACTCAAACACAGAGTTGGTGTTCACCTTACACCTGTGCTCCACGCACTCCACAAGTACACAAACGTACTTCAAATAGATCTCCCTTGAACCTGTAACAACCTGCACCTCAATAGACCTTACTTATAGAAGGAACTACCTTGCCTTCCTCTTTGCTTTCTCTGAGTACACACTGTACTCCAAGTAGATTCCACCTGATTTTGCTCTCTATTGTGTTGCTATCTTCTCTGATCTTGCACACTTGCAAATCAATCTGGTTCTGCACACTTGTGAACCTTGACTTTGCACACACATACACCTGCATATCAATGATCTTACTTACCATGTAGATCTCCTATAAAAGCCATGCTCACCTGATGACCAAGATCATACATACATGAAGAACCCTGCTGATTCTCCAATCCAACACCCACACTTGGTACTGTGACACTAGAAGGAACACACCATTGCTCACCTCACACACAGAAGGAGCTTATAATATTGCTCTCTTACTCTCTAGCACAAGTTTACAATGCAACCATGAGTCTATTATATAGATCTCATCCAAATAATAATTAGACATCCAATTACAATAATTAGATCTGTAGCTCTTAGTCTAAAATTAGCTCTTGACATGTAAACACTTGGTTCGTCAACTAACTATCCGTAATACTCGCAGTTCAAACTACACAAGCGACCGATGTCGGTCCCTATCTGCCTGGGGGTTGTCGACGCCGGCCGATCCATGACCGACGTCAGTTGCTTTCTGTCTCCTCTTTGCCGACGTCAGTTGGCCTGACTGACGCCGGCGACTATGACAATAGCAAACTCTTCTGCAACCTCCTCCTCTGTTTGCATCAGTGAAGCTTTTAGCTCCACAACCTAACAATCTCTCACTTGGAGATAAATAGCTGCACTGTACCTGTACTTATACTCTATCTAATCTATTTCTTGGCTTGTATCCCTCTTCAAGCTCAATCCTAAAGACAACTCACCACACAACCTGTGGTGCACATCTTGTCATTCGAGTACCCTACCACATCTGAACCTACAATCCCATGTAGTGAAGTCCTGACCCTGCATGTATATCTGATGCTGGTCCCTCTCAAATCCCTGAGAACCCACTTCCCTGAACTGGCTCCTAACTCTCTGACAACACCCACTATTTGGGCAAACTCAGGTTTATAACAGACCTCATATGATTTCGGACACTGAACTGTCCAGCCCTTAGTGTGCTTCGGCTCTGCATCCTGACCTCGCCAACACTTGATTCACATCAGCTCCCACTGGAGACAAAATCAACCTGTAATCTCTATGCCTCCCATGCCAAAGAATTTTGCTGCTCCAAATTCTTCATAGCAAACTACTGAACTAATCTTACCCTTAGCTCAGCAAAACCCTGTATGTACAACCCTACTAGCAAACATACCATCTACATACAGTAACAGAATGATGTCATGACTCATCATCCACCTGGTAAGACAAACCACAATAGTTACCCTGACATTGACTAAAGTCATGCTTTGTCATCCCCCTGTCAAAACCTGTACCACTGTCCTATAGCTTCCTCAAGGCCATATGACTTGGCCTTCCATCTCACGTGTTCGTTCTCTCTATTATTCAACTAAGGTATCCATTCATCTCTATGCTTTCATACCTGCTGACAACCCTACCAAATCTCCACTTGGTTCTGCATCATATACCTGCCATGCTCCCACTATTTCTTGGATCCTTCCTGCTCTACAATCAACAACAAGTATAAAGAAGAGGAACAATGAATTTGAGGCTTACTTACCACTTCAGTCCTCCATATAGGCGTTTGAGACTCCTTGACAGCTTGCTGTCCACCCAAAATCCATTACAGTGACCAACCTCGGTCACCACACAGTCTGCATCCAATCGACATCAGTTCTTGCACCTATCCCTGACTACCGACCCTACCGATGTCGGTGTCTCCTGTTGTCGATGTCGGTCCTCATGACTGATGTCGGTCTTACCTACTGCCGACGTCGGTCTTATTGATCGACGTCGATCTTGCTCTGCCCGACACCGCTGGCTTCGGTCTACACATGACCAACATCGGCACCTATTTTTTTGATGCCGATTCCTCCTGACCGACACCGGTATCTGTGTTCGCCTGTGAGTGATGAATTTTTACCCGCGAGCTTCTTTGAATCAAAACCCATGTCCAAACTGCCCTGCTCAGATGTATCTAGCCTTCTCCACTGATCTCTGTTCGCCATCTCCTCCAAAAACACCAAGGCTTTCCAGTTCTTAAGCCTGTCAAATATATCAGTCTTCCTCTTAAGAACATGCATCTCCTTCTTGCTCATGTGACCAAGCTTATGAAGCCACATCTCTGCAACAGAAGAAGAATTAGTAATATAAATAAGTAGGTAAAGAGTACCTATTTTCTTACCACCAGCTAATTCAAGTGCAACCATTGTGAGAGTTCTTATGCATCTCTCATCACTCGATTTTTTTGAAAAAATTAGCCACATCTCCAAGCCTGGGACCTGCATGACCTCCTTCAACACTTGTGTGTTATCCACCTGCAATTTTAGCATCACTTCCCCTTTGCCGATTCTTTAGCAAGGCTCACCAGCTCCTCTCCTTGGGGCTACATGGAAAGAGGCAACCGAATCTGTTATCCAAGATTCAACTTTATCTAAGAAATCTCCCAGAGCATCCTGTGCAACAACCCCTGCAACATCTGCATCTTTAGTTCTTTCATGCTGATCTACTATCAACCAACAATATTGTTTTACCTGCTCTTTCTTTCCATAAGACCGTTGGTGACCATCTGTGCTTTTCAACTCCTCCATTCTTAGCTTACTTTGATCTGCCATTGCTCTACTCCCACTTAATTAGAAACTCCTGAGAGTGACCTATAACCAAACACAAAACCTGCTCATTGCAACCTTAGCTCTGATACCACTTGTTGGGATAAATACCGAAAGCACACAATTGATTACCAAGCAACTTAACATGCAAAAATTAAACCAGAATACACAACTAGAATTCAAAAATAACACATGATATGAGAGACAATACATAACTTATATTAAAACTCTTTCAGAAGGAAATACAACAAAGAAGGCTACCACAGTTCTTCCTTACACACCTCTAGGGCTCCCACACCTCTAGGGCATAAACAGTAAATCTTCTCTCAAAGCTCTCTTTCTTAGGTCCCAACACCCAACTCAAACACAGAGTTGGTGTTCACCTTACACCTGTGCTTCATGCACTCCACAAGTGCTCCACGCACTCCACAAGTACACAAACGTAATTCAAGTAGATCTCCCCTGAATCTACAACAACCTGCACCTCAAAAGACCTTACTTATGGAAGGAACTACCTTGCCTTCCTCTTTGCTCTCTCTGAGTACACATTATACTCCAAGTAGATCCCACCTGATTCTGCTCTCTGTTGTGTTGCTGTCTTCTCTGATCTTGCACACCTTCAAATCAATCTGATTTTGCACACCTGTGAACCTTGACCTTGCACACACATACACCTGCATATCAATGATTTTACTTACCATGTAGATCTCCTATAGAAGCCATGCTCACCTGATGACCAAGATCATACATACATGAAGAACCCTACTGATTCTCCAATCTAGCACCCACACTTGGTACTGTGGCACTAAGAGGAACACACCATTGCTCACCTCACACACAGAAAGAGCTTATAATATTGCTCTCTTACTCTCTAGCACAAGTTTACAATACAACCATGAGTCTATTATATAGATCTCATCCAAACAATAATTAGACATCCAATTACAATAATTAGATCTATAGCTCTCAGTCTAAAATTAGCTCTTGACATGCAAACACTTGGTTCATCAACTAACTGTTCGTAATACTCACAGTTCGAACCACACAGGTGACTGACGTCAGTCTCTGTCTGCCTGGGTGTTGCCGATGTCGGCTGATCCATGACCGACGTCGGTTGCTTCCTGTCTCCTCCTTGCCGACGTCGGTTGGCTTGACCAACACCGGCGACTGTGACAACAACAAACTCTTCTGCAACCTCCTCCTCTATTTGCATCAGTGAAGCTTTTAGCTCCACAACCTAACACCCTCCACAAGGACTGTTCAAGCCTGAAACTATCCTTCGGACTTTTGCAATGGTCCATCTGCTCCTCACCTGCCCTCCACAAGGGCTGTTTGTCCTTGGTTTAATTTTTCTAAGGAATTCTCTTTATCTGATTTTGCTCGATGCCCTCCACAAGGGCACTTGGCTTTGTTCATTGCCCTCTGCAAGGGCACTTTTTCCTTTGGCTTTGGGGCAGCCCCTTGAACCTACCAATTGAACCAACTTTAGTTTAATAGTTCAATTGTTCAATCAGTTCAATCTCTTTATTTGACTAAGTGTTTTTGATCTCTTAAACCAAATGCATTGAACCATATGGCCATTGAACCTGTTGAACCATGGAACTCATTGAACCTTTGAACCAAAGTGGTTCAATGGTTCAACGGTTCAATGGTTCAAGCCTTCTTCTCTTTGATAAGTGTTTTGAAGTCATTAAACCTTGAAGCGGTTGAACTATTGAACCTTTGCCGAAGTGCTTAAGTCTTGCTGATGATGTTGAACTTTGAACCCATTAAACCCTTGAACCTTTTTCGTTCAAGGTTTAATGGTTCAATGGTTCAATCTTTGCTTAGAAGCTTGTCGATGAACTCTTTTGGTTGAACGTTGTCATTGAACCAACCTTGAAATCACCTAAGTGTTGAGAGCTTGCATCTTTCTTGCAGAGTCCATAGAAATCAACCTACGAAGTTTGTAGAACTGAGTCTGTAGAAATGATTCGGTAGAACTTGGCTTGCAGAGTCTATAGATTTTCTTCTTGTAGAGTCTGTAGATTTCTTCTTACAAAGTCCATAGAAACTGAGTCCGTAGTTTTCTCTAAGTTTTCTCTCGAGCCTTCAAAGAGTCCGTAGAATTCCTCCGACAGAGTTTATAGAAATGAGCCTATGGAGTCTGTAGTTTCAAGATTACAGAGTCTGTAGATTTTTAAAAAGCTTGAAGAATGGAGAATTTGAATGCGTAGAATAATTTTTGAGAAGGCAAGAGAGATTTTTTGGCTTGTAGGACCAAAATAGTTCATGTGTTGTCCCAAAAATGAGTGATATTTTTGGGGACAACAGCTGGCTCCACTTGGAGAACTTCTTTCAGTTGAAAACTTGGAACAACTGAGGGGAGTAGAAACCAGAATCTCCAATGCCTTGAAGTATGCCATTGGGCTATGAAGTCATGCTACCTAAAAAGAAAGGTACTAAAAAATGAAAATAAACAACACAAAGTAGAACAAAAGACTATACAAATATACATATGTACAGATAAACTTATCTGATACTTCAAGAATTGAAGTTATTCAGATGTTGCTCATTATGAGATAATGAAGATGGCGTTCTATCTTGATAAATTAGCAAGAAACTATTTTGTCCCCAAAATTAGTGACGGGCGAATGGAGCTCTCCACCAGAAATCACATTTTTTTGTGTACTCCTTTTGGTTCTCTCTTCTTGTGCCATGGCAAGACGTGGTCTCCAATCTGAAAATCATAAATCCTTGCTCTCTTGGCAAAGAGTTCCTCTTCCTGACTTTGACATGCAGCAGTATGGTCCACTACCATATCTTGTTGTTCTTTTGTTTTAGTCTAGCACATGATTTGATTGTTAGCATCAAACTCTATATTATTGGTGTTGTTGAACTGCAACTCATGTGAAGGAGGAAAAATATCTCTTTGAGGAGATATCAACACCATTTCAGCTCTAGCACCGATAGAGGAATTACTACCATCAAATTACTAGATCCAAACATCATCAAAAATTGATCTTCTATCAAATTTTTCTTCATTAGAGAGGGAAGATCCTTTTTCATCTGTACTACACCCTACCAATTCTTTTAATATTTTGCTTGAATCAATCTTTAGATCGCCACCTACAAGACTTTCATCAGCTAAAACATGAACATCTTTTGTGGATAAGAAGTAATTACCCCTGCCTGAAGACTCAAATAGAATCTGAGCTTCAGGGGCTGATGTCTGAGTGACAACATATTTTGCCTTCTTTTCAGGGAGTAGCCTCTTCATGACACCTTTGACAGAGATCCTTGCTTTAGATAGGTCCATGCTCAACTCACTGTCCACATCCTTGCAAAATTTTTGTCCCAGCAGAATGCCATATGAGGCTGAGATGTTAGCCATCAGAACTGTCATCTTGATTATTTTTTTTAAGAATGTTGCAAATGCAAATTGGGCGTCCTTGATTTGCCCTAGCAATGACACTTATTTGTTCTCCATGGAGAAGCATCTCCCAAATGTCTTGATCAATATGAGGCCAAGAGATTCTATCACTTTGGCAGGCATGACATTGTCTGAAGCACCAGAATCAATGATGCAATTACTCAGCTTGTGACCATTTATCAACAGGGAAACATAGAAAGACTCTTTTTTCTTAGGAGTAGTAGGAGTAATGACAAGATTGTTTAGGATGAACATATTCTTTGGGGGATCATGAGTTACTTTTCTAATCTCTTGTCCTGTGGGGATGGCTATATTCTTCACAAACACCACCAACCTGTCCAACTACTCAGGGTTGGCTTGTAGAAATTCAAATTCAGTCATTTAAATTTTGGTTTTTTTGACATGGTCAATTATGTCAAATGACTGCAATGGACTAGAAAGAGAGGATGGGAGTTCATCCTTTTAGTTTTTGGGAGGGGGTGCACTAGCCCATCAATTTGAAGTTGAAGGTACACAAATGTTTGGGGTACTTAGTTTTTTAGCAACCACTGGGGCCTTTGGCTAGAAAGGTAGAGTGGTTCCACGCTTAGAAATTGAAATTGCTAGTTGAGGTCATTCCTCTGTCTTCTCTTTATCAGCTTACTAAGCTGACTGATTCTTAGACTAGGTGAACACAGCATATGATCTCTCATTTGCTTTACCTTCAGTTCTGAGTTCATCTTGGTAATTTAGGAAACTAATGTTGGAGTTGCTAGTTGACTCTTCTTAATCCTTTGTGAAGAGATCAACATCATTTTCTTGATCAAACTAAGGTTGAAAAGAGAAATCGTGTTTTATTTCTAAATATCCAACTGCTGAGTTGGTTAGAGGTGCTTCAAAGGTAAGGTTCCTCTATGGGAGAGGAAGATGATTTGGCTACCCTTGATTCCTTACAACATTGCTTTGATATGCCTGATTCTGAAATGTCCTCCTTGGCATATCCTGATTAGGAGTAGACATAATTTGGGTCATTTGTCTTTTCAAGGCTAGCAGTTTGTTGTCTTCAAAAATGTCAACTCATTTTTGAGACAACATATAAACTATTTTGGTTTAATAGACCAAAATCTTCTCTCCCCTTTTCAAAAAATTATTCTGAGCATTCAAGTTCATTTTTCAAAACTTTCCTAGAAATCTACAGACTCATTTCTATAGACTCTGTAGGCTTAAATCTACGAACTCTGCAGATATGTTTCTACGGACTCAAAATGCTTGAAATCAATAAGTTCAATAGGTTTAAAGGCTTCTATAGGTGAGTTCAATCAAAAGAACAAATTTATAACACTTAGTCATTTTCAGGATTCGTTCAATGCCTTGGTTCAACCAAAAGAGTTCATCTGCAAGCTTTTATGCAGTGTTTAAACCATTGAACTGTTGAACCTTGAACCATTTTGGTTTAACGAGTTCAATGGGTTCAAAGGTTCAATGTTATCAACAAGAGTTAAGCGCATTTGTCAAGGTTCAAAGTTCAACCGCTTCAAGGTTCAACGACTTCAAAACACTTATCAAAGAGAAGAAGGCTTAAACGATTGAACCGTTGAACCACTTTGGTTCAAAGATTCAACAGGTTCAATGGTTCAATAGGTTCAATGCATTTGGTTCAAGAGATAAAAAAGACTTATTCAAATAAAGAGATTGAACTGATTGAACCATTGAACCGTTGAACCAAAGTTGGTTCAATTGGTTGGTTCAATCGACAGGTTCAAGAGGCTGCCCCAAAGCTAAAGAAAAAAGTGTCCTTGCAGAGGGCAGTGAACCAAGCTGAGTGCTTTTGTAGAGGGCAATCAACCAAGCTGAGTGCCCTTATAGAGGGCAATGAGTAAAGGTAGACACATGAATTCCTTTAGAAAAGTTCCTGTGGCAAAGTTGTTAAGGACCATTTCCTTCAGACAAAATGTCTGAAAGAATTCACCGAGGAAGAAAGCTCGAAAGTAAGAACCCAGTGGAAAATCGACTAAGGCAAAACAAAGGAAGATTTCCTTCAGATAAATTGTCTGAAGGAATTCTTTCAGACTTTTTGTTTGAAGGAAAAGAGCGACAAAAATCCATCTTTGAAAAAAGAGAGATGGATGGTTTATCCTACCCCTGAGTGTTATTTTCTGCTTATATATATAGTATATAGCTCCTGCATATTTATAGGGAACCTCCTCTTGATGAGAGGAGAGATTTATCCCCTTTTGATGTAGTAAACCTGCAAACTTGGCTAACCAATCTCCCTATGCTGTGGTTGAAGAGACCTATTTTGCTCACCAGTTAGTTAGTTGACAAAATATTCAACCAACAGTTTTTGGCAACTCTGCTGTGAAAGAATGCGTAGTTTGAAGCCTCAAGCTCCAAGCTGAAGTAGTACTAGTTCTTTTTTATTTTTATTTTTACACTCTTGTAGATCCATGGTATACATGAAGCTAAAGGGCTAAAGGTATTGTTGACCCTGTATTCGATTTATGGCTTAAAGGTATTGTTGACCCTGTACAATAAAGTAATTTTGATCTATTTCTTTCACCATCTTGCCTCTAACGAACCAGGAGCATTCCTCCTACTAAAGTCAAGTCTCCATTATTGGGCAAAGGCTTCATTTTCACTATTAAAAAAGCTTTATCAATACTTACCCCACTGAGATTTGTTATTACACCTTTCCATAGTCATACAATGGCAATTCAAGGCCCTTGGGTTAACTCTTTTGGCCCATTCAATTTAACTCCACCTCTACATGAGCTACCACATAGTTCAATTTTTTTTTTAAAAAGTTTTATGGTGATGAGAAGGTTCATCTTGATGAATATATTACAGCCTTCAGCATAGCTTGTGGTGTAATAGGTGTGGAGTATGAAGATGTAGTAGTCAGGTTGTTCGTGGAAACTTTACAAGGTGCTACTGCAGACTAGTTCTATTATCTGCTGGCCCAGACTGTGACTGACTGGAATACCCTCAAAGCCAAGTTTGAAGACATATTCAAGCCTGTAGAAGATGCACATGCCCTGCTATCTCAACTCACACAAATGAAGAAGGAACCTCATGAACCAATGAGAGATTTCATAGCCAAGTTTGACAAATTGAGGAATAAGATTCTTGTAATTGCTCAGCTAACACCTGAAAACCTCAAATGTTTCTTCATCAACTCTTAGCTGCTTGAAGTAAGTTTTTTACTGAGACGTGCTGGCCAAATAGACCTTGCTACAGCTCAGAGTTTGGCCACTGAGGTGGAAGATGACCTTATCTTGGTAGGAAAGATAAAGAGAGATCCTAACAAAGGTAAATCTTCCTCATCTTCTGAATATCCATCTATAGGTACCACTAATCTAATGGTGCATAAGCTGACAAATGAGTTGATAGCTCTCAAGAAGCAAATGACACAAGGGATATCTTCAGTGCCTTCGTATAGAGATATCCCAAGGAGGACATTCCTCAATCAGTCATACCAAGGCAATGTTGCCAAGAATCAAGGATAGCCAAATTGTCTTTCTCCCCCATAGGGGAAACTTGCCATTGAAGCACCCCTAACTAATTCAACAGTTGGATATCTTGAAATAGAATCTAATTTCTCTTTCCATCCTGAATTGAACTAAAAAAATGATGCTAATCTCTTCATTGAGGAAGAAGAAGAATTAGCTGGCGACTCTAACATTGGTTTCTTAAATTACTAGGATGAACTCAGAGGTAAAGGTGAAGCAGTTGATGGATCATATGCTGTGTTCACTTGGTCTAAGAATTATTCAGCCAAGTAAGCTGATAAAGAGAAGATAGAGGAGCAACCTCAACTAACAATTTGAATTGCTAAGCGTGGAACCACTCTGTCTTTTTAGCTAAAAGCCGTGGTGATTGTAGGAATGGTAAGTACATCAAACATCTCTGCACCTTCTACTTTAATTCTATAGATTAGTTCCACCCCTCCTAAAAACTAGAAAGATGAACTGCCTTCCTCTATTCTGAGTCTATTTCAGTCATTTGACATAATCGACCATGTCAAGAAAATCAAAATTCAAATGTCTAAATTTGAATTCTTGCAATCCAATCTTGAGCAGTTGGATAGGTTAGTTTAGTGTGTGAAGAATAAATCCATCCCTACAAGACAAGATGTTAAAAAAACAACTCATGATCCCCCAAAGAACATGTCCATCCCAGAAAATCTCGTCATTACTCCTCCAGCTGCCCCTAAAAAAATAGAGCCTTTCTATGTTTTCCTATTGATAAATGGTCACAAACTAAGTAATTACATCATAGACTCAGGTGCATCTGACAATGTCATGTCTGCTAAGGTGGCAAAATATCTTGGACTCACGTTGACCAAAACCTTTGAGAGATGTTTCTCCATGGAGAACAAATAAGTACCTTTGCTAAGATAAATCAAGGACGCCCAGTTTACATTTGAAGTATTCTCAGACAAAAGAATTAAGATAACAGTCCTAGTGGCTGACATTCCAGCCTCATATGGCATTCTTCTTGGATAAAATTTTTGCAAAGATGTTGAAGAATTGAACATGGACCTATTTTAAGCGAGGATCCCTGTCAAAGACATCATGTAGAGGCTACTTCCTGAAAAAGAATCAAAATATGTTGTCACTAAGACATCAGCCCCTGAAGTTTAAATTCTGTTTAAATCTTCAGGCATGGGTAATTAATTCTTAACCACATAAAATATTCATGTTTCAGTAGATAAAAACCCTGTAGGTAGTGATCCAAGAATTGTCTCAGATGAGACAACAAAAAAATTAGTAAGGTGCAGTACAAATAAAAAATGATCTTCCCTCTTTAATGAAGGAAAATCTAATAGAAGATCAATTTTTGATGATGTTTGGATCCTAAAATTTGATGGCAAAAATTCTTCTATTGGCTCAGGAGATGGGATTGTGTTGACATCTCTTCAAGAATATATTTTTCCTTCTTCATATAAGTTATAGTTTAGCAACACCAATAACATAACTGAGTACAAATCTCTATTGCTTGGATTGAAGGCTACTCGAAATAAAGGCATCAAACTCCTTCATGCCAAAGAAATATTGAACTAGTAGTTTGTCAGGTAAGAAACCTGTATCAAATCAAAAACAAGATATTACACCACTATTGCAATCTAGTCTATGACTAATTTTAAAGCTTTGATGCTTTCAACATCTCTGTCATACCCAAGGAATTCAATGATTGAGCTAATGCACTGGTCATTTCAGCAAATCTCTTAGTTCCTCACCTAGACTTCAAAAGAAACATGTACACTATTAAATTGGTCTTTAGACTAAGTGTGCCCGATAATGCCAATCATTGGCAAGTGTTCAATGGCGAAAACCAAATCATCACCTTTCTGAAACAAAAAGATAGATTCAAACATCTTGACTTCAAAAATAGTAAGCTCCAAAAACTCAAATCAGCCCCTGAAATAAATTTAGACGTAGATAAATAATTCCTATAGTGAAAAGGGATTAAAATTTTCAAAGGACTGATTTCTCTTGAGAAACTGTTTGACAAGCATGACAGGTTCATCAAATAGCAACAAATGGATTCAAGCTCCTTCCAGGGGTTTGATTAGATAAATTTGGGTACTAAAGAAAATTCTAAGATGGTGAACATTGGAAAGTGCTATACTTCAAAGGAAAAACTCAAATTTACTGACCTACTTCGCCATTACATGGATGTTTTGGCATACTCTTATGATGATCTGAAGTCGCTCAGGCCTGAGAAAATTCACTATAAAATTTCTTTCAAGCATGGTTCAGTGCCTTACAAGCAGAAATATCGGCAGTATAATTTAAAGATATCAGGTACTATTCTGTCTGAGATACAAAAAATGCTGAATGCTAGGATAATTTTTTTAATCTATCATTCTACATAGATTGCCAACATAGTCCCTATGAAGAAGAAGAATGGCAAAATTTGCATCTGTGTGAATTTCAAAAATCTGAATCAGTCATCTTTAAAGGATAACTATCTTTTGCCCATCATGGATCAAGTGCTTCAGACAGTGACCAGCTCAGAGATGTTATCAATGCTAGATGGCTTTTTAGGATACAACCAAGTTGAAGTTGGTGAAGCAGACCAACACAAGATTGCCTTTACCACACCTTGGGGCACGTTTGCATATAAAAGAATGCATTTTGGCTTGATAAATGCTGGCACCACCTTTTAGAGAGCAATGGATCTTGATTTCAAAGATGAGATGGGTAAGTTCATTGTAATTATTTTGATGACTTGACTGTCTTTTTTAAGCATCACTCGGATCATATATGCCACTTGTAACAAGTGCTGGAGCACTACCGCCACAATGACATTTCTTTGAACCCCAAGAAGTCTATTTTTAGAGTAACAGAAGGGAAATTTTTTGGACACATTCTGTCCAAAGGAGGCATAAATATTGACTAAAATAGATTCAAGTCTATTCAAGAGCTTACCTTGCCTATAAGTAAGACTATTGTTCACTCTTTCTTCAGAAAGGTGAATTTCTTACAAGGGTTCATCCCTGGGTTTGCTGAGAAGACTCAACACATTGTGAACATGATGAAGGGAAAGGCCACCTTCAGCTGGACTGAAAAAGGCAAGTCAACATTTGAAGATATCAAGACTGCCATTACTCACCCCTCAATTCTGGTTTGTCCAGATTACAACAAGGATTTTATGATGTACAGTTATGCTTCTGAGCACACACTTTCAGTGATTTTGGTTCAACAGAATGAAGGTGTAGAATCTCCCATATCCTTCATGAGCTATCCTTTTAAAGCTCATGAGCTGAAGTATTCAAACATGGAGAAACATGCCTATGTGGTGGTCAAGGTAGTTAAGTATTTTCACTTTTACATTCTTAATTCTCACACTACCACCCTAGTTTCTGATACCATGGTCAAATCCATACTAATTCAGCAAGAGTTTGAGATGAAAAGAGGTAATTAGATTGAAAAAATCCAAGAGTTTGATTTAGTCATCAAGCCAATAAAACTAGTGCAAAAAAGGGGCCTTTGTCAATTGATTGCTGATAACAAATTAGAAAAAATAGAGTATGAAGAAGCAGAGGTGGAAGACACATTGACAGTTCTCTTTATCTCCACCAAAAATGAGTGGTATTCAGGTATTGCTCATATCCTTACTTATTGTGAGTGTCCTACTCACTTATCTTACAAATAAAAAAAGACTATCAAGTTGAAAGCTACCAATTTTGTCTTTTAGGACAACGAGCTATACAAGAGGAGCCTTGATGGAGTGTTCCTTCACTGTGTGGATAAGGAGTAGCAAAGCGGCCAACTTTTAAAATCTTTCCACAATCTAGCTTGTGGAAGACATTTTTTTGCTCTTGTGACTGCCCATAAAATTCTATGAGCCAGGTATTATTGGCCAACTCTTTTTCAAGATGCATATAAGTGGGTAAAGAAATGTGAACTATGCCAGCAGTTTATTGGAAGACCCAAGTTGGCTACCCTGCCTCTCAAGCCAGTGGTGATAAAAGAGCCATTTTAGTAATAGGGAATTGATTTCATTGGTGCTTTAAACCCATCTTCAAGTGCTGGACATGATTATGTACTCATAGCCATAGACTACTTCACCAAGTGGGTGGAAGCTATCCCAACCAAGCATGCTACTTCAGAAGTCGTGTACAATTTTCTTAAGGAGAATATCATTTTCAGGTTTGGGGTCCCAACCAAGATTGTCATAAACAATGCAGCTTGTTTCACTTCTCAAGAGATTACTCAGTTCTATTTTTACTACGAGATCACCCTCTCTCACTCTTTTGATTACTTTTTACAAGGAAATGGCTAAACAAAATTGAGTAACAAGAACTTGATGACTATCATCAAGAAGCTGGTGGATGACAACCAAAGGACATGGTATAAAGCATTGGTTGATGCTTTGTGGGCAAATAAAATTACACCAAAAAAAGAAATTGGTATGTCTCCTTTCCAACTTCTTTATGGTATCAATGTTGAGATATCAATAACCTTGGAATTGCCATCATTAAAATTGGCTAAGGCAATTGAAGATCAGACATATGAAAGCCCCCTTGATAAGAGGATCATGTGCTTGACTGAGCTAGATGAGCAGAGAACTATGGTGGTGGACTAAATTGCTGCCCATCAAAATTTGGTGAAGAAGCTCTTCGACCAGAAGGCAAAAAATTATGATTTTCAAGTTGAAAATCAAGTTTTGTTATGAGATAAGAGAAGAGAACCAAAGGGAATGCATGGAAAATTTGATTTCCTATGGAGAGGCCCATTTACTATTTCATTAGCTCAATGGTGAAAATAGTTTCTTGCTAAAATATCAAGATGGTACGCCCTTTTCATTGCCTCACAATGGGCAGCATTGGAAGCACTTCAATTTGTGAAGTATCAGATAAGATCAACTTATACATATGTATATTTGTATAGTCTTTAGTTCTATTTTTGTGCTTTTAATTTTGTTTTTGTCACCTTTCTTTTTGGGTAGCATGACTCCATGGCCCAATGACATACTTCAAGGCACTGGAGATTTTAGTTTCTACTCCCCTCAGCTGTTCCAAATTTTCAACTGAAAGAAGTTCCTCAACTGGAGCTAGCTATTGTCTTCGAAAATGTCAGCTCATTTTTGAGACAACATATGAACTATTTTGGTTTAATAGACCAAAATCCTCTCTCCCCTTTTCAAAAATTATTTTGAGCATTCAATTTCTTCATTTTTCAAAACTTTCCTAGAAATTTACAGACTTTGTAGACTTAAATCTATGGAATCATTTCAACGGACTTTACAGGCTTAAATTGACGAACTCTGTAGATATGTTTTTACAAACTCAAAATGCTTGAAATCAACAGGTTCAATAGGTTCAAAGGCTTCTACAGGTGAGTTCAATCAAAATAACAAGTTTTCAACACTTAGTCATTTTTAGGATTGGTTCAATGCCTTGGTTCAACCAAAAGAGTTCATCGGCAAGCTTCTATGCAGTGTTTGAACCATTGAACCATTGAACCTTGAACCATTTTGGTTCAACGGGTTCAACGGGTTCAATGGGTTTAAAGGTTCAACATCATCAGCAAGAGTTAAGCGCATTTGTCAAGGTTCAAAGTTCAACCGCTTCAAGGTTCAACGACTTCAAAATACTTATCAAACTGAAGAAGGCTTGAACCATTGAACCGTTGAACCAATTTGGTTCAAAGGTTCAATAGGTTCAATGGTTCAACAAGTTCAACAACCATATGGTTCAATGCATTTGGTTCAAGAGATAAAAATAATTAGTCAAATAAAGAGATTGAACTGATTGAACCATTGAACCGTTGAACCAAACTTGGTTCAATTAGTCAGTTCAAGCGACAGGTTCAAGGGGTTGCCCCAAAGCCAAAGAAAAAAGTGCCCTTGTAGAGAGCAGTGAACCAAGGGAAATGAACCAAGTCGAGTGCCCTTGCGGAGGGTAGTGAGCAAAGTTGGACATAAGGAATTCCTTCAAAAAAGTTTCTACAGTAAAGTTGTTAAGGACCATTTCCTTCGGACAAAATGTCTGAAGGAATTCACTTGGGAAGAAAGCCCAAAAGCAAGAACCCAGTGGAAAATCGACTAAGGAAAAACAAAAGAAGATTTCTTTTAGATAAATTGTCTGAAGGAATTCTTTCTAACTTTTTGTCTGAAGGAAAAGAGCGATAAAAATCCGTCGAAGGATCAAAATCCCGTCGAGAAAATTAAAGCTTGAAGGCCATCCCAAGACCGCTCGAAGGGTAGGTACCCTTGCGGGAGGTTCTAGCCAAGGAAAGTGGACCATTTCTCAAAGACCCCAAAGGGAAAGTTCCCTCCGAGAAAGATCAAACTTCAAAGTGTAGCGGAAGCTGCCATGTGTCCCTTATAAAGTTGAAGCGAAAGATGCTAAGTATCATCTGCCGGGACAAAGTTTCTAATAAGTTTAAACTGTGAAACGTGCCATGTGTTTTGTTATAAGCTCAGCAGAAGCCACCACGTGTCATCCTTTGTGGGACTCAAAAGACATCTAAAGCCTCTATAAGTTAAGTGAATGTTGCCATGTGTCCTCGCCTATTTCACAACAAAACACGCCACGTATCACTTGTTGAGATCAGCAAAAAGCGGCTAGAGCAAATGGGAGAGACACGAAGGAATTGCTGAGGATGACGGGCCCACAGCTATCAAATTCAAGGCAACCAACTAGCCATTGGCTTTCAAATAATGACAGACCCAAACACATCAAATTTGTGACAATAAAATAACTGTTAATCTTTGCAGGCTTAAGCACAGACCCTGTGAACAAATTTAGTGACCGGTCAAAGAGATAACTCGAGGGCTCAAATCACACAGATAAGGATGAAATATAGCAAGGAAAGGGGGAATGATGGAGAAAGATCAAAAATATCTACACATGGAATATGTTTCTAAAAAGTAAAGAAGTCCACCAAGTGGACATCTGAGAGCGCGAACATTCAATGGCGCAGCCTATTTTTCTGCATTGAGTAAAGCAAACAGCTATACACATATTAGAAAACATATCAGGTGGCCCATATTAAAAATTAATGCTTGATTCCAGCATAGCCCATGAACAAAATTTAGAATGCATTAAAGGCATTGAATGCATCATAAGCCATTTTTGTGAAACAAAGCGCCTAAGTCTTTCTTGGAGCACTATATATTGGACTCTCTCTTATTGTTTTAGGGGATCTCTCTCTGTTATTAAAAAATAAACTCTATCCAAATTGAAAGGCATTATTGAGACTTTGAGCTCAGATTGTTGATCATATTTTGTTATTTGAATAAAAAACAAGTGACTTTTCAGACTTTGTGCTGATATAACTTGGTTGTTGGGGAAATTGTTTTTATGTCTATTTTCTTAATACTTTTTTTTTGTCTAATTAAATAAGCAAAATTAGTGAAAATAATCAAGAAGGTGTCTTGAAGCCAACTATGGAGAGACTTTGTGCCCCCACAATTGCCTTTAGTGTGTTTTCTTTCTATTCATGTGTAAAGGATCTTGGGACAACTTTATACCCTCATTATCCTTCATATTTTGTTTTTGTGTAAAGGACCTTGGGATGACTTTGTGCCCTCCTTGTCCTTCGTATCTCACTTTTGGGCAGTTAAAGTGGAGACTTTGTGCTACATCTCAGTCTGCTGGTTACTACGTCTTTGATTACCAATTACTTGTCACTATTTGAATTTTTTTTATTGTTTCCTGCAAGATCACTTCTGAAAGAAGAGAAGTGCCTTTAGCATTTTCACCAAGATTTTCTCTTTTATTTGTTAACATCATCTCTAAAAAAAAAGAGATAGATGGTTTATCTTACCCCTTGAGTGTTATTTTTTGATTATATATATATATATATATATATATATATATATATATATATATATATATATATATATATATATATATATATATATATATATATAGCTCCTACATATTTATAGGGAACCTCCCCTTGATGAGAGAAAAAATTTGTCCCCTTTTGATGTAGTAAACTTACACACCTGGCCGACCAATCTCCCTATGCTGTGGTTGAAGAGACTTATTTTGCTCACCAGTTAGTTGGTTGACAAAATATTCACCTAACACAGTTTATTTGCCAGCTTTTGCACCATTTGATCCATGGTGCCTATAGATGAATTCTTTGAAGTTGAAGAAGATTTTCTTCTGTTAAGATCTCTCCTTATCTTTTCTACCAAGATAAGGTCATCTTCTACCTCAGTAGCCAAATTCTGAGCAGTAGCAAGGTCTATGTGACCAGCACGTCTCAGCAGAAAACTCACTTCAAGCAGCTGTGAGTTGATGAAGAAGCATTTGAAGTTTTTAGGTGTTGGCTGAGCAATTGAAAGAATTTTGTTCCTGAGCTTGTCAAACTTGGCAATAAAATCTCTCATAGGCTCATGAGGCTCCTTCTTCATCTAGGTGAGCTGGGCTAACAAAGCATGTGCATCTTCTACAGGCTTGAACTTTTCTTCAAACTTGGCTTTGAGAGTGTCTCAATCAATCACGGATCTAGCTTGCAGATGGTAGAACCAATATGCAACAACACTTTGTAGTGTTTTCACGAAGAGCCTGACTGCCACGTCTTCAAATTCCACCTCTATTACACCACAGGCTATGCTGAAGGCTGCATTGTGCTCATCAAAATAAACTTTCCCATCACCAAAGAATTTTGGAAAGTTCTTTCTTGCGCTGCGTGGAAGTTCATGTAGAGGTGGAGTGAGGTTGAGTGGGCCAAATGAGTTACTCCAGGAGCCTTGAACTACCGTGATGTGATTATGAAAAAGGGAGATAACAAATCTGGGTAGCGTGTTGATAGGCAAAGCTCTACTGATAGTAGAAAATGAAACTTTGCCTTGTGTTGGTGTCTTGGTTTGGGTAGGAGGAACACTCATGGATCTTTGAACTTGAAATTGGGGAGGGAACAAATCAAAATTTCCTTGCTGCACCAACTCAAAGACAGGGTCAACAACACCTTGGGCTCTCTGGCTTCTTATATAGCATGGAGTTGCCAAATCATAGGATAAAAATGAGAAAGAACTAGCCCTACTTTAACTTGAAACTTGAGGCATCAAATTGCGCATTCTATCCCAATGGCTCTAGTTTTGCAGATTAGATAATATAATAGAGATGGAGGAAGATGGTAAGGCTATAATGATAATGGGTAAGACACAGAATGGAGTCGCCATAGTCTATAATAGATAAAGGTGATGACTGCTTCAATTTGAAACTTGAGGCTTCACATTGCACATAACATCCCCAGTGGAGTCACCAAAAACACTGTTGGGTGAGTATTTTGTCAGTCAGCTATCTGATTGAGCAAAATAGGTCTTATCATCCACATCAAAGGAGATGAGTCAGCCTAGTGTGTAGGTTCACTACATCATAGGTGGACAAATCTCTCCTCTCATCAAGGGGAGGCTCCCTATAAATGTGCAGGAGCTATATATTATATAAATATAAGCTAAAAATAACACTTAGGGGTAGGACAACACCATCCATTTCTCTTTTTTTAGAGATGATGTTCACAAACAAAAGAGAAATTCAGGTGAAAACATTGAAAATACTTCTCTTCTTTCAAAAGTGCTCTTACAACGAATAGCAGGAGTTTTTTCAGGTAGTGACAAGTAACTGGTAACAAAAGGCGTAGTAACTAGCAGACTGAGGTGTAGTGCAAAGTCTCCACCTCGACTGCCCAAGAGTGAGATACAAAGGACAATGAGGGCACAAAGTCATCCCAAGGTCCTTTACACAGAAACAACATATGAAGGATAATGAGGGCACAAAGTCATCCCAAGCTCCTTTACACAGGAACAGAAAGAAAACACTCTAAAGGCAATTGTGAGGGCACAATGTCTCTGCATAGTTGGCTTCAGGACACCTTCATGATCACTTCAACTCATCCTGCTTATTAGATCAAATAAACAAGAATGCATTCAAAAGACAGACATAAGAACAGTCTCCTAAAATGATACAAGCTATAATAGCACAAAGTCTGCAAGTCACTTGTTTTTTCATTCAGATAAAATAATATGAACAACAATTTGAGCTCAAAGTCTCAGTGCTGCCTTTCAATTTGGGCAGAGTTTTACTTCTGGTAATAAGAAGATCTCTTTTGCATAATGAGAGAATTTACAATGTATAGCCACCAAAAAAGGATTGACACTCTTTCCCATGGGATGACCCATGCTACAGTCAATGCCTTCAATGCATTTCCAAGTTTGTCATAGGACTGCATTAAAAATAGGGTAGCTATCTTAACTATGGTGTGTCATTTCATCTCATATATCTTCTCCTGAGTCTGGTTCATCTGGTCTATCCCCTCTGATGTCTACACAACTATCCATTTTGTCTTTACTCTAAAGGACACCAATAGGCCGTGCCTTCAATGTTTGCAAGCTCAAAAATCTACTCTGTAGACTATTCCAGCTCCCAGAATAACTTCTACATAGATATTTTCCTCTTTGTCTCTTCTTGATGTGATTTGAGCTCTTGGGCTATCTTTTCTTGGTCTTGCTAGCTCCTTACGCTCTTCCATCAGTGGTTCTTCCCTTTGAAATTTTAGCCTTTTGCATTCGGGTCTGCATTCCAGCTTTCACAGATCAACAACTATTTCATTTTCATGAATTTGATGGCTACGAGGATGCCACCAGACGTGTAGATCCTAACGGCTAGTTCGTGATGCTCAACTTTGACATTTGCAGGCACGTCACTTTCCTTAGCAATTCCTTTAGCTTTGTCATTTGATCTTCCTCGGAGGGGACCTACCCTTCGGGGCCTTGAAAAAATGGTCTAATTTTGCTCGAGGAGACCCCCTCGTAAGGGTTCCTACACTTTGGGCGGTCTTTGGATGGCCTTTGAGCTTCTTTCGATGGGATTTTGTTCAGGCTTTTCCTTCAGACAAAAGTTTGAAAGAATTCCTTTGGACATTTTATCCAAAGGAATTGTCCCTTTCCTTCATTCTTTCTTCCCGCTTGATTCTGCTTTCCATCAGGATTTCTTTTGGCGAGCTTTTGTCTTTACTTTAGGCTTATTTCTTTGAAAAAAAGTCTAAAGGAATTCCTTCAGAATTTTTGTCCGAAAGAAATGCCTTAATCATTTTGCCAGATTCTTTTCCTGAAAGAGAATTATGCCCTTTGTAAGTATTGTTCAAGCCCAAAACTATCCTTCAGACTTTTGCAATGGTCCATCTGCTCCTCACCTACCCTTTGCAAGGGTTGTTTGTCCTTGGTTCACTTTTTTGAAGGAATTCTCTTTGTCTACTCTTGCTCGTTGCCATCTGCAAGGGCACTTAGCTTGGTTCATTGCCCTCCGCAAGGGCACTTTTTTCTTTGGCATTGGGGCAGCCCCTTGAACTTGTGAATTGAACCAACCGATTGAACCAACTTTGGTTCAACGGTTCAATGGTTGAATTAGTTCAATCTCTTTATTTGACTAAGTCTTTTTGATCTCTTGAACCAAACACGTTGAACCATATAGCTGTTGAACCTGTCGAACCATTGAACCCATTGAACCTTTGAACCAAAATGGTTCAATGGTTCAAGCCTTCTTCTCTTTGATAAGTGTTTTGAAGCTGTTAACCCTTGAAGCGGTTGAACTACTGAACCTTTGCCGAAGCGCTTAACTCTTTTCAACAACGTTGAACCTTGAACCCATTGAACCCTTAACCCTTTTTGGTTCAAGGTTCAACGGTTCAACGGTTCAATCTTTGCTTAGAAGCTTGCCAATGAACTCTTTTGGTTGAACCAACCTTGAAATCGCCTAAGTGTTGAGAGCTTGCTTCTTTCCTGCAGAGTCTGTAGAAATCAACCTGTAAAGTTCATAGAACTGAGTCTGTAGAAATGAGTCCGTAGAACTTGGCTTGTAGAGTTCGTAGATTTCTTCCTGTGAAGTCCGTAGAAATTGAGTCTATAGTTTTCTCTTGAGCCTTGAAAGAGTCCGTAGAATGAGCCTGCGGAGTCCGTAGAAATGAGCCTGCGGAGTCCGTAGATTTTTGAAAAGCTTGAAGAATAGAGAATTTGAATGCACAAAATGATTTTTGAGAAGGGAAGAGATAATTTTTGGCTTGTAGGACCAAAATAGTTCATATGTTATTCAAAAAATGAATGATATTTTTGGAGACAACAATGACATCACACATATAGAAGTATAGATAAACCACATATATATACTCTCAAAAAAAGGGGTCCAATTTTTTTTAATATATCAAGCATGAAAATTAAATTTTAATGTACAATATTTGAAATGCATTGTAATGTGGAAATATGATTCACAATATAACACCTATATTCCCTTTTTAGTCTGCAAAGTCGATTCAAAACTGAGTTGCTAAAAATAGATAGAGTAGTCATATCGATAAACTAATATTTGTTAGTGATTCATTTTACCTTAAATTTATATATGAACTTTATTTTAATTTTTTTGAATGTCTTTACTATTTTTAATGTTTTTATTTTTGAACTCAGTTTATTCTGTATTTATTCAGTACAATAATTTTCATTATGAAAGCCCGTTTGGAACACTAAGTCATTTTAGTGCTTAAATTATTCTAGGTTCTTAGTGGTAGTTTGTATCTAATAGAATTTAAAATAAATTTTAATAATGTTCTTCTCCTCTTGGAAGTATTTTTTCCATCGCCATTTCATAAGGGATTTAAAAACTATGTGACTAGACTAAGAGGTGAGCTAGCTAAGTCTATTTGTGTTGGGATTGAGCTTTTTTGCTTCTACATAAATGGTTAACCTTGATCAATGTCTCCATGGATGAGTGAAATTAGAGTTTTGTTGCTCTCTTCATTTTATTGCGCTTGAAGTCATAGTTGTAGTGTCTCTTTATCATCATTTTGTAGGTGGATTACTTTTTTTGCCTTTAGGGATGAACTTGAGTGAAGATATCATTGGTATAAACTAAACTTAGCAACCCTTAAGTATTGAAGTCAAGTGTAGTGCTTCAAACTGACTCTAGCATAGCTAACATATGTTTATTGTAGTGATTTTGTTGAACACCTTGATAAAACTTACATTCCAAGATTGAAGGTGAAAACCCAAGTATTAGGTGATGTACATTGATTATAATTGCACTCCTTTAAGGATATTTTGTCAGTGTGCATGAGTTATAAGATGCACACAATCTTAGTGTGCATGTATGTGGATGGGTTATTAGTTGGTGTGTTCAATTGTAGGAAGACAATGTTTAAAAAAAATTGGTAGCATTTTTAAGGGTTTTGTTTGAGTTTTATTGAGGTAAATTTTTGGGCATTACATTATTGATCAAATTTCTAATATAGATACCAAATTATCTACATTAGAGTCAAGTCTATATTGGTTAGTGGTTGAAGAAAAGGACACATTTAATGTTGAATAAATTGAAGACATTCCTTCTTTATGATTCAAGCCTTCTAAAAATGCAAAATACCCACCAACCAGTTTAATGCAAAGAAGTCAAATACCTTTACAGCCTTGGTATCTTAATATTGATAATATCCTAAATCCTGTTAATGAGATCACTGCATGGTGTAATACTATGAGGGTCTTTACTGTAGCATCCAATCTTAATCATCCTACTAATACTCTCTTTTCATCAAAATTATTTTGAAGAATTGTTCAAAAATGGTAGAACTCCATGACTGAATAAGAATAATGTTAGGCACAAAATATACTGAGAGGGGAGGGGGTGAATCAGTATACTATATATCTTATTTTCTAATCAAATTATTTTTCTTTAACCACTTAATCACACATTCAAGATATGCGATAAAATTGAAATAATAATATGCAACACAAGAGAGAGAGAGAGAGAGAGAGAGAGAGAGAGAGAGAGAGAGAGAGAGAGAGAGAGTAGGTTTTTACATGGAAATCCAAAGTGAAAAAAACCACGAAGAATAATCTCAAGTATATAAATGAGCACCAACTTAAATTATAAAGTTTGTAAGCATCAACTTGCAGGAACAACAACCCCTTTATCGAGTACCAATATAACTATTTGTGAGCACCAACCTATAGGAGCACCAACCCCTTGCAAAGATTTGTGAGCTCCAACTCATAGGAGCACCAACCCCTTTTGTGTATAAAACATAACTATCTCTCAATGTTGCTTACTTAACAAATGATAGAACTATACAATACCTCTTATTTTTCTCTCTTCAAAAATAAATACAAATCATGCACTCTCTTGAATATTACAAATAACTTCTCAAGCTTTTATTTATAGCTTTCTAAATGACCTTTGGCATTCACCCTTTGTGACCCTTCAATCCTGATGGAAAATGGTGCCAAACTTGCATGACCCTTCGTATCCTTGCATTTAAAAAGCCATATGGTGATCCTTTATAAGTAAAGGCATATTTTCCTCTTTTGTCTTTATTTTAGTGACTTTTCATATTCCTCAAAGTGTCTTTTCATAGAAAAATGTGCCATACCCTTTTTAATCTTCACATGGTGACTCTTGAAATTATTTAAGATGACTCTTCATGAGAAAATACGTCTCATTCCTCTTTTGTCTTTTACTTCATGACTCTTTAATTTTTCCATGGGCCCTCTTTTGACTTACATGCTACCAAAAATATATTTATTAATATTAAATAAATATTAACACATATTAGCTAAGATATGAATATTAAAAACACTATTAAATGTAATGGGGTCTTTATCACCAATAATGTTAGACCTTTGACATTAATGACAATATTTCTAACAATCTCCCCCTTTCTCATTGATGACAAACTCAAACTGAAACTGCCACATCTTGAAACCTGCACATACTACCATTTAAAAAATATATAATAACTCCCCCTTACTATAACAACTTATATTTGTTCTTTGTACATGTTTTTGCACCTATATTTGTACCTTTTATTCTCTCCCTTTGACATCAATGACAAAGGGCCTACCTAGAACTAACACTTAGCTCCTCCTCAATTGATGTTGAACCTCAATGGTAGAAAGTAAAATAAATTACTTCCAACTTCTCTCGTAAATATTCAAATGTGTTTTTTGATAGTGCCTTTGTAAAAATATCTGCAATCTACTTTGTAGCACTGATACACTCCATCTTAACTTGTTGATTTACAACTTACTCTCTCAAGAAGTGATATCTAAAGGGAATATATTTTGTTCTTGAATGCATCACTAGATTCTTTGAAATATTAATAACACTTGTGTTGTCACGAAAAATAAAAATAAGTTCATCATATTTTACCTTGATATCTTTTAAGTTTGCTTCATCCAAAGCACTTGAGTACACCATAATATCGTTGCAATATATTCTACTTCAGATATAGAAAGTGATACTAAATTTTGCTTCTTGCTTAACCACGATACTAAGCTATCACCAAGAAAGAAAGCTCTTTCACTTGTACTCTTTTTGTCATCCAAGCACCTTGCCTAATCTAAATATGTATAAGCAACTAAAGTGAAATCTCTATTTATAAGATATCACAATCCATAATCCAATGTCTCCTTGATATATCTAAATATTCTCTTCACCAATTGAACATAACTATCTTTTAAAGATTATTGATATCTTACAACCATACCTACTACATACATGATATCTGGCCTTGATGCTATCAATTATAAAAGACTACCAATCATAGATCTATACAAAAATTGATCTATAATAGATGAATCTTCATCCTTATTCACCTTATTTCTTGTATACATTAGTGTGCCAATTGGATCATAATCCTCAAAACTAAATTTCTTAAATATTTTTTTAGCATATTTATTTTGAGATATAATTTTTTTTATTAAAATATTTGCGATTCTAAGAACAATGACAATTCTCCAAGCATCTAACATCTCAATTTTTTTTGCATATTATTAAATTTTTTTTTGTTATTTTTTCAATGTTTCTTTCAAAAATGATGTCATCAACATATACCACAACAATCAATTGATTCTCACCTTCTGTTTTGATGTCGAGTTTACTGTCAGCATATCCTCTCTCGAAACCTTGATCATGTAAGTATTTATCAAGTCTTACATACCAAGCTCTTGGAGCTTGTTTCAATCCATACAATGCTTTCTTCAATTTGCATATATGGCTACTAATATTTGAGAGAATAAATCTCTTAGGTTGCTTAATGTAGACTTCTTCTAGATTCTTAATTAAGAAAGAAGATTTAACATCTATTTGAAATATTTTAAATTTTTTAAACATTACATATGCAAGAAACATTCTAATAGCCTCTAACCTTGTCACTGATACAAAAGTTTGTTTAAAATCTATTCCCTTAATTTGAGCATATTCGTTACATACTAATCTTACTTTATTCCTAGTCATTTCTCTATTTTCATTTAACATATTTCTTTAAACCCATTTTGTTCTTATCATATTATGATCTTTTGGTCTAGGCACTAATTCCTAAGTATCATTCTTTTTTATTTGATTTAATTTTTTATCCATAACCTTAATCCAATGCTTATTATGTCTAGCTTCTAAAAAACTTCTAAGTTGAGTATTACATAACAAAGAGAAATTAACTTTCTTAGATTCACATACCATCATTCTTCTGGTATTTATTCTTTCATTTATGTCTTTGATGATGTCACTTTCATTATGATTTATCTGAACATATTTGGATAGAGTTTTGGTTTCCTTTTTTTCTTTCTCATTTTAATTTGATTCTTCAAAATCTTCCTCTTTAATGATTTCAAGAATGTGTACTAGACCACTAATTCTTTATGTTTCATCTTCTTCTATCTTGACACTTGCTCTTTTAACAATTTTCTTGGTTCTTTTATTATAACATTTATAAACTTTACTTTTGCAAGAATAACTAAGAAATATACTTTCATTTGTTCTAGATTCAAATTTCCCGTCTTTTGTCAGTTCTCTTTATGAAGCATCTGTTATCAAAAACTTTGAAATAATCAACTGTCACTGGTTTGTCTTTTCATAGCTCATAAGGAGTCTTGTCACTATTGACTCTCAATAATACTTTATTTTAAATATACACTGCTATAACAACTACCTCTCTCTAATATTTGTCTAGTATATTAGATTGATTTAGCATTATCTTCACCATCGTCTGAGCTATTTTATTTTTCCACTCAATTATTCTATTTTGCTATGGAATTTTGGCTATTGAATAATGTCTCTTTATTCTATGGTTGTCACAAAACTCAATAAATTAATTTGACATAAATTCTTCTCTTTGTTTTGATCTTAAAGACTTAATATTTAAACTAGTTTCATTCTTAACTAATACTTTGAATTCTTTGAAATATTTGAAAGCTTCTAATTTTAAATTTTTTTTTTATCCAAGTCATACATAAAAAATCATCAATAAATAACATGAAATATTTTTCACCTTGAGTACTTTGTGTTCTCATAGATCCATATAGATCAATGTGAACAAGCTCTAACATCTGAGTGGTCGAGTACTCTTTTATTTTGAATCACCTTCTGATCTACTTTCTATGTGGACAAGGTTCACAAAGTGTGTTAGATGGCTTTATAATTTTTAAAATATTTCTGACTGCTTACTTTTTTTTGATGTTGACAAAATTGTTAAAATTTATGTGACCTATTCTCCTATATCATAGCTAAATTTTTTCAATCTGACTCAAACATCTTTGACCTTTGATGTCTGATAACATATATAAATTATTCCATATTCTCTGAGCATCTGCAATCAACACATTTGAATTTTTTCTTCTAATTTCATAACTTTTTGCATAAAAATTTATTGTGTGCCCTTAATCACATATTTAAGTTACACTTAAAATATTATGCTTAAGACCTTCTACATACCAAATATTTTTAGTTTTAGTTCTACCATTATCTAAAATTAATGTATTTTTTTGACAATTTTGACAGTAGTATTATCTTTAAATTTTACTGTGCCACTATTGATCTTCTTCAAGATTATGAACTTGATTGTCTCCTATCATGTGCCTCAAACATCCACTATCAATGAACCATGGCTTTTTATTATTTCTTATATGCAAAGTTGTCTGTACCAACATAGATTTTTTAAGTTATTTTTCTACCATGAACTTGTCTAAACTTTTTTTTTGATGAATGGAGCCTTGAAACTCTAGTCCTTCTTGACTGACTCAAACACACTTCTACAATATCAAGCTATGTGTCTAATGTTTTTATACTTATAACATATTATGGCCTCTTTATTAAAACCTGATAGAGGAGCAAAAGAGTTATGGCTTCTGCTTGATTTTGCATGACTTTTTTCTCTTTATTTCTAAAATTGTTAGCCTTTTTTTGACATTCTATTTTATTATGATCATATCCATTACAATAAAAATAATAATTATAAAAATAAGATGTATTTATATATCTCTAATCTGATTGCCTTTTGTAACTTTGTTCTCTCCAACCTTTTTTATTTGATATGTCCTCTATATTTTTAACTTCTTTTTTTTTTTTTGTAAGAGCTTCAACATAACTCTTTCTTTTTTTTTTGTCTGTGAAAGTAGTGGCCTCTCTTTTTTTTTTCAAATCTAATACCTATTTTATTTGACATTAATATTTGATTTTCTAATATCTTATTCAAGATATTAGTATTATATTTAAATTTTGAATCATTAGCTTCTCTATCATTGATTGCTTTATTTATTTTCTCAAGATTTACTTTAAAAAAATAATTTTAATAACATACCTTTCACATTCTTTACTTACTATTTTTAAATATGCTATTAGATCTTCTTCATTCTTCTTAGGTTCTTCAAAGTGTGCTTGTAGATATTTGATTATTTCTTTTGACTCATTTTTTTTTTCTCGATCTAGAGCTTTAATTTTTGATTATTTTTTTCAAGAGCTTTTAACTCTTCTAAGGCACAAACGAGTTCTCCTTCTAGATTTTCTTCAGCTTCATCCTGTTCTTCTTCTTGATCATCTATACTTTTACTTATAAAGGCATCTTTACATATGACTATGAATAAAATCTCTTCTTCTGAATCACTGACTCCACTATCTTCAATTGAGCTAGGATCTTTAGAATACAAGCTCTTCTTCTTGAATCTTTTCTTGAATTATCCTTTGAAATTCTTCTTGTATGTAGAATTTGTTTTTTCATTATCACCATTATCCTTATCTTAGTACTTAGCTATAAAATGTTGAATCTTTTCATAATTAAAACATTTGAAAGGTAATTTTTCTTGATATTTACCTGTGCCCTTTTTCAGCTTGCAAATAAATATAGCTTTGTTCTCGTCTTCATCATCGCTAGAACTATCACTTGATTTTTGAATCTTAGCCTTCTCTTTCTTTGATTTCTCAAAAGTAGCTTTTTTATTTAAAGGTTTTTCTTGTTCGGTGTGCATCTCATATGCTGTAAGAATACCATGTAGCTCATCCATATTTAGCTTGGCTAAATTTTTTATCTCTTCAGTTATCAAAACTTTTGCATCATATCTTAATGCTAGAGATCTCAAATTTTTTTAAACCATAGTTGATTCTTCTAATTTTTCTCTAAGACCTTGAATCTGATTAACTATTTGATCAACCCACAAAAGATAACGTACTATATTTTCTTCTTCTTCCATTTTCAAACTATCTTCTAAAAGTTTGAAGCTTGGCTTGCTAAACCTTTTCATCACTTTTATAAATATTATCAAGTTTTACCTAAATTTTATGAGCAGATTTAAATTGCATAACTTTAACAAATTATGATTCACATAAACCACATAAAATAATATTTAAATCTTTAGCATTATTTTCACTTACCTTATTTTCTATCAGAGTAGTTATAAGTGTCTGTGGCTCTTCATATTCCTCTATCATTGCTTGTCATATGTCTAATCTAAGGGCCATCAAATAAGTCTTCATCCATATATATCAAAAAACATAATTTTCTCCATCAAACAAAGGTGCCTTATTTGTAGAAAAGCTTTCATGTGATCTAGCCATTATGTTTTTCTGATCTACCTTCAAGCTATAAAACTTTTTCAAAGGAACCTACTCTGATACCAATTATTAAATATGAAATATACTGAGAGGGGGGGGTGAATCAATATATTATATATCTTATTTCTTAATCAAATTCTTTTTCTTTAACCACTTGACCACAGATTCAAGATATGCAATAAGACAAAAATAATAATATGCATCACACAAGAAAAAGAGAGAGAGACACTAGATTTTTACGTGAAAAATCAAAGTGAAAAAAACTATGGAGAACAATCTCAAGTATATGAATGAGCATAAACTCAAATTATAAAGTTTTCAAGCACCAAATTGTAGGAGCACCAACCCCTTTATCGAGTACCAATACATCAACTATTTCTGAGCACCAAGCCACATGAGCACCAAGCCCTCTTGTGTATAAAACACAACCATCTCTCAATGTTTAGTTCTCAACAAATGATAGAACTCTACAATATCTTCTATTTTTCTCTTTTTGAAAATAAATACAAACCATGCACTCTCTTGTATATTATAAATGGCTTTTCAAGGCTTTATTTATAGCTTTCTAAATGACCTTTGGCTTTCACCCTTTGTGACCCTTCAATCCTCATGGAAAATGACACCAAACTTGCATGACCCTTCATATCCTTGTATTTGAGAAGTCATATGGTGATCTTTTATAATCAAATGCATCTTTTTCTTTTTTGTCTTTATCTTGGTGACTTTATTAAAAACACCATTAAATGCAATGGGGCCTTTATCACCAATAATGCTAAACCTTTGACATCAATGACACTATTTCTAACAAATAATTTGTTTATGTACATAATCAAATAGATCCTCATGTTTTCTTGTATCATATGTTAATTAATGAGTTTGTTTCCCCTGCTGGAAATTGAGATGTAGAATGTCACAAATCCCTAATGAAAATGCAACTCTGTTATTTGAAATAGTTTGAGAAATTTGCTAAGTAATTTAGAGAATTAGCTTATAAGGTTAAATTTTTGTAATCTGGATACTATTAAGGTCAAATTTTTAGAAGCCTTGCCTTATAATCTGATTGATAAAGTTGATCAATATATTGATCTGAAAGGCCTTACAATATATTACATGTCTTTAGCTGATGTTATTGATTATGCCAAGTAATAGGCTATGTAGCTTATCTCTAATTCTTGCTCTTACCAAAAGCTTGGCAAGCATCAGGCTTCTCACATTACTCATATTTTTCCTAAAACAACACCATTTGGCTATCACCCCTTTGTTGATTTTAATAAATCTTAGAAGAACACAACCACAACATTAAATTTTAGCATTATTCTTTTCCTTGCTGCCAGTCTTACAACCCTCACTCTTTTCTTGTATCAAATGTTAATCAATGAGTTTGTTTCCCTTGTTATCAATTGAGATATAGAAGGACACAAATTGCTGATGAAAGCAACTCTGTGATTTGAAACAATTTGATTAATTTGCTAAGTAATTCAAAGAATTGGGTTATGAGGTTAAATGTTTTAATTAGGATACTATTAAGGTCAAATTCTTTGAAGCCTTGCCTGATAATCTGATTGATAAATTCATGCAATATGTTGATCTAAAAGGCCTCACAATATAGGGCATGCCTTTAACTGATGTTATTGATTATGTTAGGCAATAGGCTATGTGGCTTATCTCTAATTCTTGATCTTATCAAAAGCTTAGTACACATCAGGTTTTTTGCATTGCTCTTGTTTTTCTTAAAACAACATCATTTGGTAATTGCCCCTTTATTACTTCTAAGAAATCCTAGAAGAAGTGCAGACACTAGCTTAAATATTAGTGCCATTATTTTCCTCATCACCAATCTTACACCCATACACATAAGATATATTCATTATCATTTCACACCTTGACCACCATCCTCCAAAGGCATATGTTATATCTGCAAAAAAATTTGTTATATTGCCCCTTAATGTCACTGCAAAAATCCTACTATCAAAGTTGTTTATTCCTCTAACGTAGCAATGTGGTATGATATTATTGATGAAGAAGATCTATATGACCAAGAAGATATTTTAAAACCAATTCTTGAATACATTTTTGTAGAAGTGTATGAAGAATAAGCTAATGATTTATAAGATAAAGTTAGTTTAGAATCATTAGCTAAAGAGTTATATAAACCATTAACCAATATGTAGTGGTCAAGGTAAAGGTCTAAGTTTTCATGAGAAATTATAAAATACAAAGCAAATGGAGAATGGTCTTGAACACGTCATGAAGTAGACAATTTCTCTTTAAAGGATACGTATCAAAGATGTTCGAGGTCATAGAATAAAGGCAGACAACCCAATATGTCAAGGATGCCACCCTCATTTCAAAAGCATGTAAATACTCCCATTCATTTTCCAAGTTTTTTTCAACTAAGTGATGTATGGATCAAAATTAAATTCACATAGAAAGATCCTCCAGTAGAGATTAAATCTCCAAGGTGTGATGAAACTTTAAATATGCAATTTAATAATCTTGATCCATTTCTAGATTTTGAAGAACAGGAAGAAAATATATCAGAAGAATTTTATGCCTTCATTAATGAAGGAGAATATAGCCAACTCTTTATCCAAGAGGAAGAAAATTACCAAGAATAAGAAGAATGCACAGAAGAACTTGTACTTCTAGAGAAAAAGGGAAAACAAATTTCTTATCAGATACTAGATCCTTCAAAATGCAAATCGGTATGTAATTTCATACCTGCTCTAGAAGAACCTCAACCCATCTATTTAACATAATTATTAAATGAAAAATTTGCTACATTTATTACTATTGAAATCAATGGTAAACTAGTAGTTGCCTAAGTAGATACAGGTGCATCCCTCTTATTTGCTAAGCCTCTTTTGATAAAGAATTGGCAAAAGCTTAGTGAATCACAGTCCTACAAAATTATGGATGTCTAAAGGAATAGTTTTACCTACAGTCTGTATAAACATCAACAACCTTGTAGAATCTAGAACAAAATCTTTTTCTATGATTTAGTTGGCCATGAAAAATGCCTATAGATGTATGACTAGGAGGAACATTCATTGATGGAAACTCTCCTTATGGTTCAACACTTAAGAGTGTTATGTTTATAATAAAAAATGATAAAATAAGGATTTCTATACTAGTCTCCCATTTCAATGAGTCAGACCCTTGATAACACTGTCCTAAGAGAAATTGAAAACATATGATACCATATAAGAGAATAAATTTGTTTTGAAAATCCTTAAAAAGTTTGGAATAAATTTATAATAATTATGGAGATTAAGATCCAAGAAGGTAAAAAGATGAAGATAGGAAAATATATTCATATCCCTTCACATGACTACCAGGATATGGAAAAATAGATCAGAGAATTAAAAGAAAATGATTTCATAGAAAAATTTGTTTCTCTTTTCTGATGCTATGCTTTTATGGTCAACAAGCATTCAGAACAAAAGAGAGGAAAGAAAAGAATTGTTATTTATTATAGGCCATTAAATCCCATTACTGAATCATACCCATATCCAATACCGGATAGTTCTTATTTGCTATAAAAAGTTGCAAAATGTAAATATTTCTCTTAGTTTGATACCAGATAAGAGAAAACAACTTTCAGTTACCTGTTCAACCATTCCCAGTGGACAGTTATGTCATTTGGATTCATAAATATGCCAAAATATAATAAGGCCTATATGGATAGGATATTCAAGAATAAATCAGATTTCATGCATATATATTGATGACATTTTAATTTTTAGCACTTCCTTAGAATATAATTTATCCCATCTGCAATAATTTTATCATATTTCTAAAGAAGCTAAAATTGTGCTCTCTAAAATAAAGATTCATATATGCAAGATAGAATGTAATTTTATTGGCATGATTGTTAAAAATTTCAAGCTTCAAATCGAGCCTCACATAAAAGAAAAGATTGTTGAATTTCTTGATCAGATGAATAGCCCCAAAATCCAAAAGTTTTTAGGTATGTTGAATTATTTAAACAATTGTTATGAGATTTATTCACAAGATAGATATATATTACATGAATTTTTAAAGAATAATTTATTTTGGTGGACTTCTGAACATTCTCAGGCTATTCATAAAATCAAATATAAGGTTTAAAATTTTCTTGATTTGTATATACCAAGTTTTGAAGACTTTATTATTTATTCTAATGCTTTTGATTTTACTTGTGGAGCTATTATTGTTTGCTTAGTTGATGGAAAAGAGAACATATGTGAATTTTCTAGTGAAGTTTTTAGTGAGGTTGTTTTGAAATGATTTTTTTTTGATAAATAAATCTATGTAGTAAGAAAATAGACCCCAATGGTCTATTCATTATACTTTTTGGTACATATGTTGATTCTATCCTATTAGTATTGATGACTTGGTCATGGAAGAGAAGCCATAATGAAACCACAACTATAAATTATCAATATTAGAGTTTTATATAGTATGACAAATACTAATCATCTAAAGATGTTAGAAAATCTTCCATATGCTAGAAGACTCAGTGGAACTGTACAGTTGCAAAAGGGTCATATTAAGTCTATAGATATTCATTCATCTTGGAAATTATATTGGCTAAATTATGTTGTTCCTAAAATGAAAGGCCATTCTAAAATTCATGAAACAGATGGTAGATTTGTTAGTATCTTACCCAAGGCTCTTTCCTTTAATAATCTCGAATATAAAATCCAATCTCTCAATAGAAGTGAAACCTCTTCTTCTGTAGGATGAACTGTTAGTAAATGATCTATTTTATTAGAAGGATGATGAAATTAACCAAGTAGTAGATCATATTGATTTTCCTCATACTTTTATGAATCTACATAGGGAAAAAACCTTGGAATATTATATAGAAGATAAAGCTACTTTGTATAAGGGAGGAAGATGGCCACCTCATTGAGGTACATATAAGCAACCGTAAGGCACTACAAGTTATTTCTCTTATGAGTTCAAACACAAAAATTACATTTTTATATTTAACTCCCATTTTTCAATTTATTTGATGATTTGTGTAAAGATAATCTGTATATAAGAAATGATTTATCTAGATTTCCTATTATAAAGGATCATGCTTATCATTTTAAGCAAACATGCAATGCTATTTAAAAATATATAAACCATACTTTGAACTATGTCAGACCTACTCTTAATAAGGTCAATACTATTCACCAATCTATATCAGTCTTAAATGATCAACTTTCTAGTTTAGATACCAAATTATTTGTATTATAATCATGTCTAGATTGGTTAGTGGTTGAAGAAAATGACCCAGTTAAGGTTGAAGAAATTGAAGACATTCCTTCTTTACCATCTTATGGAACCACTTCCATCAATTTTAGAAGTACATTCAGGGCTTATAAGAAGCTAAAATCCCCATCAACCAATTTAATGTAAAGAAGTTAGATACTTTTGCAACCTTGGTATCTCAATATTGATAATATCCTAAATACTTTTAATGAGATCACTGCATGGTGTAATAATATGAGGGTCATTACTATAGCATCCAATCTTGATCCTCCTACTACTACTCTTTGCATCAAAATTATTTTAGGGAATCGTTCAAAAATGGTAGAACTCCATGATTGAACAAGAATAAACTGCTCATGTACATAACCAAAGAGATCCTCTTTCTTGATTATATCATATGCTAACTAATGAGTTTGTTCCCCCTATCGGTAATCAAGATATAGAAAGCCACAAATGGCTGACGATAATGAAACTTTGTGATTTGAAATAGTTTGAGCAATTTGATAAGAGATTTAGAGAATTGGCTTATGAGGCTTAATGTTTTAATCAGGATAATATTAAAGTCAAATTCTTAGAAGCCTTGCCTTATAATCTGATTGATAAAGTCATGCAATATATTGATATGAAAAGCGTCACAGTATAGGCCATGTCTTTAGTTGATGTTATTGATTATTCCAGGCAATAGGCTATGATACTTATCTCTAATTCTCACTCTTACAAACATCTTACCAAGAATCAAGCTTCTTGCATTGTTCATATTTTTATTGAAACAACACCATTTAGTTCTTGCCTCTTTACTACTTCTAATAAATCCTAGAAGAAGTGTGACCACCACTTAAAATTTTAGCATTGCTCATTTTTTCACCGCCATTCTTATGCCCTTGCACATGGATATATTCATCATCACCACACACCTTGACCACCATACTCTAAAGTCATCTTCTATATTTTCAAAAAATCCAATCATATCCCCTGTCAATGTCACTACAAAAATCTTGTTGTCAAAGCTGTCTATTCCTATTATTGATAAAGAGATCTATATGACCAAGAAGATATTCTTGAACCAATCCTTGAGGAAATTTATGAAGAAGTGTTTGAAGAAGAAGATAATGATTTACAAGATGAATCTTTTTTAGAATCATTAGCTGAAGAGTTAGAGAAACCATTAACCGATATGCAACAATTGTGGTAAAGGTCTAAGTTTTCATGAGAAAATCTACAATATGAAGCATATGGCCAATGTTCTCGAGCACATCATGAAGAAGAAAATTTATCTTCAAAGGATAGGTATCAAAGACATTCAATATGACAAAATAGTGGCATATAACCCAATATGTTGAGGATGCCACCCTCCATTCAAAAGCCTATAAATAATTCCATTCATTTTCCAAGTTCTTTTCGACCAAGTGATGCTTGGATAAGAAATAAATTAACATGCACACATCCTCCAATAGAGACTCAATTTCCAAGGTATGATGAATATTTCAATATGTAGTTTAATAATCTTGATCCATTTCCATATTGTGAAGAACAAGAATAAAATATATCATAAGAATTTTATGCCTACATTAATGAAGGAGAATGTAGACAACCCTTTATCCAAGAGGTCTAAAATTACAAAGAAGAAGAAGAATATGCAGAAGAAGAACCTATACTTATTCCAAAGAAAAAGAGAAAGTAAATTTCTTATCAAATCCCAGATGCTTCAAAATGTAAACTAGTATTTAATTCTGTACCTATTCTAGGGGAGCCTCAACCTATCTATTTGACACAATTGTTAAATGGTAGATTTTCTCAGTTTATTAATATTAAAATCAATTGTAGACTAATAGATGACCAAGTAGATACTAGTGCATCCCTCTCATTTTCTAAGCCTCCCCAGATAAAGAATTGACAAAAGCTTAGTGAATCATAGTCTCAATAATGCCCCATCAACATTTTAGAGTCCGAAGAACACTATTTTTCAATCATTTTTATAAAAAAAATGTGTTGGTATTTTTTGACGACATTCTCATATATAGTAAAACTTGGGAAGAACACTTGTAGCATGTGAAAAAGGTTTTGGTCACTCTATAAAATCTTAAACATTATATAAAACCTTCTAAAGGTTCTCTTGAATTAAAAGAGGTGGAATACTTGGGTCACATTGTTTCACATGAAGGAGTCAAGGTAGACCCTCAAAAAATCAAAGTTATGATTGAGTGGCCAATGCCAAAATCTGTCAAAAACCTCCACAAGTTTTTGGGGTTAATAGATTAATATCATCACTTTGTGAAGAGTTATGGTAGTAAAGCATCCCCACTTACAACATTGACATTAGAATGAAACAACCACCAATGCCTTTGAAAAACTAAAAGTGACCATGTGTACTACTCCATTTTTAGCTAACCCAATTTTTTTGAAGATTTTCATTGTTGAATGTGATGCATCATGATCTTGAATTGGGGTAGTACTCATGTAGGAAAGTAAACCCCTAAAATTTTAGAGCTATTAACTCAAGGGTAAGAATATCTTTAATCCAATCAATGAGAAGGAAATGATGGCTATACTTCATGTAGTCAAAAAATGGTGACCTTATCTAATGGGTAGACATTTTAAGGTAAAGATTGATCACAATAGTCTCAAATATTTTTTGAAATAACATTTATCTTTCTAAAAACAAAAAAAGTGGGTGACTAACATGTTAATGTACAACTTTGAAATAATCTTTATTAAAGGTAAAGATAATGTGGTTGTTGATGCACTATCTAGGAAGGATGAATCCATTAAGGCATTATTGTGTGTCATGACTATTTAGAAGGCTAAATAGGTGGAAGAGGCCAGATTTGAATGGGAAAATGATGTGAATACTCACTTTAATTCATAGTCTTCAGTTTAACTCTAGCGCCTCAAAAAAATTCACATGAAAAGGGAATGCTTTATGGTATAAAAATTGATTATACCTATGTAATAATTCTTCCTTAAAAAACAAGATCCTTGTCAAGCTTCATTCATCTCATATAGGAGGGCATTCAGGTTTTTTGAAAAGTTATCATTGAGTCAAAAATGATTTATTTTAGGAAGTACTCAAAGGGGATGTACAAAAATTTATGGTTGAATGCTTGGTATGGTAATAAACAAGGGAGAAACAATTAATCTACCAATTCTTTTCTAACCTTTATTTATTCTGAGTCAGTAGTGGGAGTAGGTGTCTATGGATTTCATCACTAGTTTGCCTAGGTCAGAAGGTAAAAATATCTTCATGGTGATAGTAGATAAACTCATAAAATATGCCCATTTTATGTGCCTTATCACATTCCTTTAAAACTAGTAGCATACTTACTTATTTTATACATACCATTCAAAAGCTACATGGCACCCCCAAGATCATAGTGAGTGATCATGATCTAGTTTTTAGTAGTAATTTTTAGACTAGTTTATTTTCATGTTTGGGTACTCAATTAACTCATAGTTCATCCTATCATCCTTAATTTGATGGGAAAACTAAGGTGGTCAATAAATGTCTAGAAGTTTATATTCATTATTTTGCTTTGGATAAACAAGAAAAATGGGTTCAATGGCTACCACTAGCTGAATGGTGGTATAACACTTCATTCCATGTCTCTTCTAAAATGTCTCCATTTGTGTCACTATATGGGTGCTAACCTCCTTCCCTCACTGTGTCATTATAGATCTAGACCAAAGTGTGTGTTGTGAAAGAGCACATCACTACCAACAAGTAGTTCTCACTAGTCTTAGAAAGAATTTAGCTATGACACATAATCACATGAAACAACAAGCTGATCAACATTGTAGTGAGTGGAATTTTGTAGAGGGTGATTGGGTATTTATTCATCTCCAATCATATAATTAGTTGTCCCTAAAATAATAGAAAAAGGACAATAAACTATCTCCTAAGTATTATGGTCTTTATTAGATCCTACAGAAGATTGGTAGTGTTGCCTATAAGTTGGAGCTTCCCCATTCTACTCACATTCATCCATTCTTTCATGTTTCTTGCTTGAAGAAGGTAATTGGCCAAACCATCTCTTCATGGGTTGAGTTTCCTGTATTGGATGAGGAAGGCCATTTCATACTTAAACCTAAGAATATTCTTAATAGACACATTAAATGGCTTTGAACCAGAGAGATTATGGAGTATTTGGTCAAATGGAATAATTTTGCTTATGAGGATGCCACATGGGAGGATACCATATTTTTGTAGTAACATCCAATGTTTTTTTAATGTTGAGGGAAACATTGTTTCGAAGGAGGGGGGCATGTTAAGCTCTTAACATATGTCATATCCTTCATTTCTAATTACATTCCTTAATTAATTATTGTGTTCAACCGACTTGTTAGGATGTAAGGGTGGGATGAATGGGTGTGACCCCCCATTAATTCTTTATTTATGGATGAGTGTGGCTCACTCCAATCATCATATTTGTGAATTATATCTTATTTTAAGGATTTGGAAGTTTCCCCCTCAAAGTGGCTTAAATATATTGTCCTATATTTTAGTTATATTAGGATTTATTTCTTAAATTATGAGAAAAGTCCATTACAACCCATATCTATATATAGGTTACCCCCATAGAGAGATAGGGAGATGAGAGGCCCTCAACCCCATAAATCTACCCTTTACCCATAACTTTGATATCTGTACCATCTATTTACATGTGCCCATAATCAAGGACCATAATGTTTCCCTCTACCGATAATGAAGGTCTATAACTCTAGCCTCTACCCAAAATGAAGGCCCGTAACTCTTCCCTCTACAAATCAATACTATATCAATATGTATGGGAAGCCTATCTATATATGTGATATATTATATGGTATAATTCTATTGCTCATCCCAAATATAGATAGTCTCATTTAACCCTCCTCCCCCTATGGGTAGAGAGCGTTCTCACTATGAGATCATCTAGATTCATTTGGTATCTAGTAACTTGTAAGAATATCTATCCACTATAGGAATCAAACCTATGTCTCCAACATGCAAAGAGGATGTCCTAACCACTAGATGAAAAGGACCCACCTAAGGCAAGTGAATGATGGTGTTTTTGGTGGAAGAGAGAAGAATCATGTGTGATGAATAAAAGAGGGAATACTCATCATATACAAGGGCCCCCATCCATATATTTTAGTACTAGATGACTCGTAGGAGTTGGTGTGTTCCACCATAAAATAAAATTTGAGAGGCTACTAGTCCTTACCCACTATTCTCCCTTTCTTGAATCTATATAGATCGGTTAGGGGTGGGGAGCGATAAAGAGCCGTAGCCATAGAAACAACCATTGTCATCATGGATTATATATTAGATATGCAACATTAATTGATGACATCTACTTCATGTTCATTTTGAGTTTTAGAGTACATCTGAGAGTGTCACATGAATTTCATACAATCTAATCTCTTTAAATGCCATCTAGATATATATTCATGACACCTCTCATTTATTAATGAAATGATAGGAAAAACTCTACTTCATCTTTTTACTCATGTCAACATCTCATGGAATATTCATTTTCATGAGATCGTCAGGGGTTGGGAATAACCCAATAAGACCATATATATATATATATATATATATATATATATAACTTGATGCCATTCTAGTTAGTAAACATAATTTATTTGGGTGTTAAGATCTAGAGTTGAAGGGGATTCAAGATCGAGATAAATAATAACATTCTAGATGGATTGATGGATTTTAAAATGTCATTTTTTGCCTATAGAGAGTTGATTGGGAGTGAAAACCATTCACTTTAGAGGGTGAGCAAGTAAGTGGTCAATGGGCTATTCCTATTTCATAATGATCATACCAAAAATTAGATGATATGAAGGGTTCAGTTGGTAATTGTATCATGAAAATATGGAAAAGTTATCCACTACACCAAAGGTCCTATTGGTTGTTAGTTATTGGTCATATTACTAGCTCTAGTTATTTTTTCACTTTTTAGATCATTCCTCATGACTATTCTATTCCAACAATATCTAGGAAAAACAACTCACATTATTGTAGCATTATTCCTAATGGATCATTATTACTAAGCCAAACCTCCACAATATCAAACCTTAATGCTACTCTTACCATTACTAAAATAAATTGAAAAGGGTAAATGGGAAAGGGAGTGAAATATACCTAGAATCCAATGTGTTACTCGATCGTGTGTTTAGAGTTACTCATCTGGACCCTATATCTCTATTTCTATCAATCAAAGACCTAAACAAGAATCAAAGAAAGGAAACTGTCATGTCTCCTTTTCCAAATATTTTTAATTAAGGAAATAATATAATAATAATAATAATAATAATAATAATTTAAGTAGACTAAATAACTTTTTTTCATAACATTATAAAGGGACAACTTATGTATTAATATTATTTTAAAGTGGACCTAATGTAATATTTTATAAAAAAGTATTTTTAGACACTCCTAGAAGGAAATAAGGTGGGAAAAGGAAACTGGAATGAAAAGGATAATTATAAAAGGAGTTGGGCTCAAAGAAGTCATCCACTACTCATTAAAATCAAACCCTATTCTAGAGCTTGAGCCTTTGTGTTCATATTTTCACCCAAGGATGAAAAACCTTTGATCTATATGATTGGAGGACAAAAATCATATTTGTGGTGATTCCATAAATGGATCATATTTGTGCCAAAAGGTTGAAATTGATTCCATTTTTAGTTTGCTATAGTGATCTTTATAGTTTCTACATTGATCTTTACCATTGCAACATAATTTGAAATGCTACTACAATGATATGTACCACCACTACAATGATATGTACCACTGCTATAGTGATCTGTAGCACTATTATAATACTTATTCACCCCGATGTCTATTATATTTATGATCAAATGTTTAGCATAGATATGTAATGAGTTTTTTTAATCTATGTCTATGCTAAACTTGGGTTGTACATTGCATATTACACACCTAGGTATTTTTGTATGTGTATTTCAATACCCAACTATCTTATCATTAGTATTCAACTTATTACAATAAATTTTTTTAGTGGCATCAAAATTTCAACTTATTTAAATATATTAAATTATAAAAGAATATGGTTCATAAGAGTAAAAGAGATGGGTTGGAACCCCACAATTCCCAGATCATAAAATCACTATAGGCCCCTGAATTCTCAAGTAGGTTCATGTAACCATTTTATTCTCTGAAGATGTGGCTAAGGTTGATCTCCTAAAAAGAGGTGAAAAGGGTCCTGGCATCCCTAATCTCATTCTCAATAGTCCAACAAGTCTGTGAGATCCCTTTAAGATAATTAATGATTTGTTTAGATTTACATATTACCCATATAGGCTACAACTAGATTTTTGTTACTATCTCTAACCACATCCTCACCTCCAGCTGGCCCTAGGTTACCTTTTGAGGTACCATCAAAATTGAGTTTGAAACAACTATTAGCTAGAGGGGTCCATTTGGTTGATTCTTAAGTGGGGTTATTTCTCAAACCAGAATCCCGAGGAAGCTTGAGGTTCCATAGTTTAAGAATACTTAAGTCCTCACCAACAATCCCCTCAACTTTTTTAGGAATCCTATAGGCCCAATTTTTCTTGATAGCCTCAACAATTTTTACTTTTGTGATCAGCTAGTAAGACCTTTTATCTCTAAAAATCATATGATTTCATTCCTTTGATATTCCCAAAGGAAAAGTGTTGAAGAAGCTTCAAGGCCTTATGCTTCCAAGGTGGGTTCCATTATAGAAAGAGGTCCCAAAGGGAAACAAGTAGGACCCAATTTTTTTTAAGAGAGCACAAGAAAGAATGCCAAATGGAGGCAACATAAGTACACTCCAATAAAATATGATTTACAATTTACTTATATTCTATGCAAAGACTATATTTGTTGGGCACCTGGAAGCCCCTAATCTTAAGGTTATCAATAGTGAGAATTTTATTTTGATGAGCTAGCCAAGAAAAAATACCAACTTTTAGAGTCAAAAATTTAACCCAAAATTTGGACTAAAAAGGGTCATGGTCTATAAGGATTTGATCCACCAAAAATCCATATTTACTAGTGTAGTCACCTATGGGATCTGAGTGCCAAATAATCTTGTCCTCTTTAGGAAAGAGACAAATGTGAATATCTTAAATCTTATAATTTAAAATATCTAAGAATTTATTCTGATCCTTTGTTACTCTTGGAAAGACAAGTTATTTCTAGGTTTGGGCTAAGTCATTCAATCATTCAAGGAACAATAGTCCCTCACTTTAATCCCTACCAAAGATTTAAAAAATTGAATAACAAGATTATAATTTTCAATGACCGAGAGATGGAAGTTAAAGATCCAATGGTCCTCCCAGAAGTCAATAGATATTTCATCACCAACAACCCATCTATAACCTTTACAAAGAAGGTCTCTCATTTTAATCAATGCATTCTAGAATCTAGAACCTTGATGAGGAACATATTTCTTTAAAGGAAGTCCTTTGTTTTATTAGTTAGGTACTTAGCTTTGATGACCTTGGTCCAATTATTATCCTCTTTCAAAATTCTCCAAGCTTGCTTCACCAAGAGTGCTCAGTTTGTTCCTTTGATATGTCAGAGTCCCAATCCCCCTCTACTTTTGGGTTTGCATACCTTTTCCCAAGATACCAAGGGGACTTACTCCATCTACTCCTTTATAGACCAAAGAAATATGCATTAGATTTGCTCAATTTTGTTTGTAAATTTAGATGGGATTTTAAATACTGATATCTAGTAAATAGGCATACTTTGTAAGGAATTTTTGACCATAAGGATCTTTCCTACTTGGGATAAATAATTGGCTTTCCAACTAGATAACTTCTTATGAATTTTATCTAGTAGAAGATTCTAATCCTCAACACCCAACCGTTCCTTAGCAAGGGGTTTATTATGTTATTGATACTCAATATTAGAAAAATAATTCATGAAATTTTTAGGGTTTATAAATAACAAGAAATGGACATATAAGAAAGCAATCAATCTAATCAATCCATCCATCTTGACCCCCAATGATCCATCTATTTGGAAAAGGGTTAATCAAAACAACTTTTCAATCCTTGTGAAATCCATATTGAATTGGGATGTATGGTGCATCCATACAGATGAATTAAATGATGTTAAACACCATTTCAGTGTCGATAGAATGTAGTTTAGGGGAACGAATAGATAAGACACACCACAATGAACAAATCATCATCTTTCTCTCTCCCATCTTTCATATTGCTCACATACACCCTATCCCAACCTCATCTCAACTCATCCCAATTTAGCCTCATCCCAACCTCATCTCCTATCTCTTACTTATGTATGTAAAATATGTTTATGGGTTGGAATACATTACTACATCATATACTCCTAATATATATGAGATGCATGACCCCCTCTTTAATTTAAGTCTATATATCAAGTACTAACTAAACTATATATTGTGCTAGTCCTAATGAAACTATTATCTCTATCTTTCTATTTTACATATTGAACTATATACTGGGGGGTCAAGCATCTCTCCCTCCTTAAAGGACCTTGGGACCCTCAACCTTTGGGTAAAGTTAACCTCACTATACCAACCTATCTCCTATCCATTAAAAAGATGTAGGTGAAAGTGTAATACCCAGCCAAGTGGAAGACATATATCTCCATTCTCACACAAGTAAAATTAGTGGATGTCTGATACACTGGATCCATTACCAATAAATTGGTTGAGCATGTCCCCTACCATTGGTTTGATCCCTTTTATATTATATATAATATTCAAGTGAATGCTTCATTATTTGTACATTGAGTGATGCTAACATGATTTGGTCACATGACAATGATAGATAGTCTTAAATGCATTGATAGTTAGATGATTTTATTTACCCTACTCCCTATCCTATGTATCTATCTATATAATTATCAGACAATGTCAAATTGGTGATAGAGCTTTCCATTTATGACTTAAAAATCTTAAAATGACATAAAAGTGGTTAACCAAGGCTAATTAAAGTGTACTAAGTCTTCAGGTGACACATCACCCAATCTAAAGGAATGTTATGGAGTACATAACCATGTTTAGATGTTGATCATTAATGGGAAGACCAATAGATGAATGATATGTGTTATAAATCAAGTGTTGGGTGAGTGGCCTATAAGAAATGTGAGTGCATACCTACCACATACTAGGAATTAATAGAATGGGAAGTTGGACTTGATTTTATAGTTTTGAAAACATCCTATCACCATTGCTATATCTAGTTGGTGGTGAATGATCATGGGCTCCAAATTCAATTATATATTTAGAAATAAAGGGAAAAAATCTATCCAACAACTCAATTTCAAATTTGAAGTGAGATTACAAATGTCATTAATGTAGGGAGATGTATGCATATGCTTATAAATCCCAAGGGGGAACAATTAATGTTTATGATTGCTACCTTAGAAGAAATTTTAGACTCGTTACTTTCAAATTTATAAAGAACCCCTGTATCCCACACCTATGATGCCCAAAGCTTCCTAATTTTCCCTCTATCCTACTCCAATGACCACTAATCCTCAAACCCAAAGGCAAATCCTACGTATAAGGACACCACTTTCTCTATTGGTTTAACTAGGTATAAACACTACAATGATATATTCAAAGTAATTAATTAGGTCCAAAAGGATTCAACTGATGCCAATGACCAACTAAGTAAAAAGATGCATTTTAATCTTATAATAGGTGTTGAGTTCATATAGTCATGTCTAAACCATAGGCATTTCCCTGTGTTGACCTGTTAGGTGACATCCTCCATAAGGCTAACTACATACAGTACACTATCAATGATTAGGTGTGTTCACCCACCCCTTGGCACCATATTGTCAATATATTTGGGAATGTATTCAAGGAATACTACTCCCTCCTAGACTTCTCATTCTTATACAATATAGTGGTAATGTTGGTCTAGATGAACGATCACTATATCTATGATGGCGTCCATGATTACGCCAAGAACCCTGACTCCAAGTGCGTTAACAAAGAAAAAATCAATGACTATACAATTTTCACCCTCTGAGGGGAGGTTTGAGTGGGCATGATCCTACTAAATTATCAATTCATATATTTAGTCTGTCAACATGTCAATGAGCTATGGGTGCCCCTTCTACACATAATCTTCACATGCTTTGACATCCCAAACATTGGAGGCTTGATCAACTTAAAGGTGGTCCATGCCATTATAGACTCCCGAAATGGGGGTGATTTCTATATGATGAGATACCTACTCATCACCATCTATGGGTTGCTCTCATTTAAGCCATCATCATTTCATTCATGGGTTCTTAGTGGCCCACTTGTCTACATGGTATTATAGAAACTGTATGGCCACCAATTTTACCAATATGTCTAGGATATTTATGACCATTTCTACCTAGTGGTGTATTAGGTAGTTAATGAAGCTCCCATGCCCTAGGTCTAAAAATTAATTTAGGACTCTATCATAGCTATTATGGACTACTAGCTATACAAATATGACAAAATGATTCAAGTCATGGGCTTCCTCTAAAACCCTCTATGCCTATCATATTATGTGCCTAATTGATTAACAAAACATGAGATCACCTATGAATTAATGAACAACATTTCAAGGTTCTATATACAACATCAATAGAAGGCATGCCCTCTGATCTTGATCACCATATAGGTTCATGTCTACATGAAATTTTATTTGACACAAAAGATCTCCACTGAGCAAGACTCCTTCACCCTTTGAAAATGCAAGATTTAGAAGTAGGACATTAAAAGGGTGATTTAAGCCCATTTACCGCAATATTTAACTCAGCTCAAAATCAACTATGAACACCAAGCCAAAGATGATGATGAGCTTTATTTGACTACTTCTGATGACTAGGAGGTTCTGTCCAAGATAAAAACTAAGAGGAAGAATAAAGGGAAGAAGGCTTAGGTAGGCCCCTTGGAAATTCCTTCAGCTCTTACTCGGTTCATGTAAGACCCGACTCTAGTAACTTTGATTGTATCTTAAATAATCTCACAGGGTGTTACATTACATTCTCCTCCTCAAGCTCTAGTCCTAGCTCCTACTCCACTTCCAACAAAGGCCCCAAATCCTCAAGATTCAACTCTACCTTTGCCTCCTCCAATTTCTCCTCAAGCTCCACCACCACCTCTTCTAGTAGCAACAATAACTAGTCCTTGGTAGAGCCAAGCTCTATCTACATGATGCTAGGAAATCAAGGCATATCCCACTCAACCATAAATGTTGTAGCCTTTAAGATTTGATATGACTAACAACTTGAAAGTGAGCCCCAAATGAAGTACTCAGCAAGTAATTATCCAAGTTATCCCACTCACTCCTCCATATTCTCCTATTTTCCTAACACCCCTTACTCCCACTGCATTTCAACTCCTTGTTCTAGCATACACTAGTTAGTTTCCATCTTCCCTTATATTTCCCATTGTTTTCCTTCCATATTTCACTCAAATACCCTTATCTTTGGTCCTTTTGAGCATCCTCACTTCCTCATTCCCTTCTACTTCACCTATCTCATAGCTTGGAGTCCTCATGGTGCCTCCCTTGGGCATGCCAACAACAATAGGTGTGATTATAGCCTTTGGGATCCTACCACCTCTAGTAGGGACCCTCTAGGTCCCCTACATCCCCCCCATCATAGTCAGATCATCTACCTCAATAGTTAGATTTGACCCATGTAATAGGTCAAAGAAATAACAAGAGGTAACACATCCTTTGGCTCCATCCCAAAGGCCTTTAGTTATTTGTCCACCTCCTTCATAGGTCTCATTAGTTCCTCCAACCCTAGTATTAGTAGCCCAATGATTAGTTCCCTAACCCCCTCTCTCCCTTACCCAAGGCCACACTAGCTTCTCCTTCAACCAGCCTATCTCATCCCTATTGTTCCACGATCCATTCTTGGGGGTAATCTCACCTTAGGTCAATCTCACCTAGAAAGAATGGTGAGCTCAAATTTTTCCATGGGCCTCCCCTTTCATTCTCCCTTTTTTTATCCCAATGCCCCCTCCACCTATAGTATTTTCCTCTTTCACTCCTTCCACTTCCTCTATCTCCCCTTCATCTTGTCTTCCACCCTTCACCACCATCTCAACCACACCTCCTACATCCTTAATAAGATGAATGGTTTTGGTGTCACATGTATCATATATGGATGTCTAGGGATCTAGATATAAAATAAAGTTTTGACAAATCGTTAGGGAGTATGAAGAGGATGCTTACCTAGAGATTCATATAGGAGGTGAACTTGATGATATGAAAGACCTATCAATATTATTTTCCCTCACCAAGGTAATGATAATTACTAAAGAGGAGATGGTCAAGGACCCACTATTCATCCTCTGGGATAACCATGACATGTCCAAGAAGCTCTTTAAGGACATATAGAGCAAAGTTTGGACTCTCGAGGCCCAAGTGAAGAGTATGTTCCCAATCATACTAATTAGGGAAGTCAAGGATATCCTCCTACTACTTTTATAAATCCTTGGAAAAGTAGTGGGGACTTGCGTTGAGACCAATGTAATTACATAATGAAGGTAGGCCTATATGGAGAGAATCATGGAAATTGATGGGAAATGTTGGAAGATGTAGGTAGTGGTTAACAAGGGGATGCTCTTGGAGTTCAAAATGATGTCAACCTCAGATTTGGGTTTGTACTAAACTGATGCTAAGAACATGAGAGAGTCGATGGAGGAGTGGTTAGCCTTGGCTTGCACTACAATAGAACCATTAGAAGAAGGCAAGAAGAAGACATTGACATACTTCAAAGAGGTCAATATCTCTATACTATTCTACCCAGATGGCACTTTACTCGACCAAGGGAAATTTAGAGTTTACATGAGTCAATTTCACTAGGTTATGAGGGATGAAGTGGCCAAGATGAACCAAAAATGAGCCTGAGGTGTATTGGACCTATCATCTTAGTCCACTATAAGCATAAACCAAGTCTTCAAATTCTAAGCCTCAATGGAAGAAGCTTTCTAGATCTCCTAAAGATTGGTAACTTAGGTGGAGGTGCTCTTTAGGGAGCCTCTAATGAACTTGGCCAAGATGGACAAAGAGTTTGACCTTGTGGTAGCTATGTTGGAAGCCAGAAGCACCCAATCAAATTAGTTTAGAGCCAACCCCTCTTATTCACCTTTGTGTATTTACAAGTGGTCCCCTACAGATTTGTTGTGGGTTTGCGAAGATTATTTTTATTCAAATTTTGAAATATGGTTGTAACTAAAATGAATGGCCATCATGACCTAGGATAGGATCTTCATGATTTTTAGAGGTGATCCCCAATCGTTATCTATTTATAGAAGAGTCATATTGTATTTTAGAATTGACAAAATAATATTTTAAAGTGTTGTTGGATTATTTTTAGGATCTCACCTGCATTTCCTTCACTACTCTAAACTGTGATAGCAATCCAGATTGATTATTTTAGTAGTTTTTTAATGAATGCAAATTCTATTTCTACAATAAAGGTCTCTTTTATGTTCAATTTTCTTTGATCTTCATCTTTAAATGATCAACAGTGCTAGTTTAATTAGATCAACACTTTGTCACTTTATGTATGTCATGATTATGATGTGCTTAGATATTATATTATTTGTGGAAGTTTATTCATTTCTCTTTTCGTAAGTGTTGATAATTTTTATGCCTTGATGCAAATTTTCATATGACATTTATGTGTAAGGAATTCACATTGAAGACATACTCTCAGTTCCCTCAAACTCTACCCTCTATATGTTCTTGGGGGTATATATTTAGTGAATCTTGATATAAAGTGGTATAATTGTGATAGAGTCACTTGGTTCAATGATCATTGCATTGATCTCATTATATACTTTAAGGCTTTGCTTCTCTGCCTTACTTTTCCTTATATTTTATGATTATTGAGTGGTTCTAAAGTGCCCTTTTTATCCTTGTGTTTAGAAAGAACTAGCCTGACATTTAAAGTATTCATAACTATATTTAACCTATGTGAATTATAGTGTATTAAACATCTGGTGGTAATAGTGCATCACTTAGAAACTATTCACATAGGCTCCATTTGTGAAGTTGAATACTAGAATTTATACCCTAGGCTAATCCCAAATCAGTACTAAAATGGTAGATGAATGTTTGTAGTTGTCCCCACCTTCCCTTTTTCAAGGAGAGCCCAATATCATGTGCATTTCATGGTAAGGAGCATATTAGAGTGACCGACACCTTGCACTAGAAGGAGGGATATATACTTCATGATTGTTTTAATTTCAGCCCATTTTATGAATATGTTGAATTTTAATTATTAGTAACAATGTGCTAACTATTGTTTAACTGTACAACATTTTGGAGACTAGTTAACTTGTAATAGACCCTAGTGTCCTATACCAGTAGTTCACTTGTATCAAGAGGGAATTTAATGAGCCCATTAGAAATTATAATGATAGGTTCCAAAAAATTTATAGTCAGGTAAACATGCTTTACCAACCCAATCCTCAATTAGCACATGAAATGTACAAGAATGCCCTAGACCCTTAGACAACCATGTTCCTAAGAAGAGATCCAAATATAACAAACCTATCATTAGCATATGCAAGGACCATCAAAGTGGATAGGAAATTAAACCCTCAGGGCTACAATATGACCCTCATTCATAGTATGCTATCATAAATGCATGCCTTAAACTTCTTACATAACATTGACCAAAATGCACCTATGCCCCAACTACTCCCTATAATGCATCAATTCTTTTTGAGTCATCCCAATTCAAACAAACCATTGGATTTCTTAAACTTAGGGGGTCCAGATCTAATTCCTTGGACTCAATATGTAGTGATGTTAGTTGCAATTAATAACACATAAACCACACCTCAAGATTCCACTAAAACTGAGTTAGATACCATTCAGTTAATTGTATAAAAACTCATCAATGACTTCCTAAGGCTATAGAGACAAATGAGAAATGGTAAAGCATAAATCTCTAACAAAAATTTCATGTATTAAAGGCCAAATGGGAGCTAAAACTTCCCTCAAAACCCCTAAAAAATTTCACCCAATCGGATCCCCAAGATTAATATCTTTCAGATAACCTTGCCCAACTAGTGTCGAGTACACAACATAACAATACATGGAGAGATGGACTGCATGGATTTTGGTTTTACTTTCAAGATATTACAAAAAAATAGAAGAATATGGGGTAGTTCCCAATCATCCAGAATCCTCCAACTCAGGTAAAGCCCATAGTACTACCATGATATTGGAAACATTAAACTTCTCTATCTAAGAAGAAAATGAGCCGAAGGAAGGTATTAGTTAGGTGAAATAATTTAAAAAATTCCAAAGGAACAACTACGTCCTTAGGGGTAGGTGGCAACAATATCCCCTCTCTACCTCAACCCCCCAAATAATGGTGTAAACCCACCAGACTAAAACATTAGGAATGATCCTCCACCTCTAAGACCTCAAAATGTTAAGACACCTATGGAAACCCCACTAGTCCAAAACAAAGGGGTCATAACATAGTCAAGGACATGAATAAAATAAAGGCTAACATTACCCTCCATGATCTTGCCCAAATCATAGAGTAACAAGACATTTTATTAAAATATTTGACTCAAAATTGAACACCATAGGCCCAACCAAAATTAAAATTATCACACACCAATGTGCGTATCCACAATAATAAGATGGAGGTTCTTGTGTTCCTTTTGGCCATATAATTATTTGGAAATAATCTACATAAATTCTTAATTTATTCTAGATCCTGAACCAATGTGATGCCAACAGGTGTATGTGATAAACTCAATCTAGCTCCTATAAATTAGATAAAGTAGTGGTCTTTTTAGACAAATGAAAGGTAAAAGTGATAGGTGAATTATTAAACATCTATGTCTAGTTAGAATCTAAGCCTAGGATTCAACACTCTATAGGAATTCAATCGGTTGATAGCCCAGAAGCCTATGGTATGTTCCTCGATAGAGATTTGTAAAGCCTTAAATGGATATATGGCCACAAATTTCTCACATATGTGGTAGTCTTGGATAGGAGTATCCCAAAAAATATGAGTGGATAGGGAACCATGCATGAAACACATGATCACCAAATACAATAATATTCATGATAAGATAAACCTAGTTTGTTTGGACCTAGGCATCTATGTGCTAAGCACCAATCCTCCAAAAAATTAAACCAACCATGACCTAGCTCTGCTTGGCCTGTGGTTTCTTTATGTAGATGAAACTCGCTCTAAACAAGGCAATGGGGCTAGTGTTTTTCTTATAGATCCCTTAGAGAGGAAACATTTAGCATCCTACAAGTTATAGTTCTCCTGCACGAATAATTTTGATGAGTATTAAGATATGATCCTGGGATAAAAAATTGTATTAAGACATGAGGTAAATGAACTAAGAGTATTGAATGACTCTGAACTATAGTTAATCAGATCATAACTAAGTTTCAATACAAACTATCATACCTCATAAGGTAGAAACATAAAGCATGGGACCTAATTGAAATGTTCAACATGTTCACTATCATCCGTATTCCTTGAGACATAAATGAAGTAACCGACTCGCTAGCATTGGTTGTGGCAAACTTAACCTCTCTAGATGACACTGGACTTCAATATTTCTCTATGGAATGATCTCCTATCTTTCTATCTCGAATAATGTGACTAACTTCCAAGTCTTTGAAGATGACTAGAAAATCATCTAGTTCTTAAGAAATGAGAGGATATGCAAGGCCCAAATCATAGATGAAAAGGATAGAGACAACCTTGTGATTGATTTGGATAAGGATGGGATCATAATCATTCATGGGAATTGGATCCCTAAGGGTATGATTTCACTCAAAAGAGAATTTGATGCATTAGACCCAACCTTCCATGCTAAAAATCCTATGTTTAAAGATTAGAAGTACCGACTCATTAATCTTGGCCCTGTAGAGAACCTTTAGATAGTTAACATGGGTCCAGATCAGATAGACTATGAATTAAAATAATTATAGAGATTATCACCAATGTAAAAGGATGTAATTTCCTCAGCGTATAGAGACCTTAAGGTCTTCAACCCAAGATTAATTACTCACACCGTCCCCTTGAAACCTAACCAAAAACCCTTCAAACAAAGGCAGAGGCTAGTTAACCTAATCCCAAATCCCTTGATTCATAAGGAGGTTCACAAATTATTCTCTATAGGGATGATGTTTCCATTCTACCACTCCACCTAGGTGGCTAACTTGGTCCTCGTGTGGAAGAAGAATGGTGAAATTTGCCTTCGTGTGGACTTCTAATTCAAAATTTGAACTGGGCCTAAGATAAAGACAATTACCCATTACCCTCAACATATGAGTTAATTTGAATGGTGAGTGGGTCTCAAATGATGTCCTTAGATGACATCACATGCTATAATTATGTCCTATTCAATCTAGGAGACATAACTAATATCACTTTCACCACTAAGTGGGGCACATTTGCTTACAAATTGTTGTTATTTGGGCTATTGGTGCAAACTTTCAAAGGGAAATGGACTTCGCATTTGAGGACCTAATAGGTAAGTGCATAATAATATATATGGATGATGTAACCATTTCCCCCTAAATATAGGTCAGATCATGTGTACCAATTAGATAAAGTACTTAAAAGATATAGAAGGTATGGCATTTCCTCAAATCCAAAGAAGAGCATGTTCAGTGTCACTAAAGGTAAGATTCTTAGTCACATTGTCATGAAGGTATTGTTATCAACCTAAAAGAACAAATATAAGTTTCAAACTAACTTTACATAATAGCAAGTAAGATCTAAAATCCTTCTTTGAGAAAATTAGATTTTTACGTAAGTTTATTTTTGGATTTGATGAAATAGTGAAGCCATTGAATGCAATGTTGAAATAGGATGTTAAAGTGTAATGGCAAGCATAATTGAGAAAATATTTCTAGGATATCAAAGATGTTATCATGCAAGCCCTGATCCTTATCATCCTGTACTATACGTAGGACTTCTATGTTTACCCTTTTACTTCAGAGCACACCATTGTTGCTTTCCTCACCTAGAGGTTCAAAGGAGAAGAACAACTGATGGATTTTGAAAACTAATCATAAAGATGCTAAGATATAATATTATACCCTAGAAAATCATGCTTATGCCATGGTTAATAAAGTGAATAAATTCAAGCATTACATCTTATCGAATAGAGTGCATGTCATTATCCCAGACCTGACTATAAAACAAATGTTGGGATAGAATGAGATAGGAGATAGGAGAGGTTGATGGATGATGAAATTAAAAGAGTATGACTTAGAAATCAAGATGACCAAGATGGTCAGGGGATAAGGGCTCACCCAAGTAATCACATAGATATACCCAAGAATCATGATACATCAGGTGAACTAGCAAAGGGTGCAACACTCAGACTAGTATGCCCTGGTACACTTTTTACTTTATGGAAATTCACCTATGGGACTCAAGCATATACATAAAATATCCCTTAGATTGAAAGCTGCTCATTATATGCTAAAGAAAGAAGTTCTCCTTAGAAGAAACCATGAAGGAACCTACCTTTGGTGTGTATCATAATTAGAGTCAAATGACATAATGGAAAGTTTTCATGAAAAATTTGGAGATGAACATTCCGTGGCTATTTTAGAGTAGGTTACTATTGGACCATGTTGTCTAGAGATGTTCACGCTCATATTCACTTCTATGACCAATGCCAAACCTTTGCTAAAATGAAAATGCATGTTTTAATGGTATTATAACCTATTGTAGAGTTTTTTTTAGTCACATAATGGGGGATAGATTTTATGGGAGTGATTAACCCTAATTAATCACCTGGTCATAAATTCATCATCATGAACATCGAATACTAAACAAGATGGTCCAAGATAGTTACAATAGAAAAGATCACTACTTTTAAATTCATCAAGTTCTTAATGACTACCATAATCACCCATTTTGAGGTCCCTGTTTCTTTAGTATGTGATAATGGGCCCACCTTTCAAACTATAGAATTCATAGAGTGGGATTATGATAAAATAATCACACTCAAGTTCTCATCCAATCACTACCCACAATGGAATGAATTGACAAAATCCACCAATAAAAACTTGATTAATGCCATTAAGAAATGAGCTAGAGAGAAGCCCTAAGAATGGCATTGATTACTAAAATTTACCTTATGGATAGACCTCACCAGGTATAAATGAGCCCTCAAGATCTCTCTTTTCCTTATCATCTATATATTGGAGCCAATCATACCGGTCACTGTCAAAGTGCCTACTTATAAGTTCATGTAACAATTGATGGAGTTGGATGATAAAGTGAATTCCACACTCCTAGACTTGATTCAGTTGGAATAAGTTTAAGATGAAGATTTGTTGAGCTTTAACAAGCATGAAGACACAGTCAAGAGGTGGTTTGATAAGAGGGCGAACATCAAGACCTTCAGAATCTTGGACCTAGTTTTGATGTGGGACAAGTCCCATGACAATAAAGACAAACATTCTAAATTTGATCCCCTTTAGATTGACCCATACCAGATAATCAAAATACTAGGCCAAAACACTTTTTGTCTCAAAGATCTTGAGGTAAATGGGTAGTTCCTGAAGTACTATTTATCGCTTGGCCCCTCCAAAGTAATTTATGATTAATCTGAGTAGGAGGCAACAATGTATATATTAGATATATTTTATTTAGTTGTGTGTCTATTTCTATTACGTGATTTTATTTATGTTGTGTTTTTCCCCTTCATCCCCTTGTTTTGCATTATCACTCTAATGCTCGGCCCTTATTAGTAATTACTTCATGTGGTGACCGAAGCCTAGAAGGATTACTAAGAAACAAGAAATCCCAGGTTAAAACCTTTGACCCAAGTGATTCTAGGATTGTAAAAAAGGAATCTTAACATCTCAAATCTAAGAGATCAATGATTCTAAAATAAATAGGTGGATTTTAGAACATCATATACCAAATATGAACACTAAATATCACTGAAAATGAAAGCTGCATAAGATATTTGATTATTCAAGTTGATTAAAGATTGGCTAGCTATTCAAAACTTCCCCTATCCATTTACCTTTGGCTTGGTCTTGAACCCTTAATGGATAAAAATAATAAGTAATGATCTCTTCTTAGGAAACATGGAATAAAAGACAGAGAGAGAGAGCATGCAAAATCTAAATTCTGAGTCTACCTCGAAAGGGATATAAATGTAATCTCCATTATAGGCTTTTCAACCTAGCTGACAGTAGAGCAAGGCCATGAACGAGGCCATAAGAATCTCTATTAGGTCTATGGATGCTCATCTAGAAATAGATCAATGTCCTAGTTATTCCCCCAAGCCATCAAGGCAACAATGCTCTAGAGCAAGTTTGATAACTAGTCCATCCTTGATTACTCAAAAGTAATATAAAAATAAATCGGAATGAAAATTAGTTCTCACACACATTGGTGACTATCTACAAATGCAAGCTCAGTATTTTACTTGATATTATGAGACTTTAGTGCCTCATCTTTTATCTAGATGATAAAAGACCCTCATACAATCTTTGTGATGAGCAAGGAAAGAATAAAAACCTAGTCAGGTTCTAAGTGATTCTCATCACTTTCCAACATAAGTCACCATTATTTGTGGCCAACACGCCCCCCATTCTCTAAAAAGGGGACTCTTTTGAAAATTTCATGAACCTAAGATTTAGAGTTCTTCCCTTTGTTATTGTTAGTGAAACATGCTCAAAACTTTAGAATATACACTAGCTTGATTTTTTCAAGTAGTAACAAACCTCTGTTAATTTTTATAAAATAACTAAGTAGTGTTTTTAATCTTTTAGTATATCATTGCACTAATGTTGTAGGTTGATTTTCATAAAAAGATTTTCCTGGAGTCTAGTTCCCTTCCCATAGAGATAGACTCATTTTTATCTATGACAAATTGAGCTCTTCATATCTAATAGGTAACAATTAATATATTATATTTTTATATCTTTATTACTTGGTTGTTTTATGAATCTTACAAAGTTGGGTAGAATGGGAATCAAACATATTATTTGGAGTTAGAGCGGCCAGTCCCCTAGACCTATTAGAGATGTTAGAACTTGGGAGAGCCTAATTGAATGGGAAGTAACCACATCATTTAGAGTTAGACTTGCCAGTACCTTGTACCTCTCAAATATGTCATATCTCCAGAGATCATGGTTAAATGGGAAGTGACTATGTCATTTGGAGTTAGATCGGTTAATCCCCCAGACCTATCAAATATGTCAGAGCTAGGGAGAGCCTAGCCAAATGTGTGGCAGCCATGTCATTTAGAGTTAGAGAGCAGCTAGTCTCTTAAACCTATTAAATATGTTAAAGCCCAAACAAATGGGAAGTGGCCATGTCATCTAGTACAAAGATAAACTAGTTGCCACTTATGACTTGGGAATCATAGAATGAAGTATGAGTGGTTAACCAAGGCTAATTAAGGTGTGCCATGTGTCCTCAGGTGACACATCACCTAGTTTATGGGAAAGACATGGAGTACATAACCATGCATAGGTGTTGACCATTAATGTGAGGACCAATAGATAGATGACATGTGTGATAAAGTAAGAGTTTGATGAGAGGCTTCTAAGAGATGTGACTACGTGCTTACCATGTATTGGGTATTAATAGAATGGGAAGCTATAAATGATTGGATAGTTTTGAAAAAATCCCATCTCCATTGATATATTCAATTAGTGGTGGAGGATCACGGGCTTAAAATTCAATTCTAGATTTAGAAATAAAATTAGAAAATCTAGAAACCAACTCAATTTCAAATTCATATCAAGTGAGCTATCAAATGCCATTAATGCATGGAGATGTATGTATATAATTATAAATTCCAAGGGAGATCCATTAATTATTACCGTTGTTGACTTAGAATAAATATCAAACCCTTTGCTTTCAAAGTTACACAAAACCCATATATCCCACATCTTCGATGCCCAAAGAGTACTGATTTCCCCTATATCCTATTATAATGGTTGATACATCCTCAAACTTAAAGGCCCATCTTCATTACTAGGACACCACTTTCCTTGTTGGTTTAAATAGGTACAAATACTATAATGATATATTTAAAGTAATTGAATAGGGCCCCAAGGATTCTATCAATGTTGATGACCAGCTAGTTGAGTATGAGGAGTCTCTTCAATATTATAAGAGGTATAGAATTCATAGAGCTATGACCAAGCCATAATCATTTACCTGAGTTGACATGATGGGTGACATCTTCCATAAATCTATCTACATACATACACTATCAATGATTGGGTGTGTTCACCCACCACTAGGCACCATATTGTCGATATATTCAAAAATACCATCAAGGCATACTAATCCCTCATATACTTCTTATTCTCATAAGATGCAATGGCAATGCTAGTCTAGATGAAAAATCACCAGATCTATGACATCCTCCATGACTGGGCCACGAACCCTAGCTCCAAGTGGGTCAATAGAAAAAGATCAATGCCTACATAGTCTGTACCTTTAGAGAGGAGGTCTGAGTAGGCATGATCCTACTAAACTACATATTTAGAGACTTAGACTACCAATATGTCAATGAGTTATGGGTGCCCCTTCTATACATGATTGTGATTTGCTCTAACATTTTTGACATTGAAGGCTTGATCAACTTCAATTTCATCCACATCATTGTAGATGCCCAAAATGGGTGTGACTTCTATATTATGAGCTACCTACTTGACACCATTTTTGGGACACTCTCATTCAAGTTGTTAGCCTTTATTTCATGGGTTCTCAATGTCCCAACTATCCACATGGTCTTTTACAAGTTGTATGATCACCAGTTATACTAGCATGCTTAGGATGCCTATGACCATTTCTAGTTGGTGGGGTACTAGGCAATCAATAAAGATCCCATGTCTTGATTCTCAAATATAATTTGAGTCTCTATCATAGCCATTAGGTACTATTAGCTATACAAAGATGACACAATTATCTTAGTCATGGGCTTCTTCTAAGACTCCCTACACTTGTCATATTATGTGCCTGACTACTTAGGAAAACTGGAGATCACCTATCAACTAGTAAATGGCATCTTCAAGTTCTACATATAGAATCAACAAAAGGCATGCCTTGTACTCTTGATTACCATATGGAGCCACATATATAAAAATTTCCCTTCAATATAAAATATGGGATCTAGGTAAGACTTCTTTGCCTCATAAAATATAAGATTTAGTAGTGGGAGCCTAAAGGGGTGATTTAGGCCCATTACATGTAATATTCAATTTGGATAAATATTAATCATAACCATCAAGCTAAAGATGATTATGTGATCTATTTGAATGCCATCGATGACTAGAAGGTGTTATCCCAAATAGCACCTTAGAGGAAAAGTAAAGGGAAGAAAGATCAGGCAGGCCCCTCGACACCTCCTCCAACTCCTACTCAGTCTATGAAAGACCTAAATACAACTTTGACCATCTTATGGAGAATATTGTAGGGAACCCCATCACCTTTTCCTCCTTAAGCTCTAGCCCTAGCTCCTACTCCACTTCTACCAATAACCATGGCCCCTCAAGCTCTAGCCCAACCTCCACCTCCACCTCCTCCAGTTGCTCCTCAAGATCCACCTATGCCTCCTCTAATAACACCCATAACTAGTCCTCGACAGAGCCAAGATCAAACTACAAGATGTTAATTAACTAATGTGTATCTTGTTCAAACATTAATTCCATAGCTTGTAAGATTTAATACAACCTATAGTTTGAGAACAAGCCCTGAATAAAGCACTAAAAAAGAACCCATCTAGGTTCCCTTGCTCATTACTCCATCTCTTCCCATTTCCTTTCCACCCTTGATCTCACCATGTTCTAACTCCCTATTCCATCACCCACTAGTTTGCCTCCAACTTCCCTTTTATTTCCCACTTATTCCCCTCTATATTTTTCCTAAGTACCCTTGGTATCATTCCTTCTGAGCATCCTCATTTCTCCATTCCATTCTACTCTATCCATCTCATAGCTTGGATTCCTCTTGGTATCTCCCTTGGGCATTCCTTCAACATCACATGTGACTATAGTGTTTGGTATCCTGACACCTCTATTAGGGACCTCCCATTCTTGACTCTAGTCAGCATGGTGCTCCCCTTTATGATTCTAAGTTTTTTGCCATCATCCCCTAAATCCCCTGCTGTCATGGTCAGACCATCCATTGCAACACCTAGATTCAACCCTAAAAAGAGGATAAAGAAGAAATAAAAGGTGACCCATATTTCAACTCTAGCTTAAAGGCCTTCAAATCTGGCTCCATCTCCTCTGTAGGTCTCAATGACTCTTTTAACCCTAGTAAAAGTGGCTTGATGATTGATTCCTCATCTCTATCTCTCCCTTACCCAAGGCCCCATTAGCTTCAACTTCAACTAGCCTATCTCATTCTTATTACTCTATGATCCATTATTAAAGGTAATCTTACCTTGGTTCAACCTCACCTAAAAAATGACAAGCTCTAATGTTTTCATGAGCATCCCATTTCATTCTCCCTTATTTTTCCCCCATGCCTCCTCCACCTCCACTACTTTCCTCTTTCATTCCTTCCTCTTCCTCCATCTCATCCTCCACCCTTCACCACCATCTCAATGACACCTCCTACACCCTCAACAACCTGAGGGATGGTCCTAGGGTTGCATGCACAATAGATGGATGTCCAAGGTGACCCAAACATATAATGGAGTTTTGATAGAGCCTTTGGGAGCATGAAGAGGACACATTTCTAGAGATTCATATAGGAAGGGAAACCCGTGATATGGTAGACCTATCAGGATCTATTTTCCCTCACCAAGCTGAGGATTACTATTGGAGAAGAAAAGATGGTCAAGGACCCATTGTCCATCCTTTAGGCTACCCATGAATGTTTGAGAAGCTCCTTAAGGACATGAAGAGATAAGTATAGGCTCTTTTGCCCCAAGTGAAGAGTGCATTCTCAGATGGACTAATTGGGCAAGTCAAATATTCCCTCCTACTATTTTTATCAATCCTTGGAAAAGTAATGGGGATTTAGGCTGACACTAACACAATTATATAGAAAACATAGGCCTATATGGGTAGTATCATAGAAATTGATAGAAAATGACAAAATCTATAGGTAGTGGTCAAAAAGGAGATGTTCTCAAAGCTTAAATTGATGCCAACATTAGATTTTGAGTTGTACCAAACCTATACTAAGAATATGAGAGCAGTGATGGAGAAATAGTTAGCCTTAGACCACATTGATATAGAACTTTTAGAAGAGGGTGAGAATAATATATTGACCTACTTCAAGGAGGTTAATATCTCTATGCGATTACACTCGAATGGTAGTCTACTCAACCAAATGTAATTATTGATTCTACCTGGGTCAATTTGACCAGGTTATGAGAGAGAAAGTGTCTAAGGTGAACCAAAAAGAGCCCAAGTAGTGTTGAACATGTGAACTCATTCCACTACAAACATCAACCATGTCTCTGGAGTCTAGGCCTCCATGGAAATAACTTTCCATATCTCCTGGAGACTGGTAGCTTAGGCAGAGATTATCTTCAAAGAGCCTCCAATAAACATGGCCAAGTTAGACAAAGAGTTTGAATTCATGTTAGCCACACTAGAAGCTAGGAACACTTAGTTGAATAAGTTAGGAGCCATCCCCTCTTAATCACCTTCGTGTATTTACTAATGGTCCCCTATAGATTTGTTGTGGGTTTGTTGGGATTTCTTTTGGTTCAAATTTTGAAATATGGTTGTAACTGCAATGAGTGGCCATCATGGCCCAGGATGGGATCCTTATTAGTTTGAGAGGTGATCCCTAATATTTATCTATTTATATAAGAGCCTATTGTATTTTAACGTTGATTAAAAATTGTTATAAAGTAATGTTAAATTATTGTTAGGATCTATCATATGTTTCCTTCACCATTCTAGACTATGATAGTGGCCCATATTGATTATTATAATATTCTTTTTACTCTTTTAATGAATACAATTTATGTTTCTACAAAAAGGGTCTCTTCTATGTTCAATTTTCTTTCATCTTCATGTTTAAATGATCATCAGTGCTAGGTTAATTAAATAAACACTTTTTCACTTTATGTATGTCATGATTATGATGTGGTTAGCTATTATATGCTTTATGTGATATTTTTTGTTTCCCTTTTGGTAAGTGCTAATAATTTGTTTGCCTAGCTACAATTTTTTATATAGCATTTATGTGTCTTTGCCATTAAACCTCTATTACTATTCTTTAGTAAGAATTCACATTGAGGCATACTCTTAGTTCCCTCAGACTCTCCCCACTATGTGTTCTTTGAGGTAGAAATTTAATTAAACTTAGTCTATAGTGGTATAATTCTGGTAGAGTCACATTGTTGAATGACCATTACATTGGTCTCATTTTAGACCTGAAGGCTTCCCTTCTCTACCTTACCCTTCTTTCTATTTTGTGTTTATTTAATGGTTCTAAAGTGCCATTTTCCCCTTTGTGTTTAGAAATAACAAGCCCAACATTCAAAGTATTCATAGTTGCATTTACCTATGTGAAGTATAGTGTATTGAACTTATAGTGGTAATAATGCATCTCTTAAATACTATTCACACAAAATTTATTTGTGCAATTCAGTACCCATAGTCATGCCTTGGGCTAATATTAGGTCAATTCTAAAATGGAAGATCAAAGTCTATAGTTGTCCCGACCTATTTTCAAAGAATACCCAAATTGATGGGCATTTCATGGTAAGGAGAAGATTAGAGTGACCAACACTAACCTATAGTCTTCAAATATTCTCAAGAATGGGTTTCAAGATGTGAATCATGCCAACACTTTTTCAAAGGGCCAAAAATTGCAAAACTTTCCCTTAGGATAGTGGTTATAGAAGAGCCATTTTAATAGTGTTTTTTAAATTTCATTGGTACACTAAATCCACATTCAAATGCTAATCACATTTACATCTTGACCATAATAGATTATTTTAAAATTTTGGTCGAGGCCATTCCTATAAATTAGACTACTTCTAAAGCAATGTGTAATTTCATTAAGGAAATTATTCTAGTCGAATTCAGTGTACCACAAAAATTATGACAAATAATGCCTCTAACTTGTCTTCATTTAAATTCATTAATTTATACTAAGGATATTTAATATCATTATATCATTCCTTTAAATAATTTCGCTAGGGTAATGACCAAACAAAATCAAATATCAAAAACACTAGTACCATCATCCATAAACTAGTGGATGATAACCAGAAGAACTAGCATAATAATCTATGTGACACATTGTGGGCAGATACCATCCCTCCTAAGAGAGCCATTGGCATGCCTCCTTTTCAAATTATATATGGTATAGATGTTGATATTTTGATTTATCTATATTTACCTACTATACAATTGGAAATAACAATATAAGATGAGAATTTCATAAATTCTCTTGATAAAAGAATCATGTACTTCAAAAATTTAAAACAAGAAAGGGTCATGATCATTGATAAAATTCAAAATCATCAAATAAAATTAAATAAACTCTTTGAAAATAGAGGTAAGCAAAGAGACTTTAAACTTGGTGACTTAGTTTCTTTTGGGATAAGAGGAGAAAGACAAAAGGTAGTCATAAAAAGTTAGACTCCTTGTGGGTAGAGCCCTTAAAAAATTAAAATTTTTATGGTGTAAACACTAAATATGAATTATATATATCACCTCAATCCTATTTACTTGTTAATTAATTCTCATGGTTGTACCCTCAGTTCTTAGACCTTCCTGCAGTTGAAAGGATCACATCCGCTATCTCTTGTGCCTATTACTTATATCTTACTCTGACCATATATTATTTTGATGACTAGACTTTATATGTTGCTCAAAAATATATAAACCTACTTATTATCATCCTCTACAAGTTTTGTATATGTACCTATTTTTCAACTTCTTGGACACTTGCATCCTAGATAGATGCCTACATCAATGCTAGTTTCAAGTGTTGAACTAAGTGTCTAATGTCTTAAGTCATAAAATTTACAAATGAAATGTATCTTTATGGTTAGTGTTGATGGCATAAAATTGCGCTAGATCTTAACTAATCAACAATGGGAAGTTTCAAGCTGTGGGACAATGCGGCTTGAAACAACCTCCAGATTTTAGAGAAGCTGGTCTCTTCTTTTGTATTGGGTGTTGGGAAAAGGGATAGGAGACTAAACAAAAAAACAAAATGCAGGAATTAAAACCTAACTATGGTGATGCACCTGAGTGTAATCCTAATCCTAACCTGAGCACAAAGTGACTATCGTAAGATTCAATTACATTTAAGAGTAGACAAGTGCATGATCAATGTAAAAGGTTGAAATAACAGAAACAGAGGCTCACAATAGGGAAGTATTTAGATGAGACACAGAGAATGTTAACAAAGGCATAGCGTTCAATCTTCCTAACAGGATCTTCCAATCACATAAGAGGCGCATAAGTCACGTACAGTTATGTAAACTTTCCGATTCAAGAAAATGAGACAAAAGCAAATGACATTCTAAATCACAACTACAAAAAATCTATAACATAAATTACTTTGCCAATGACACAGACAACACCAACCAAGGCATGGAGATCAAATTTCCTTGATTCATTTAGCCATATAAAGGGCACAAAAACATGCACGGTTATATCAACTTTACAATTAAAGAAAATTGAGACAAGAGCAAATGATGTTGCTGGTCAAGATTTTTAGCCAATCTAATATTATAGAAAATCCCCCCCCTTTTAGATTTTACAATCCTGCTTATATAGCCTTGGATGTCTCCTTTGATCACTTTCTTTCTCATGTAATTCCACTCTATCCTTCACTCGTAAGGGACAAAATAGATGGTGCATTCAATGCCTTGGATGCATTTTTGTCTTATCAGGAACTGCCCTGACTACGGCATGGCAATCCATGTCTAGTACCTCTCTTTGTGCCTGAAATTATTTATTCTATCACCTATTTAGATGCTCAACTGTCTACTCTACCTCTATTGTTATGGGACAAATAGACGTCATCTTCAATGCTTGCAAGCCCCAAAAAACTACCCGGTGCACTATTTTATCTACTAGGAATAACTCTTGCTGAATTTCCCTCCATTTCACTGTAACAGGTAGACGGGCACTCTATTCTATTAAAACGAAAGAGGACACTTAGTTATTTTATGAAATTCCCCTCTCCTTTTTTCGAGAAGGCATTAGAGGATGACACTTGGCCGCTTCCACTCTCTCAATACTTTGTAGTTTTATCAAAACAAAACTCATTGTGTTCCTTGCTCGGGCAACCTTTAAGAAAGGATGGATACACATGGTAGTCTTCACTTGTTGACACTCGGTGCTTGTTCGGTCCTTTGAAATATCATCTGAGACTCACCACAATATTTATTCGGCGATTAGGCTCAAGATGGTTTCTCGAAGGTTGACACGTGGTGACCTCCGCTGCTCCTGGGAAGATATGTGTTATCTTTCACTTCTCCTTTTGGGGGGATGTGGTGCCTTCTGCTTTCTTTGGGGATGGAGTAGAGAGGGATCTAAAAGGTGACACTTGGCAGCATCCACTGCACTTTAGTACTAAAGCAAAAATGAAGTGACACCTTTATGTGTTAAATGAAAGTGTTGGACCAAAATCTCCTAGATGCCGACACGTGGAGGCTTCTGTTGCTTCTTTAAAAAAGTGATTTAGGGCCTCTACAACTACCACCTGGCGCTTTCCACTCTCTATGCTGCTTGGTCTATTGAAAGTCTTTGTCAAAAGGTGGAAGGAAACATGGGTGCCTCTATGAGACTTAGACGTTGACATGTGGTGCATTTTGCTTAGACGTTAATAGGTACGTGGCACATTTTGTGGCCTTCCCAAAAGTTACAAAAGGGCATTCAGAGGATGCCAGCTGTCCATCTCCATCCTCGAAAAGTGACACTTGGCAACTTTTGCTTGAATCCAATACTTTGGCCAAAATTGAAATGAAAAGAACAAAAGGGGAAAAAGGAACCGAGCTCTGAGGATGACACTTGACAGCTTCCACTGCACTTCGACACTTAGGCAAAAATGAACCCGTCCTCTGCTCCAAAACTCTACGACTTCATCCAAGATGCACAGGAACTAAAATTGTAGTGCTCAAATCACAAATCAATTAAATACGACGTAGAGTAAGAAATTACTCTATAGTTATTGGCGACCACCAGGACTTTTGAGCCTGCTCAAAAAGAGTCCGACTCTCGCTTGCTCAAAATTTCAAAATCTATAGCTTCAAAAGAGCTGTCTAGAAGATAGACCACTCATGGTCAGATAATCTTTGCTTGCTCTACAACTCATCAAAATCCAAGTCTAAGATATTGAGATCCTTGTGTGAAAAAGTTTGTAAGACCTGGACAGTGGCTTTCAGCTTAGATTCTAGCTAGAAAATAGTAATCAGACCAGTCTCGACCTCTGGGGCTAAGGAATCATCTCGTAAGCTCTTGAAAACTATCTAATCCCTTTGTTTAGCCAGTAGCAATGGTTGAAGTTGATCGGCCATCAAGACCGTCTTTGCATTTGGAAATGGGGAAGGCAAGCCTAGTTGCTCCAAATCTTCAATGTGGTGTCTCATCTCACCAATGCCTTCTTTCATGACATCAAGACAACTTTTGCAACTGTTGGCTGCAACATTGTGACTAAGCTCTTCATTGATCCATTTCATGGCAGCCATTCTGTTAGGGATCCCTATGGCTACCAATATTGCATCCCTTGAGCTATAGAGCTTCCCTAGTAATGAATGGGAGTTTGTGACTCTCCCGGGGATCATGGCCAAAGTGCTCTATACTAGATTATCTACCCTTTCGCATAGTTGTTGTGTGTTGAGCAGGAAGGTGAAAAATGGCCTGAGCTAGAGAATCTCTGAAGAGATTCTCACCCACGTTGACTCATAGAGCTCCTTCACAACTGCGTGACTCTGACACCTCTTGGCCTATTGGCCAGCTCAATTTCCAGTTGTGTGGTCCTTTGTTGCTCTTCCTGGAACTGGGCTTGAAAAGTCGTAGCCTTGTTCTATTCTTCCAGCAACCCTTGCTATGATTGGGTAACTTGCAGTTGGAGTGCTTCGACTCTTCCCTGCAATGTTGCATTTTCCCATCTTAGAGCTATAGCTGCATCTTTTACAAGTGTGAGCTCTGTCTTCAATGAATCATTTTGGGCCTAAATTGCCCGTTGAGTCTAGAGGGAAATAGTATCTTGCAATTGTTTCTGTAGATTAGCTATTTCATTGTCCTTCTTATTTATTTATTCGGCCAAACTATTATAGTTTGCCTTTTCCTGGGCCAAATTAGGCTCCATCTTCTACAGTCTCCTCGATTTCTTCAAATAATCTTCTATGACCGCAGAAGTGGATTTGGTCAGCAGCTCAACTCTATCTTGGGGCCTGAACAAGACATGTCAATGGCCACTATGTTCATGGTGTAGTCTTCTGGCTGCATTTGCTCGCCAGTAACTTGTCTAGATATCTAGGTGTCCCTGTTCCTTGCTGTGGAGCTGATGTTCCCACCATCTCTATATCTCTTGTATGATACCTAGTATATGAGTCTTGTGCAGGATAGAAAATACGCTTGCTAAAACAAATTCCACTAGGTGCTAAAAATTGCAATGAGCAAGATATTTTTGCAGGAATGCTTGAGAGTTGTAATATTTAAAATTTGCTAAGGGGGTATTTATGGGCCTATCAAGTCTCAAATGGCATTAATTTTGGGTGACTGTTAGCAAATCCTACTCAATCTTCAGGAAACAACAAGGCAAACATGTTATGCGGTGCAAGGTACCTTGGAAATCTTGAAAGATCTGGGGAAGCAATTATTGCGAAAAAATTTAAAGAATTAAAATATTTCTAAGACGCTGACTCTGCATTTAAAATTCTTAATTTAAAAGAAAAGCAGGAAAACAATAACTAAAAACAAAGCAATGTAAAAATGGAAACCTACCTAACTACATTAATTGAATATTCTTATTTCCCTCCAGGATCAAAAATGAACTTTCCCACGTCCTCTTTATGACAAGCCACCTTACGTTGCCATACCAGTGATTGCAATGGGTATACCTCTGATGGGATGTCCTCTGTGCTGGCCACATGACTTTGCTCACATTTGAGGAAGTCTGAGTAAAATGTGTATTCGACATTCATCAACTCTTCTTGTCTTTGAAAGCCATGTGTCATCAAGAAATCATCAGCTATTTGTTCTTCACTTTGTGCCTTTCAATATCCATTATCTCTTGGCTTATCTTCTTTAGGTTCTAGCTTTATTGTATCATTATGCTCCTTCGTGACTTAATCCTCTTGAAAGGATGAATCCGAAAGCTAGGATACCTTCTACATACTCAGATGAGTATCACAGTTGTCTTCTCCATATCTGGGCAATCCATAGCCTTCCTGAAGGATAGTGTTGCCTGTCTTAATGTCTTGATCAAGGGAGTGTCCATACTCCTCCATACCCTCTTTCAAGGTGAGGAAAAAGTCAAAAATGATCTCTTCCTCCTCAGAGGTTAATACCACAACTTGTGACTTATCCTCTTGTTCATCAAAAAGTGAATCTATGATGATTTCCTTCTCATCTGTACTTATGGAATCCTCTTGACTAGCCATGAATTGAGCATATTCCTTTGTGTACTCAGCTGCTTCCTTCAAAATATACTCTTCTTCAAAAAAGGATGAAGAAGAAGGCTGTGATGGGAAAGAAGAAGCCTCTTGAGGAAGGGTGGAAGGGGCTTGAGAGGAAAGTGAGTGATTGAGATTTTCTTCCCTTGCTACTATCATAGGTTCTGCATTATTGTGAAATTGATCTTGACGAGTTTGACCCTGCTCATGAATGGGGGCAACATATGAATGATTTGGAATTTGTGGTGGTGAATATGGAGTTTGGTAGTCTTGGTAAGGCTGGTTCTCATGAACACTTAGCCTCTCTTATATGAACGCAATCAACCCACACACCTCTAACATCTCATATGTAAGCTCTTGCCAATTTGCCCTTTCAATGGGATCCCACTCACTTTTAATCAGGTCAATTGCTTCCCTTACTTGATGGATTATATGAAGAGGAATTTCTTGGCCATATCCCCTCCTGCTGTCAAGCTCTAACACATTTTTTAAACCCTAGCAATGCTTTCTTGAAGGTGAAAATGAGATCATGCTGGGCATAAAAATGGTATAGTTCGTGACCATGCGCATCCTTGTTACTTGACATAATCCCAAGAGAAGTTTGTCCTTGATTAAACATATTAGGACAATAAGACTCATATATGTGAGTAATAGAATTATACATACCAAAAGAGATTTCTTGATGATACCGCTTGATTGGCTGATGAGTCAGAGTCGTTGTTGGTGTCAATAAAACCTCAAATGCTGATTGGCTGAAGAATACACCAAAATTCTTCAACTCCTCAAAAGATTGGTCCCACTGGGTGTGCCAAAAACTGTTGATGGCATAAAATTGCAATAGATCTTAACCAATCAACAATGGGAAGTTTCAAGCTGTGGGACAATGCGGCCTGAAACAACCTCTAGATTTTAGAGAAGCTGGTCTCTTCTTTTGTATTGGGTGTTGGGAAAAGGGATAGGAGACTAAATAGAAATGCAAAATGCAAGAATTAAAACCTAACTATGGTGATGCGCCTGAGTGTAATCCTAATCCTAATCTGAGCATAGAGTGATTATTATAGGATTCAATTACATTTAAAAGTAGACAAGTGCATGATCAATGTAAAAGGTCAAAATAACAGAAACAAAGGCTCACAATAGGTAAGTCTTTAGCTGAGACATAGAGAATGTCAACAAAGGCATAGTGTTCAATCTTCCTAATAGGATCTTCCAATCACATAAGAGACACAAAAGTCATGTACAGTTATGTAAACCTTCTGATTCAAGAAAACAAGACAAAAGCAAATGACATTCTAAATCACAACTATAGAAAATCTATAACATAAATTACTTTGCCAATGACACAGACAACACCAACCAAGGCATGGAGCTCAAATTTCCTTGATTCATTCAGCCACATAAAGGGTAAAGAAACATGCACGGTTATATCAACTTTACAATTAAAGAAAATTGAGACAAGAGCAAATGATGTTGCTGGTCAAGAACTTTAGCCAGTCTAATATTATAGAAATTTCCCCCCACCTCCCCCCCTCTCCCCCCCCCCTCTCCCCCCCTTTTTAGATTTTACAATCCTGCTTATATAGCCTTGGATGTCTCCTTTGATCACTTTCTTTCCTATGCAATTCCACTCTATCCTTCACTCGCAAGGGACAAAACAGACGGTGCATTTAATGCATTGGATGCATTCTAGTCTTATCAGGAACTGCCCTAACTGCGGCATGGCAATCCATGTCTATTACCTCTCTTCGTACCTAAAATTCTTCATTCTATCACCTGTTTGGCCACTCAACTATTTACTCTACATCTATTGTTAGGGGATAAACAGACGGCGTCTTCAATGCTCGTAAGCTCCAAAAAACTACTCGGTGCTCTGTTCTATCTACTAGGAATAACTCTTGCCAAATTTCCCTCCATTTCACTGTAACAGGTAGACGAGCACTCTATTCTATTGAAATGGAAGAGGACAGTTATTTTATGAAATTCCCCTCTCCTTTTGTCGAGAAGGCACCAGACGATGACACTTGGCCGCTTTTGCTCTCTCGATACTTTGTAGTTTTATCAAAACAAAACTCACTGCATTCATTTCTCGAGCAACCTTTAAGAAAGGATGGATACACGTGGTAGTCTTAACTTGTTGACACTCGATGCTTCCTTGGTCCTTTGAAATATCATCCAAGACCCACCACAATCATTATTCGGTGATTAGGCTCAAGATGGTTTCTTGGAGGTTGACACGTGGTGACCTCCACTGCTCCTAAGAAGATACATGGTATCTTTCGCTTCTCCATCTAGGGGGATGTGGTGCTTTCCACTTTCTTTGGGGATGGAGTAGAGAGGGACCCGAAAGGTGACACTTGGCAGCATCCGCTACACTTTAGTACTTAAGCAAAAATGAAGTGATGCCTTTATGCGTTGAATGAAAGCATTGGACCAAAATCTCCTGGATGTCGACATGTGGTGGCTTCTGTTTCTTCTTCAAAAAGGTAATTCAAGGCCTCTGCAATTGCCACCTGGCACTTTCTGCTCTCTATGCTGCTTGGTCTATTGAAAGTCTTTGTCAAAAGGTGGAAGGAAACACGGGTGCCTTTATGAGACTCAGACGCTGACATGTGGTGCGTTCGGCTTAGAAATTATTAGGTACGCGGCACATTTTTTAGCCTTCCCAAAAGTTACAAAAGGGCATTCAGAGGATGCCAACTATCCATCTCTATCCTCAAAAAGTGACACTTGGCAACTTCTGCTTGAATCCAATACTTTGGCCAAAATTGAAATGAAAAGAACAAAAGGGGAAAAAGGAATCGAGCTCTGAGGATGACACTTAGCAGCTTCCACTGCACTTCGACACTTAGGCAAAAATGAAACCGTCCTCTGCTCCAAAACTCTGCGGCTTCGTCCAAGATGCACAGGAACCAAAGTTACAGTGCTCAAATCAAAAATCAATTAAATACGAGGTAGTGTAAGAAATTAATCTACAGTTAGTATAAGTGATTTAATGTGATACGATTATAAATTAAATTGGTATACATATAATATCAATCGTCATTCATTGCTCACCTAGCATACACCTAATATAGATCTAATAATTCATAAAGAAACTTACCAAAGGTACTGAATCAGACATTTAAGTGAGCAAAGATTCACTATTATTTAAGTGAGGTATTTTAATATAATTCATAGGGAGAACCCATATCTAGGTTTGAAGTACCAAAAACGTATTTTATGAGACATATTTTCCAAGTTACAATCAAGGTCACTCTATGTAATTACTTCTCACATGTCTCATCCTTATGCACACACAAGCCAACATGTACGAGAGAACTACATAAGTTTGAGGCCCTCTTCAGAGTATTGGCCATGTAAGAAACACCAATTGATAGAGTGTTCCTTAGGGAAACTCGACACTAGGTGCCCACTAACTTATTTTTTCCATAATCACTGCAAAGGTGAAAAATCTATGGTTTGATCATTTGACTAGGAATGATAGCCTATGTGTAAGATATGAAAACACTAAAGCAAAGTGACAGAAAACCCAAAAGGTTCTAAGTGGTCACATCTAGATCTAGCTAATATTCAATACTAGACACATCTATCCAACTTGGATACCAACGTTCATGTAACTATTCAAATCTGACACAAGCATCCAAAACCATATAATACAAATTTTGATAATTTAAGGATTAATGTAAAATATAGATCTAGTCTAATTCCATCCTATTCCGTTTAATATTTGCATGAGCACAATAAACCAACTAAGTACTTGTTATTACTTTCTCAATATACCCAAATTCTTTCAAGAATCAAGGAACCTTTTTTTACTTTTATAGCCACTCCCACTTGCACTCATAGATTATTTGTCTTAATGCTCTCAAATTTCCTTGGTATCCTATATCAATTCATGTATCAAATTCTTACAATTTTCATCATTGGAAATACCATATCCATGTGAGAAAATTTATTATAAGGAACTTAGCATAAAAGTGGAGTTTTGACCTCTCAATTTACATTTGAAACCTGACATCCATAGCTCTCTTAACATGTTCCAAGAGATCATATTGATTTACATTCCATTCTAACTCTCGAAACTTGTCCCATCATGATGACCAAGTCTGAATGGTAAAGTTTCATATAAGACACTTGGCCCTAAAATGAATTTTTGTTCCACTTCTTTATGTTACCTGAGGCTTTCACTCTATCTCTCTCAACTCCCTACACCTACTTTAGGGGGTCTCTTTAATTTATATGACCTTTCAATATCCAAAGCCTATCACATTGGGATGACCAATCTTGTATGAGTCATTTTCATATTTTTCACTTGGTCTCTAGATGAACGTTTGAAATACTTGTGTCCAGTTTAAGATCTCAAGAAAAAGTTGTTTATAATTCTAATTAGGTATAGTTATAGGTGATGATTATTTCTCTAAGTCCCTAGATCTAATATAGATTTCAACCCCTGATTAGGTATTCAGGTTTTATTTTGCCTAAGTCTTTTACTTAATTAGGATTCTATCTCTAAATAGTTCTTGGTTAAAAACATTGAAGTCCTGTAGACCTAACCAAACTTCAAGATCTCTATTAAGTTTAAGGAAGACCTTTATTGCATTGTATTTTTAAGTAGATTTTTAGTTGTCGATTAAGTCTATGAGGGAGTTCACTAGTGTTATTAGGGTTAATCAAGATATTTTCACTGATTAGGTATTCATAGTTAGGCAAGGGTAGGTATAGTTTTAATTAGGGATTGAATCCCCAGTTAGGTCTAGGGAGTCACCATGGGCAGTTCATAGTTGTAACCAGAGAAAATTCTTTAGATAAGTCTTAGGGTGAGCAAGGGGTGTGCTTTAGTTGCAATCAAGATTGGCAACCTTGATTAGGTCTTATGCATGGGGTTACATTGATTTATCTCTATCTGAGGATGAAACCTCGACTGGGTATAGCTACCTTCAGGGAAATGATATTAGTGTTAATTGGGGGATTTAGCCTGAATAGGTCATGAAGCCTGTAGGTTATAAACTTTAGTTTTAATCATGGTTCCAGACCTTAATTAGGTCTTAGACCCCTAAATTTGAATTTTGTGCCAAATTTTTAGTTATATTTGGGTATAGAAGTGTCGATTAAGTCTTTAAGTGTGTAAGCATGTTCCTTACTTCTAGTTGGGATTTCAAATCCTAATTAGAAATATGAGATTTAATTTCCAAAAAATGCAAAATTTAAACTCACATGTGCACCCAAAAAGCCAAGTTAGGTTTAGGAAGTGGTCTTTTAGTTTACCATGTTTTTTCATAATATCATTTGCCTTTGATTTTGGTTTTTAAAACCATTTGCATCTTCAAAAAGGTGACTCCAACCTAGATGCAATAATGCCCTCAATCTTGGGAATTGTTACATAGTTTAAAATATATTCATGTTTTAGTGTCTCATTTTACTATTCATGCTTTTAATTATAACATTTGACTTGTTTTTTGGTCTTTTTTGGTGTGGGAGAGAGAAAGTGGTGGGAATGAAAAGGTGGAAAACCTTTTTGAAGGGAAATGAAATCAATGAACAAATAAAAGATCCTATAAATTGATAAAGCTTACACATTCTAAGGGTTGGATTTTACTCTCCCCATGGTATTTGGAGCCAACCACTTTACATATTTTATTTTTGTCTCCCTCTCTTTACTCTCCTACTGTTGTCTGGATGAATTTTTTCTAGATCAATTCTAAAAAATTAGACACTTTATGCTACTCAAATGTGTTATCAATTTAATGGATGTTTTGATGATTTATTGGCATTGTCTGTGCATGGTGTCATTATTTTTTCTTGTCTCTATCTCCATCAGACTCTTGCATTGGTACCACTGATGGTTGTATACATATTGAATAGGTAAGGGTTTAGTTTTATGGATGCTTGTAATCTTTATGAATAGATTTGAACTTATAATAAGCTTTATCTCTTTTTTCCTTCTCTTTTGCTCTTTTTTACTAGTTTGTTAGCTAGGGTTAGAGTAGGTGATGTTGAGTATGATGTCAATATGGACACTTGAGTTCTATTTTTAAAATTAGTATATTTTATTTTTTAAGTTTTTTGAAAGGTTATTTAATTTATTTATGATCTTAATTAGTGTTTTGGACACTTTTAAACCATTTTTAATGATTTATTATAAAATAGTTGGAACTGTCAATTAACTATCAATTCACTACAGTTCATTATCATTCATTTTAGTGTACTCTATTTCAATATCTGATATTTAGTTGAGTCTAAATCATTATCCACTCATTCCCAAAGAGAAATAATGTGGTTTCTTAATTATATTATTAAATTAAAGTTAATTTGAGTTAATTATATTGAAATAGTTTAATTAGTTGACTAGAATAACTTTCTACTTACATGTTTGACTTTACTATTAAATATGCTTCTTGTATGATGTCCAAATATTTATAGTAAATTAAATCTAGTTTATTTAATATATTTTCAATTGTTTTGGTCTATTTTTTGTTCACTTAGTAGTCTAAGAGTTTTTTATTATATTTTTATATTTAGATATTGATTGCATTGCAAGTTACCTTGTAATAAACTTATTTTAGCTTTCTTTATTAATAAGACTTACACATAAAGGTAGTGTGGTGTGTTAATTTGAATTAAGAATTTTTTTGTATGTTTTATCTATGATATTATCATAGGTATATTATATTTTTAACCAAAAAACATATATTTTTATTTTAAATCTATTCAAGACACTTTTTTGATTAATAATTTCACTCACAACATAGTTTGAAATTTAGTAATTCTAGGATAGTTTTGTTGATAAATAGTTTCAATTCTAGAAAGACATAAAGCTAATTTTCAATCAATACAATCATTCAAAACATTCATTTGGTATTATATCTATGTTCAAACAAGGTTCAAAAGTTTTTTTAGGCCATTTTCAAAAGATATAATGGCTTTAGTGAATTATGCTTCTATGAATGTTCTTATTTTTAGAGGTGATAACTTCTAATATTGAAGAGATTAATTGAAGATAAGTATTGTGTGAAAAATATTTTGGGATAATGTTATACATGGGTAAACACCACCTTAATATTGAAACACCTTGACACAAGATTAGAAAATAATAAAAAACGATGAAGAAAATAGAGATGCATAATGTTTTTTTTATCTTCAAAGTGCCATAGACCCAAGCATTTATCAAAAAATTGTAGGATGCAAGAATACCCATGAGGTATGGAATACTTTAAATATTTTATATCGAATCTCTATTAAGGTAAGAGAAATAAAAATCATGACCCTTAAAATAAATTTTGAGAATTTGAGAATGTTATATTCTGAAGGAGTTAAAGATTATTGCATAAGTGTAAATGATTTATTTAACATAATGAGGGTTTATGGAGATATTATACATGATAATGTTATATTAATAAATATTTTGAAATCATCAATACAAAGATGACTACATATTATGATCATCCTTGAAGAGTGTAATGACATAAATACTATAAGTGTTGATGAATTAGTGAGTTATCTCTTATCACATGAGGATAAGATGAGACTATACACTGGAGATTAAGAACAAGTTTTTGAAAATGAAGTAAAAGTTTCAAATACTAAAGATACAAATATAAATTAGAATCAAAGGAGTTTAAAAAAATCAAATTCAAAGTAAAAATCTAAAGTAAACTTCATAGATAATATAAATAAATAATTGTCATTACTATAAAAAACTAAGACATGATAAAAGATTGTAAAATATTAACAGCGAAGAATCAAGTCAATCAAGAAAGTGAAGAGAAGGATTTTCAAGATAAAAAAGTGAGTTTCAAGAGGGTTCATATTATTATCTCACATGTTTTATGGGAATAGAGGAAGAAAATAATTTTTTTCTCTTAATTCAGATTGGTCAAATAAGGTGACAAGTCACAAAGAAGATTTCAACAAGTTAGATGATTCCTTCAAAAGCCAAGAGCAATTAGGAGATGAAAAGTTTAGCAAAATTGAAAGAAATTGTAGTATTGAAATCAGCACAAGAAAATATAAGGATGATATTATTGATCCTAAGGGTGTTGATCATAATTTCATAGGTTATAGTGATGAAAGTAAGGCATACAAGTTTTATAATCCTACTAGTAAACTAACACTTATTTCCAATGATGGGCGGGCTGGGCGGCAAATAGAATTTGAAAGCAACGGGCGGCAAGCAGGAGTTTCTAGAATTTGAAAGTGATGGGCAGCAAGCAAAAGGTGCCCTTTCAGACCTGAAAACCAATGGAATGCAGGTATGTGGCAAACTGGTAGTGGAAAACCAGGCTGGAGGAACAGATCTTGGAGGATTAGCAGGAGAAATTGAGAAGAATGTAGGGTCTGATAAAAATAATGGTAAACCTTTGAGCAGATCTGACCCTTTTTGGGGGATCTGTGCCTCCCAATGGGATTCTCTTCCTGCTGTGGGGGGGGGGCAGCAGCATGAAAAGGAGAAAGAAAAGGTTGATTTTAATAAGGAAAATTCCCCAGAAGTGCTGAAGGTAGAGCATTTAGAATAGAGGAAGTGGTCATCTCTGTTCGGCAAGAAACCCAGTGGAAAATCTCTTTTCCCATCGGTGAATGCTAAGTCTTGCTGGGAAAAAGGTGAGTTTCAAATTTTCATTCCAGATCCTCTAATAGATTTTACTGTGTCTTCAATGGATTTCACTCTAGTGGGTAAATTTCTAGGAGCAAGACCAGATCTTGAATCTCTTATAAAAATGGTTAAAAGGAAATAGGTTATTAAAGGAGAGGTAGATATGGCTCCAATGTTGAATGGTTTCTTCTTATTTACATTCAATTGTAAGGAAGACATGAATATGGTTCTGTGTGGAGGACCGTGGTCGTTCGATAAATGCTCTCTCACTATTTAAATTTGGGAGCCTAATATGGATCTCTCAGATTCATTTTTCTTATCCACTCCCATCTGGGTAAGACTTCCTGGCCTCCCGTTAGAATTTTGGCATGAGGACATTTTTAAAGGAATTGCCAATTCTTTTGGTGAACTTATGGCAGTAGATAATACAACAGCTACCAGATCCAAACTTCAGAGTGCCAGACTTTATGTTAAAGTGGTAGACTTGAATCATCTTCTAGAAAAAGTGGATCTAATATCAAAGTTGGGTAAGAAAACTCAAAGGATTCTTTTTGAAGACCTGCCCAACTCCTGTTATGCTTGTAAGAAACAGGGGCATCTAGTCAGAAACTGCCCTTACAAAAGTAAAAATCACTCTAGTAGTGTTCTGGAAGGGAGTAAGACTAAGATGCAGCAAAGAAAAGTTTGGAAACCTAAAACAGATCATCGACAAGAACAACAGAATACTAAAGATGCTAAAGTTATACAAGTTGAGGTGGAAAAAGAACCTCCTTCTCAAGATTCTAATGTCAAACGTACTGAGGTGGATAAAGAGCTTCCTCTTGAGGAAGAATATTCGGTGAAAGAAGCATATGGGCTGCAACCAATTCCATAATACCTGTACAAAGAATAGAAGACTTGACAGATCTATCAAACCAAAATGTTTCCTACCAAAAGATAGAAGATCGATGGAGAAATGTTGTTGATAAAACTATGCTAGAGGAAGGTGAATTCTTGGCTGAAGATGGAAAAAAATTAGAGGAAGAAGACATTTTTTCTCAGTCTAAGGAGATTCTAGATGATAATGAATCCCCTGTGAATGAGCCTTCTGTGAATGATAACAGAGAAAACTTAAAGCAAATTCTAAATCGAAGAAAAAGGGCTGAAAAGAAGACCAATACCAAGGGGGTAGAAATAAGAAGTAGCAAAAAAAATCAGCATACCAAGGCGAAACATGTTGCTTCTAATCTGGTTAAATATGGAAAAAAAGATGAACAACATTTTAAGGTTAAACCAGATGTTGGTTCGCCTGACAAACTAGGAAGAAGATCCATTAGAAAAACTAGAGAGCTAGAAAGTAAGCAAAATATTGCTGATGGCAGGCAGGCAACTATTCTAGATTTTACCCCTAAAAGATAGATATTAGATCTTTATTTGGGACTTTAGGGGGATGATTACAAACTAGTTTCTGAGGTTGTCTCTGTATAACCTGTTCTTGTTGCTACTTCTTAGTAGGTTTAAGGATTGCTTATCTTGATGCATGGTAATGCTTTATCTTTTTTAACTGTTAAAGGGTTTCGAGGTCCCTTCAAAACCTATTTTTACCTTAATCTAAAACAATTATTTCAAGGGATTGTAGATTTTTTGAAAATAAGGTGTATGTTGATTCTAATATTATAGCCACATAATTTATAATTTAAGGGGATAAGCCTCTTAAATTTTATTTTGAAGGCTTACAAATTCTTACACAAGTTTCTAACTCATTAAGAAATAATACTATCTATTTACATGAGAATATTCATCCATCTGCATTGATGTCAATAAAGAACAAGCAATATTTGAATCCTCATTTAGCCAAAAAATATTGGATTAGAATCATGAAAGGAGGATCACAAGGCTATATAATTAGGAAGGTAACTTATTTGATGATACTTATGATGAATATACCATGTTTGGATTATTATCTGTGACTAAGTAACCTAGAAATTAAGTAGAAACTAGTCACAAGAAAGAATGGGTTGATGCTATGAATTTATAGATGAATTCAATTGAGAGGAGTGATAAATAAAATTTAGTTCAATATGATAAGGATTATATAATTTATCCTAAATGTGTTGATCATAATTTCATAGATTATAGTGATGAAAGTAAGGCATACAAGTTTTATAATCCTAGTAGTAAATTAACAATTATTTCCAGGGATTGTAGATTTTTTAAAAATAAGGTGTATGTTGATTCTAATAATGTAGCTATAGAATTAATAATTTAATGGGGGGAGCATCTTAAATTTTATTTTAATGGCTTACAAAGTACTACACATGTTTCTAACTCATCAGGAAATAATACTAGATATTTACAAGAGAATATTCATCCATCTACATTGATGTTAATCAAGAACAAGAATTTTTAAAATCCTTATTTAGCCAATAAATATTGGATAAAAATTATGAAAGAATGATCACAAGGATAAAAGATTAATAAGGTAACTTATTTGATGATACTTATGATGAATATACTATGTTTGCATTATTAACTGTGACTAGTTAACTTAGAAATTATGCATAAGCTAGTTAAAAGAAAGAATGGGTTGATGATATGAATTTAGAGATGAATTCAATTTAGAGGAATGATACATGTAATTTAGTTCAATTTGAATTAAATAAATATGTTATATGTATAAAGTGGATTTACAAGACCGAAGTTAAAAATAATGGTATAGTTAACAAGCTTAAAGTTAGACTAGTTTCTAGATTTATGGGTAAATTGTCACTCAAACACTTGAAGAAGTAAAGATATTTTTTAGATATGTAATAGGTACATATAATCATGATATTAATTTTATAATAGTAAGGTATTTATGTATTATTGAATACACAAATTCATATTTGGAAGGATCTCTTGATGACAAGAAATCAACTTTTTTTAACTTCACATTGGGATGTTGATTGGTTTCTTAGTTTTCAAAGAAATAAGCTCAATTGCATTATCCTTTATTGAAGATAAATAATAGTCCATATGGATCATAATCCACATTTTTTAGTATTTTTGGGTAGTTAACCTTTTTCATTATGGATGTGCTTAGCGAGTTCAATGGTTTGAGTTTCAGCCTCCTATTTCTTGGGTTGCACTTCTTAATTTTTGACTAAGTCTCAACTATTTTCGGTGGTGCCACGTAATGTCCCAAAACTCATTCTTTATGAAATAGTTCTCAAATATCCCAATAATAGTGCCATGTCAACATGTATTGATAGGAAGATCCTCAAGAAAGAAGAGATTTCTTCTTTAAGGAAAATATATGCCATTGGCTGATGAAATAATAGGCAGGACCCACTATGCAATTATAACAGGCAAGAAATGAGCTTTATGTGTGGCACACTCATGCTCATTCTTTACAAAGGAATTATCAACTTCCCCAAAAGTAGTGCCAGATTGCTATGTGGTGTTTATGTGTATTTTTGATTAAGAGGAGGCAAAAGGATTTTATAGAAGACCACTCACCCCTCAAAGTGCCACATGTCATTCCTATGCTTCTTAAGGAAAATGTTTCTTTTGTCAGAGCTTCAAGTAGTGATATTAGCTGAGGGAAGTGGGCACATTTCTAACAAGAATTCTAGAGGTAGATACTCATCTCTATAGTGCTTCTTCTAATTGTCATGGGAGATCATGAGGCATCAATAGTTGTGTCATATCTAAGATTTTGAAGACCAAATGCATTCATGAGTCGAAGCTCCCCATTTGGTTACAATAACCTCATCATGAGTGCAAGTGTAAGGTTCTAGGTGTCATTTCCTTGTAAGGATGTTATGCCTATATATTCAAGGCTCTTTTCTATTGTGAAGGCTGGACATTAGATAATATAAATTATCTTTACAGAGAGAAACTATTTGTAATAGTTTTAGTTTATGAATAGAAGTAGTAGCATTTATTAGTTTTCATTTCATGACCTTAGCATGTGCCCCTCACAAGAAGGATTGAATATCTTATACTATTCCTTTAGGCCTTTTGTGTTTTGTTCTCCACCTAATAATGAAGAGGATGAGGTGTTCTATGTCAAATTGAGTGGAATCTATTATTATTTGTTATTTCTATTCTCTACTTCTATATTTTAGTCTTTTGTTTATGTTGTAGGGATTAAACCATGCACATGCTCTTTTAATTTATCTATAGTGTTTCAAAGGTTTAATCTATTTTATTCAATATTATGTGAATACATTAAATATCTCGATGCATCATCTTAGTTAGCTTTACTCTAGTTTTATTTACATTTCTTCCTTACCCTTTTCACCCCCAATTAATTTGAAGATCCATCTAAAATCCCAGAGGTTGCTTCATAGATCACAATTTAATAACACATCTCTAAAGCTTCCCATAGGAAGTTATTCACTGAAAATGATAGTTGTAGGCATCAGCAATTTTTTATTTTTTGGCATGCTCGATGGGACTCAAACCTAAAATTGCTTGATTATAAGTCAAAATTTGATGATCCATAGGCCCATTACAAGTTCAAAAACAACCAAGAATCCAAGAGTATTACTACCACGTCTAGTAGCTTCAACTCACCAAAGTACCACAAGGTCTAGCACAACATAATAACCATAATAAATAGCAATCCCAAGACCACCAAGAAACTCTGTAGCATGAAATAGTGGTAGCCCACTCATTTCTACAGTATCCCTAGCTACATGGGATTTTATTCCTACTAATGCCTTAAAGGCATTCCCCAAATTTATAGGGGAGGATTTCAAAATCATAGTGGATCATCTTAAAGATATCATCAATGTCTGTACTATGCATTATGTCACACAATAGAATGTAGCCTTAAAGCTACTAACCACCTCTTTCAAAGGGCAATCTCTTGATTGGTATCAGTCATTTTTGCCTAACTCCATCACCACCTGGGATGATTTGGGTGATAGATTCTTTAAACAATTTAATGAGAAGGTGGATCAATCATTTCTCCTACACCAATTAATCATTATCAAAAGCACAATGCAAGAGGCTATTACTGATTATAATATTAGGTTTCATAAAACTTGGTAAAGAATATCGATAACAAGTTAATCACCTATAGGTATGGCCATTGTGTTTTCCTCAAAGCCTTCAACTTAGACATAGTTGTTATGATTCAGTCTCTTGGAGGTTAGACACTACTACATGCATATGACTTGGTAGTCAGAACAAAGAATAATTTGATAGATGTCAAGAAACTTCCCTTGTGGTTGTCAATGCCCATATTCCTAGAGATATCAATTCCACTACAAGAGGAGGCCTCGATCACCTCAAAATTATCTCCTTCCATGTATGTATACCTACCTATTCAAACAAGTGCATCCTCTTCATCCACACTAGCTATGAAGATGAATGACATGAAGAGCATCATGAGAAGCTTCTCTAATGAGCTCATAAACCTTAAGAGGCATCAACATATGCCCCTAAATCCCTCTTACTAGAGTTACTAGAATGGAAGGGCATTATATCAATATAATTAGTACTAATAAATGCAAAGGCCAAATCATAAAATACAACCCACAAATCAAATCATCTCGGTCCTTGATCCTTTACAAATGGTCCCACTAAGTTTAAACATAGGATTAGTCATTGGCCAAAATAATTTGGTAGATGACTCAAATTCAAGGTGTTTTCTATGTAACTATGTGCACATGCCTCAAAAATACCCAAGAGGTAATTTGTAGCAAAATGTTACTGAGCAACAAAGACAAGGGAATGCCCCTAATTTAGTTTCTTATGGATACCAATCCCCAGGGGTTAAAAATGCTATCCTAATGGCTCAAATGCAAGGGATGTCCTCAAAGAAAGAAGAGGAGATAACACCAGAGCATGCATTTTCTCTTGGATAGAGGGTGAAGATCTAGTTTATGCAAGTGAGATCCCCTTGCTAAAGGCCTCATAATTCTAATCAGACTACTTCACCTGATCCAAAAAGAGATCGACCAAGACCTAGGAAGCTTTCACAAGGCCTAGAATGACTTTTGATAAATGTTTAGGACCCCAACCACCACCTCTATCATATAAAAACTAGAGTGAAATAACATAGAATAAGCTAAGGGACCCTAAAGTCCATCCCAAGGGTCATTTAATGTGGTAGATCAGATTAAGAAGAATCAAGCCAATGCGTCTTTTTGGGATGTATTATCTATTCCAAAGCAAAAATCTCTACTGCAAGAAGCATTGGAAGACTAAGAGAAGCATGCAAAAGCTATCCCATATATGAAGCCAGCATAAAATAAGGAAAATGAAGCTAGCAATAGTGTGCAACCTCATGCACCATCTGTATTCATCAAATCTAATGAGAGGGTAAGTAAGATAAAACCTACCCCATTATATTTGACTCTTATAATGGGGAACAAGATGTTCACAATTCTATGATTGAATCTGATGCCAACACCATGGTGATGCCCAAGCAAATTATGGATGCACTGCAGCTTTAATACGAACCTTTGAATAAAGGGATAATGTAGTTAAATGGGAAGAAAGTTCAAACCATAGATATTATTAAGGCTCTTCCCCTAAATTTGTACTCTTGTCCTAATATCATCGTCTCCCAAAAATTTATGGTGATTGACATTCTACTAGTCTTTGGGTTATGTTTATCAAGAGATTCCACCACCAAGATAGGTGGATACTTGTCCTTGGATTGGTCTCACTTGATCCTAAAGATCAAATATGGATTGAAAATGAAGGTGTTGTCTAAGCTACTACATCTAGAGCACATAATTGATGATGTTATGATGAATTTTGAAGCAACATGCACTTCTTTCACCAAGAAAGAGATGTATTACATGAAATGCTTAAGAAAAAAAGGGTGACAGATAACAAGATCCCAAAGTAACAAGTCCTTGTTAATGATTTCATTAAAAATAACACATTCACAAACTTTGATGCCACCAACCTTAGACTTATGTAATCCATGATGAAGATTAGGTCATTCCCAAAGTCGGGAGGATCATAGTAAGAGACAAAAAATGAATCTAAATTTTGGAATCTATACTTTAATGGTGCAAAATGCAAGACTGGCTTTAGATCTATATTTTATTGATGTCTCCATCTGGAAAAGAGACCCTCAATGCATTCCATTTCTAGTTTTATTTCATGAACAATGAATCTAAGTACAAAGCATTGGTCCATGGCCTCAGTCTTATTGAGTGCATGGGCATAAAATAGATAAAACTATTCAAAGATTTTGAAGTAGTGGTAAGGTAAGTGAGAGAATTCATGGATATGAAGAACATTTGCATGAGGTCTTATCACCATTGAATATGGGATTTGATCAAAGCTTTTGAATATTTCAACATTCAAATCATCCTTAGGACCATTAATGCTTAGTTGGATAGAATGGCGGTGATCAAATCCCAATTTGATCTAGTAATCAATTTTATAACCATTGAACAAGTAGTTCAGGTAATTATCAAACCTTCCATCCTAGATAATAATGATCAAAATTGGAAGATATTTGAGAATGACACCCAAATTTTCATGTTTATTCAATAGTCATGTGAGTTTTTGGATTAGTTACAGCCAAAAATCAAAGAAGCCTATGGGGATCAAGCCATGTAAATTAAGCCCAACAAAATTCCAATGGGGATGATCACCCTAGAGAATATTTTGGATTTTGATGGTGCAAGGAATGATAAGAAAAAGTTTATCATAGACAAAGGCAACTACTTTGAACTTGATATAGGAGATGAAAGAAAACTGAAAATGGGTAAAGAAGTTTCCCAAAAGGATAAGGAGTGATTGATATCCGTATGTAATAAATATTAATGGGTTATGGCTTAGACCTATAATGACCTAAATGGACATGACCACAAAGTCATCCAACACACCATATACTTAATTAAAGAGTCTAAGCCAATCTACCAAAATTAGAGGCTAATAAACCTAAAAACTGAGTCTCTTATGGATCAAGAGGTAAGGAAATTGATTGACTCAAGGATCATATACCCAATCAAGCATTCAAATTGGGTATCTAACCTAGTTCTGATGAAGAAAAATAATGGAGAGATTAGGTTGTACATAGACTTTTGAGACTTGAACAAAGCATCTCTGAAAGATCATTACCTCCTTTCTTCTATAGAACATATCCTCTAAATAGTAATGGGTGCAAAAATGTTCTCTATACTAGAAAGGTTCTTAAGATATAACCAAGTATGGGTTAATGAAGAGGATTAACATAAAACCACTTTCAATATAAAGTGGGGAACCTTCACATATATGAAGAAGCCTTTCGGCCTCTCTAATACAAGGGCTACCTTCCAATGAGATATGGATATAACCTTTAAAGGGATGATTAACTAAATCATCCTCATCTATTTAGATTATTTAGCTATATTCTCCAATAAAAGGGAAGATCACTTTGATCATTTGGAAAAAAAATTTCAAAAGTGCCAAGAATTCAAGGTATCTCTCAACCCCAAAAAGTGTGTCTTCAACATCCCGCAAGTCAATTTATTTGGATACATAGAATCCAAAGAAGGCATATCTATCAATCTAGATAGAGTGAAGGCCATCAAGGATTTGACCTTATCAATCAATAATAAGGGAGCCCAATATTTCTTAGGAAAGGTTAATTTCATTAGTCAATTCATATCTAACTTCATAGGGTTGGTAAGGCCAATCACATTGATTCTAAATAAAGACCACGCTTTCAAATAGACTATCGAAGGGAGGATAACATTCAATAAAATCAAGGAAGTAAAATCCACCACTCCCATGATGGTTAATTCTAACTTATCTAAAGATTTTATCTTGTATGTTTATGGTAGTGAACATAAATTAGTGGCTATGTTAACTCAGAAGGAAGATGAAAGGAAGGGTGAACATCCTATTACTTTTTATTTAATAACCTTGTATGGATATGAGACTAAGTATAAATTTATTGAGAAATAAGATTTTAGCATTGTCAAATGTCTCAAAAAGTTTAGGCACCTGGTGCTGGGAAGCAAGATAATGGTATATGTGATGCATCTCAATGTTCAAGAATATATAATGGAGGGAGAGATCATAGAGAAGAAGGCCAAGTGGATCACCAAGATCTTAGAATATGATGTTGAATCTAGGCCAACCAAGATGATTTGAGGAAGAAGGTTTTGTGAGTATCTAGCCCAATGTGCAAAAGCCCTGATAAAAGAACAAGGTACATCAAAAATGATTTTCATAAGTTAGTATGAAATCTATGGGTCTTGTGTTGATGATAGGGCCCACTTTATGTAAATCGGCCAATGTCTAAATGACTTCCCCATACATAAAATAAGATTATATAGGTTACAAGGGGCTAGTTACACACTAGTCTAGGGATTCCTTTTCAAAAGGAACTTCGATGGAAAACTTCTCCAATGCATTGCCAATAACCAAACCATCAAGATCCTATGGGATATGCATTTTGATCCTCTAGGTAGTAATTTCTTAGCAAAGACAATCATAACCAAGATTATGCACATGCTATATTACTAGCTGACTATGTTCTCAGATTGACACTAGGAAGTGAAGAAATTTTAGCAATGCCAATTTTTCATGGGCAAATGAAAAAATTTGGCCATGCCATTGAGCCCAATTATGACTGATGATCCTTTCACATAGTGGGGATTAGATTTCATTAGGATTATCAATCTCATGTCTAGTGTAGGCCATAAGTGGATACTCATGGCCATAGATTACTTTATGAGATGGACTAAAGCGCCCCCTTTGAAAGAGGCAACTGAGAATGTGATCCTCAACTTCCTAGAGGAACTAGTCATAAGGTTCATTCCTTTGAAAATGATCATATCTGATAATACAAAAGCCTTCTTAGGTTCAAATATTTTAGAATTTGTGCTCCAAAGTGGAATTTTCTTGAAAACCTCATCTAAATACTACTTGCAAGGGAATGGGTTGGCTAAATCAACAAATAAGAACTTCATAAGGTTAATCAAGAGGATAGGCTCTAAGTGATAAAGGGAGTGGCATCATCATGTGAAGACAACTCTATAGACCGACTGGATCACTCATAAGTAAATTTTAAAGACAACATCATATGAATTAGTATACAGGAAAGAAGTGGTCATGCCCATTTCAACAGAGATTCCCACTTTCAATTGTTAACTTTTATCAAGATAACATAAAATGGAGTGATGGAGGTCAGGTTAGCAAAATTTATCATCTTCCAAGAAGTGAGAGAATAAGATAATGACACTAAGGTTCCCTGATAACAGGTAGCCAAATGATGGTTTGACAATAAGGCGTCCAATCTAGGCTTTAAGTTAGGAGACTTGATTCTAAAGTATGATGAAATGGACATAAATTTAGGTCAGCATGCTAATTTTGATTCCATATAGAGAGGGCCTTTTGCATCATCAACAATAGGTAGGGCAATGCATTTGAGTTGGTGGATGAATAAGGTAATACCTTAGAGAATTTGGTTATTAGAATCTACTTAAAGTACTTCAACTAACTTGTTAGTCTCACCTTGTATAATAGTTAGTTAGTTTCCCTTTCATTAATTGGTTTCCATTTTTTGTTATTGTTTCCTTTAAAAATAAGTGTCATTAGAAAAATTTATCATTGTCTCATGCTAGGTGTTTACACCTTATCTCTACTTATTTTTGTATCATTTATTGGTAGACGGTTATATACCCCACTCCCCCTACAATTAATATCCAGGTGTTCCATATTTCATGATCCCCCATAAGGATCACCACAAATCTCTTGTAAAATTCTCCTTGAGCATGTGTGCCACCCTTATCATTAATTGGATTCCCAAATTCTAAAAGATTCATGATGATCATGCATGAAGGTGTGGCCTATAAATACCCACCTCCTAATCAAACCAAAAATTTAAATGCCTTAAGAGTTTTGAAAGCATGAAGCTGAACAAAGATCTTTTAGTAAAGAATTATGTGTAAATTTTAGAGTAGGAACCGATATTGAATGTTTTCTTTGGAATAGAGAAAATATTATTTGAAAGGAGCTATAAGATGGAAACTTCTATATCCTCATCTAGTATCAAACATCCTAGGAAACACATAACATGTGATTGGGTGGTCAAGGGGACCTTTCACCATAAGTTTTAAGAATCAAATCGTATGCTTCTACCTTCATAAAGGCAAAGATGATAGTGCCAAATGTCAAGATCATCATAAAAGGTCATAACAAGGACCTCGCACTAGTCCTAGACTCTATAGATGGGATCTTGGATCCCAAGTTGACCAAGAACACAAAGAATTTGATAGAGGATTCCCATATCCACATGCTTAAAAAGATTCAAAAAAATGACTTTGAGTCATTCAGATATAGGGTATGGATCTCTATCTTAAACCAATACATGGTGCCTCTCATTCACTTGTACCCAAAGATCATCACATTTTATGCAAAAATATATGATGTCAACACTAGTGTTATTATGAGAAACCACCTAAAAGTAGATATCGATATTGATGCAGTAAGGGAGATGATCTGGCTTCCTAAAAATCCCATCACAAATGTCTGTAATATGGAGAGCTTATAGAATGTATTGGGCACTTATGTCCAAAATCATAAGTTCATCAACATAGCTCTCTATAAAAATTACACAGAGGTGCCTCTTTTGCTCATTATTCTTCTAAGCTTTGCATTATAAGCTCTGAAAAATGCTCTTTCCATTTTGGCATTCATCTTTAGAATGGATTCAGATGTTAATGTCCATGAATTCTAATTGAGTTTAGTCTTTCATCTGAAGATAATAATCAAGGAAAAAACTTACAAGATGGACATCACAAACACCATCACTGATGCCATCCATAATCAACTGGCCAATTTTTTGGCTTAGAATACCTTTAGGTATTCCTCTTTCCTTCTCCACCTGATCTTATATTAGATCTCTTCGTTATTCTCTTTGTATTTTACTATCAATATGACTAAGATGGTTACATACCCACACATGGTTATTCTCATATCTGTGTTGAACCACATCCTATTGACCATGTAAGATTATTATGAGTTTTTATAGTGCTTCCTATCTTCAGTCCTGATCAACCTTAGTCAGGAGCCCATCATCTTCAAAATGATAGACATCTAGAGGGCATGGCTCACTAGCTACATAATTCTAGTTTATTGGTTATTTTAGGCCCATTTCACTTTTATTAGAGTCCATGGGTTTAATGAGCATCCCTTTTAGCTCCCACACATGCTCATAGATATGACCTTAGCCCTGGAGTTGGCCTTCTAACTCAACATGGTGGACTCAGTATATGGCATGGGCAAGAAGAAAAAGGCCACCTATGATGTCCCCTTCTCAAGAGGGGGAATTACAAATATAAAGAGGTCATAGGAGCACCTATTGGTGCTCAAAATGGTAGAGTTTAGCCTAAACTAGATCAATGATCAATGGAACTATGCTCTGGTTAGACATATAGCCTCCTCGAAGACCGCCACCCCCTTCATCCATGAGCCCTGACCATAAATTGAGGAGTGAAGGTCACTAACATAATATGATATCAAACACTATGTGGATCTATCCAAGATCCCTTTAGACACTTGCAAGCCATGGGAGTATTTTTATTAGCCAATTCAGGATTTTGATCCCATAAATAAATGACAAAGGGATTGAGAGCACAAATCATTTAGAGGGGCTAGAGCAAAGAGAAGATAGAAGCCTATTCAAACTATAGGCAATAAATTAAAAAAGGGAGATCAATTTTAAGGACTAGGACTCTAATGAGAAATTTGAGAACCTATGGGATGAGCACCATGAGGAAAAGGCTTGAATAGAGGAAGAGGTTTTAGTTGAAGAAAAATACTAAGTTTCGATTGAAGAATAAGAAGAGGATACTCCCTCAAGAAAAGAGGAGGAAGTTTCCTTAATTTATAGGCCTCTTACCTAGCCTCCTCCTCTATATGCAACACCCCATCAATAGGTTCAGGCCACCCCAAGGTAGCCCAAAGTAGAGTCATATCAGCTTGGTGTCGAGGCATAAGCATCCAATTCTCCCCTGAGGCTAAGAAAAAGTGGGTACATTTCACTCAACCTCTTTTATCCACTTCCACTTCATTCTTCACTTCATCCTCACCTTCCACTGAGTCCATGGTTTCACCACTCTCCTTCACCCTTACAATCACCTCACTTACATGAACTTTCACTCCTCCACCCTCATCCACCATATCAACATCCATCATGGTGAAATCACCCTCCACCTCTCTTCATAGCCTCTTGCCTTTATCACCTTTCACCCTAACCCTTCACCTAATCATCTCTAGATAACAACATCCAATGCTTCACAATAATAAGTGACCATTCCTTTCAGCTTGCCACAAGGATCCCAATTTATGGGGGAATTAATTCATTCTTAGGAGTAGTTCTACCAATAGTTAAAAATTATAAGAAAAGCTCAAGAGGCTTGATCAAATAAGAAAAGATGAAAGATGGCCAATGCCCTGATGACTCCCCACATGCGGTCATTCTTTGACCCTGCATAACAATAAATGATGATTGCATATATGATGCCACAAGTAATCAAGTCCCAAGAGTAGATGTAACTAGGGAATTAATCGATACATGTTATCAACCTCAACCTCAACCAATCTTGATTGACTGACAGCGTCAAGTTGATGGAAGATACCCAGAAGTCTGTCACCATAGACTAAATTAAGGTTGGTTATTAGTTGGAAAAGAAAGAACTAGAACTCACAATAGTTAAAGTTACCATCAATCACCTAAATTCTGAGGCCTAGGATAAAGATGTGGATATCACCAAGATGAGGTTTGACATATGAATTCGCATCACCACTGAGATCTTCTAGGAAGAAGCCATCTAAATGGCCCAACTATAGACTCAAGTATTAAAACTAAAGGCTGAAATTAATGGTCTAAAAAAGGAGAAGTAGGCCATAAAAAATAAGGTACATGAGAAAGAAATAGATCTCACACATACCCACAAGAGTCTCTTAGACTCTACAAGTGTGGAATAATGATTATATCAATAGATGTAGCAGGATTCCTTAGATAAGGACCAAAAAAACTAGCAACTGAAGAATGATATCACCACCCACTCCAAGACTATAGGCATACTCCCCATGGTCCAATAATTATATGTATCTTACTAGGAGATAACAAAAAACATGGACATAAACTTGAAGCTAGTGCTCAGGTTCATTGTGGACTCATAGTGGCTGAGCACCCAGGTGAGCATGTCCATGGACTAGGTCCTCACCTTTGTGTCCCCTAAGGTTAAAGATTCATATCCATTTATCCATAAGCTATATAGCATGGTAGACAAGATGCTTCAGGTAGCAAGGGTAGTCAATCAAAGGTAGAAAATGATGAAGGTGAATAAGTTTTTGAGTTGTAACAAGGTAGCATCAAAGTGTAAGGAATTTTTAGGTGCTTTAGAAAAAGTAGCATGGGATATGAAGGGGAACATCAAATAGCTAGTCCAATTGGGACTCCCTTCCCTATTATTTGCAGACAACATAGTCCTCTCTGAGGATAAAATAAAAAAGATGCTTATCAAAAAATAGAATGACCAGACCATCTTTGCAGCTCTCAGTTAAACACCAAGTGTCTCTGAGGTGGAAACCATATTTTATCCTCTTGCCTAGCTTGAGTTTCAGATATTGGTAGTGGTACTAGGCTTGAGAAGCATCTCCTTTAAGGAGATAATAGATCTAGATAAAACCTTCAAGGATTTGAAGAAGAAGACAACCAAAAAAGGAAGAGTGGATGCCTTTGAAGGCTTCTTTTTAAAAGTTGTGGTTTTTATGGGCTTTACCCTTTTTGTAATTTTGCTTTGACTGGTCCATAAAACTAGGAGTTTTTGGGTTCTTCGATCTATAGGTGGATTACCCTACAAGTCACTAGGAACTATGGATTGTAATCCACATTTTATTGTATTTTTAGATAGTTAACCTTTTTCATCATGGACATGCTTGGCAAGTTCAGTGGTTTTAGTTTTAACCTCCTATTTCTTAGGTTCCCCTTCTTCACTTTTGGCTAAGTCTTGGCTCTTTTCAGTGGTACCACATGACGTTCTGATGCTCATTCTTTATGAAATGGCTCCCAACTCACCTATCAGTAGTGCCCGCTTGACACATATTGACATGACACTCCTTAAGAAAGAAGGGAGTTTTTATTTAAGGAAAATGTGTGTCATTGGCTAATGAATTAATAATGGGTGGGACCCACTATGCAATTATAAAATGTAGGAAGTGAACTTTCCATGTGGCACCCCCATGCTCATTCTTGGTAAAGGATTTCTTAACTTTCCTAGAAGAAATGCTATCTCACCACGTGGTGGCTCTATGAGATTCTAGTTAAAAAGAGGGAAAAGGGTTTTAAATAAGACCACTCAGCCCTCAGAGTACCACTTGTCATTCCTACACTCCTCTAGGTGAAGGTTTCTTTTGTTAGAGTTTCAAGTAGTGCCATTAGCTAAGGAAAGGGGCTTATTTCTAACAAGAGTTCCAGAGGCAGTTTCAGAGGTAGATGCATGTTTTCATGATGCTTCTTCTAAGAATCATGGGGGATCATGAGGCATCAATAGTTACACCATATTTGTGATTTTTAAGACCAACTACATTTATGAGTTGAAGCTCCCCATTCAGTTGCAATAGCTTCATCATGAGTGTGAGTGCTAGGTTTTAAGTGTCATTTCCTCATGAGGTGATTGTGCCTATATATTCAGGGCTCTTTTCTATAGTGGAAGTTGGACATTAGATAATTAAAATTATCTTTACAGAGAGTAGCCATTTATTATATTTTTAGTTTATGAATAGAAGTAGTATCAGTTGTTATTTTCCATTTCACAACCTTAGAAGGTGCCCCTCGTGGGAAAGATTGAATATTGTATATTGTGCCTATGGGCCTTTTGTATTTTATTCTCCACCTAAAAATGAAGAGGATGTGGTCTTATGTGTCAAATTGAGTGGAATCTATTGTTGTTTGTTATTTCTATTCTCTGCTTCTATAATGTAGGCTTTTACTTATGTTATAAACATTAAACCATGCATGTGATCTTTTAATTTAGTTGTAGTATTTCAAAGGTTTAAGCTATTCTATGAAATATTAGGTGAATACATTAAATATCCTAGTGCATCACCTTAGTTATCTTTACTTGGGTTTTATTTACATTTCTTCCTTACCCTTTTCACCCGTAATTAATTTGAAGAGCCAACTTCTAAAATCCTAGAGGTTATTTCACAGATCGTAATTTCATCTCACATCTGTAAAGCTTACCATAGGAAGCTGTTTACTGAGAATGATATTTTTAGGCATTAACAACCCTTACATTAGCTTGTACAAAAGGAACACGTTTGAGATTACTAAAGAAGATCTAACTTAAGGAGATGACATGAATTTCACCTCTTTGCATCAAAGGGTGGAATGTTGAGTATGATGCCAATATGGGCACATGTAAGGTATTTTTAAAGGCCCCTAGAAAAACCCCATGTAAAATTATGGAAAATATTGAAAATTATATTTCAAATTCTTGGTGAAGAAAAAGTAGTTTCATCAAGAAGGAGAACCCTAAGTACCTCCATCTAGAGTTTGTGGATGTTGTCAAGAGTCTATGGACAACATCTAGAGGTTATGGATGATGTCTAGAGGTTTTAGATGACAAATAGACCTTGTGGATGATGTTTAGTGTTTTTGCATGCCATCTAAAGCTTATGGACATTGTCTAGAGCCTTTGTACGGTGCTCAAAGCCTACAGACACTACCTAGAGCTTGTAGATGGTGTTCAAAGGTTTTGGATGGTGTTGAAAGCCTCTAGATAGTTATTAGAGCATTTATACAATGTCTAGAGGCACTGGATGATGTCCAAAACCTTTAGACAACATCGAGAGGCATTGGATAACATCTAAAGGAGCTAGATGATGCCTAAAGTCTATGGATAATGTCTAGAGTCCATAGATGGCATCAAAAGTCTTAGATGATGTCCATATTTTGTAGATGATATCTAGATTATATGGGTGACATCTAGAACATGTAGGCACCATCCAAAAAATTTGCCTATAAATATCCCTCAACCCTTGCATATCCTCATTTTTATCATTTTCTGAGTTCAATTATCAATCTCTTCTTGAATTTTAATCTCATCCTTAGCACTCAATCTCATAAATGGATTCCCACCTAATATCTTCTAGCACCATTCAAAAAATTATGTTTAAAAATCTCATTTCCCTAAAAATATTGAGGCTACTATAAGATAAAGGCACTTACAATGACATGATAGACATATGTTTTTAAAGAGGTCTTATTTACATGCCCCATTATGATATGGACATGAATTTAATGAAAATTATCATATCTATTTACAAACCTACTGCTAGAGAATTTTATTGTACCCTCAATTCTCAAAATATTACTTTTAGCACCTTTCCATCATACATTGAGTGTTTGATTGGGACACCACATACAAATATAAAACCTATAATAATGAAAGTATTTTTGACTGAGGAAATCAAAAAATATATGGAAAATCACTTAGGCTTGATAGTTAATACTTGTTCCTCGATAGGGAATGTTCTCTTTCTTAATTAATATTCAAAGTTTCATGTATGAACCTTGAAAGTTAATAAATGTCATTTTTAGTTTGTAATTTTTTTTCTTGCATTATAGTCACCCCTAATCATTCAAGAAGGGGAATTTCCATCTAGAATATAATAAAACCGTATCTAGAATCCCTCATTTAATTTTTCCATGTGAGGATTGTAATACAAGGAAGACTAGCAAACATTCCATATTGGTCTTTAACATACATTATTCATTACCTTAGTGAACAATAATTTAATTAGTGTACTTTCATTTTTATAAGATAATAAATGATTTGGATTGTGATTTTCAAATAGACACTTACATAAATTTTTATTTTTTATTTTATTTTGGGTTTATATTTCAAGGCATATCATGAGCTGAAGGAAATAAATGTTTCAACTATCTTGTATGAAAAAATGAAATCCAACTTTGTGGCCCTTACTGAGCTAGAAGTAAGATTGAAGTTTACAATTATAATTAATTATTCAATTACGTAAGAAAATTGCCTTGTTAGTTTACTTGCTAAAATTCAAATCAATTTCATTTGTTTTTTGTAGCGGAGAAGATAAATTATTTCTCAATTAAGAAGATAAGTTACATCAAATAAATACTGCCCCCTTAGGGTTCTAAGGTTCAGATAGAGGTGATAACATAGACTCTAGTGAGGCAACACTATTGACAAGGTGAAAAAAGATGATGAGTTCTATCTCACCTTCTGTTGTAAAAAATAGATTAGGCTCATTCACAAATCTAGGATTTAAAAGATTCAATTTTTATTAAAATTTGATATAACAAAAAAATAAAATTTTGAAATTGTTAATGTTTCATTCAATTTTGTGGTGGAATCTAGCATTGGCAACATTTTACTTCAACCTTCTCAACATTTTCCTTCAATACAAGGTATGTGACTTCGAGTTTGCAATTATGTTCTTTATTAAATTACATGAACATTAACATTAACATTAACATGGTAAATTGAGTTTATTATTGTTTAGTAAAAAATGAAGATTAAACTTCTATTACACTCTGTCTATCATTTCAAAACATATTGACAACTCGAAGTATGGATCTTAATGTCTCTTACCTATAATTTAGCGCACTATAAATTTTGTTGAATTTTTTTTTATTAATTTTTGATTGAATTTCCTATTGTATGGAAACATTACTTAAGAAGTCAAATACCACCACCATCACCACCCCACACTATATAGACCAGGGAGAATAATTTAGTATTACCAACAAATAGTAGTGGAATAATTCATATAACATTATTAGAGTTCTCTAGTTTTTCTATGGGTGGAATGTCTATTGCAATGGGTGCTATTGCAATTTTTTAGAATATTGATTTTAATGATACTTTACTTGAGGGTATCGATACAATGCCTCTAGATATATTTCTTGCCCATAATATTTTTTAGGCATCTCAGTTTCAAGATCCAAAAAATTTTTTTGGTTATGATTCATCTAGTTCAACACTTGAGCAAACCCTTGAAGCTAAGCAATCTTTTGATGAATTGACATCCTTTCCATTAACTAATCTTCTTAAATATAATGATTTCACTTTGCTATATGGCATAACACATATTTTTTTTAAATTAATTAAAATATAAGAGATTTGGAGAAAGGCTTTGGTTAAGGAAATTAATGATCATTTCCATAACCACTCACAAAGATATTCTTTATATTTTTTGGTTCAAAATTCCCTCAATATTTTACATCTTAATGAATCAAGCTAAATCAATATAAATTATAGATAGAAATACCTATAATGATAATTTTTTATATGTTATGATACATAAATTGTAAAATTTTAATGCAGAGGAACATGCATACTAAAAAAAATTTGCAAGAGGTAACCTTTGCCACCTTGCCAATGTAGAGAGAGGTAAAGTTTTGGTAAGCAATAATTTTTTTACAAAATTTAATGACACTTTTATAATCTTTATTTTGTCCACTTTATTTTCTAAATTGTAGTCAAAATATGACAACCTATAGAATGAAGCAGAAGTACTAAATATTCATATGGAAAAAGCACATGAAAGCTTAAATGTGGTAATTGCATTGAATGAAAAACTTGTGCTAGTAAACAAATAAAAAAATATTCCGAGGAGGATAATCAAATAACACAACATGGATCTATAAATTATTTTTAAGGATAAAATATATGTGGATCCCTCTATACCATCATCAAGAGATGTAATGCACAAAGAAAAGACACAAATTGTAAATATAAATGTTGAAATTAAGGATCTTGTTAGAGGAGATGTCTTAAACAGTGATTCAAGGAAAAGGGAAGTTGAGTTAGTATCATCCGCTTCTAAAAAAAAACACTATAATTCTTCATTTTGAATGATGTCTTCTCACTTCATGTTAAAAATATTATATTGTTAATTGTATCTTTGTATTTAATGGAAATGAGAAATCCAAATCAACTAAATTGTGGAAAGCTTATTTTAATATCATGTATATACATTATGTTGACATTGAATAGTTTATATTATAAATGAAACTTGAAAGCGTAAATTTAAATCTATTATTCTATTTTATTTTATGCATTTTATTCATGACAATTTTTTAATTATATTGCAAATTTACTACTTAAGATGTATAGTGATGTGAAAATAGTTCTTTGTTGTATAATATTCACAACCACATTAAACAATCCCTTCATATAAAAAAAAAAGTGTAAAATAAATATTTTTCATACATATAGCCTAAATACATTATATATCAAGGATTAAAGATTAAACCATTAATATAACTTCAAACTATTTTAAAATAATACAATAACGTAATTTATATAGTCTTATAATTTAATAATACTAATGTTTCAGAGATTTATGATATTACTTACGCTAGTATGTTGTTTCTAATTTTATGAGATACAATGGAAAATATAAAAATCAATTACAAAATTAAAAGTTGAAACATAAATACTAAAACCCAAGTAGCTGAAATAATTTTAGAGTAGCACTTTATTCATAATTGTCATTTGTATGTTGTATCTGATGCATATGCGGTCTCAATAGCTAGATCAACTCTATCATTTGTTGTATTAGTGACTCATCTTCTTTGAGTGAGTTAATTCCAAATTTGAAGCACTCTATTATAGGTAAATGCATCCATTGGATAATATGAAACATACAATCTCAAACATGTCTCAAGATTTATATCTGATGTGTTATGAAAATTTAATTTAACAAAATATATTGCACTTAAGACCCTTTCATCTTCCACAGATCCTAAAATCATTGTTTGGTAGATTTTATATAATAAAAATATTCACTTATATTTTCATGTAGGATAGTACTAGGATACAATTGTTTCCATAACCTTATAATAACACCATTTTCTGTTGGCTCATTTTGATAGTTATATTGATAAATCATTGTGAGTCTGAAATGGGTTGATTAGGTTGTCAGTATATGCTTTCATAAAATACCTCAAATTTCAACTCCATTAATATCTACAAACTTCAAAAAATGTTTAATTAGAGTGCCTATGTATCTAAGAAATAAACCAATCAATTGATTAGTTCAATGTGGTACAAGAATGAGCCCAATTTAGCTCTAATACACTGATGTTGTTTATACACCACTACAATTTCCTGAAGTCATCATGTCCATACAACATGTTGTGAGTTTATTTTTCCAAGGGAATCATTGAATTTGAGGGTTAGGGAAAATTTATATTTCATTACTTCATTCCTTACCATGGATTTCTATATTTTTTGGGGGGTTTTCTTGATTTCATCTTCATATATAGCTAGAATTCATCCTTTATTCCTTGTAGTAGAGGATCTAAGGTTTACAGGAGGATCTGATGTTGTTTTAAGTTTCCCATGATATGTTCTTTATGAATGCTAAAGGTCATTTCTAACATAATTTTTTAGTGATGTATATAGGGTTTGAATATAAACTTGCATTCTTGCAAGCAGTTATATAGATCAATAGAAATAATTGGTTCAATATGGTATAAAAATGGGGCCAATTAAACTAAAATCAAATGAAAAATCTAATGTCCATGGGGGCTCGATTATCCTCAATTACATACTACACCACACTAATCAAGTAATTGACTCAATGTGTTATATGTAAATGGGGAGGATTAAGCCCAAATTAACCTAGTTATAGTAACATAATGTGGATTAATTCTTTATTTGGTCTATTTGCATACCATATTGAAATAATTGAGTAATTTATTCAATGTGGTATGCAAACAATGCCAATCAAGACCAAATAAAAAAAATACATCAATCTAATGTGGATTAGGTCTCAATCAGCCCCATTTACATTCCACATAGAATTGATCAAGTGATTAGTTTATTTGGTGCTTAAATAGGGCTAGTCAAGCAAAAATTTACTAAATGTGATAGTATAATATGAATTAAGGATTGATTGGCCCCATCTGTGTACCACATTAAACTAGTCAAATGATTTTTATTGGAACAAATAATGCTTAAGTTGTGATATTTACCCTTAACTTTATTAGAATGGTTAATAAATAAAATAAATATATTTAATTTAGTAACAAGAGGTAATCTCATGTAAATAAATAAAATATATTTTATCATTGGGGTTCCTCAGGGAGAGGTTAGACCCATTAGTTATAATGGTCCACCTCCACACCTCAATATATAAATAAATTTTTCCCTTGGTAAAACATACTCATGAGCTCTACTCATAGATAATGCTTTGTGTGAAAAATATTATTTGAATATTTACGTGTCACAAATATTATCTAGAAAGCATTTTTGTGAAGGATTGATAGACACGAAGTGAAAGGAAGAGGATTTGTATTGGGTTGTGGTTTTCATTAATGAATATCAATTATGTTTTTTTACCTCCATTGGAGGTTTTTCATCTATATACTGTCATAAGTTTGTGTTATTTATTTATTACTTACACATCTAGGTCTCCTATGTGTGTACAATGCATATATTACATGGATTTTATCATGGTAGTAGAGCATGGAGATGTGTATTGACCGACAAGATAATTGTAGAGGACCCAAATACTTGTTCAAATATTAAATTAATATTTTTTATCCATGAAGAGGAATGGTACAACCCAAACAAGTTTAAAAATTAGTTTTGAAGCTTTTGATGCTTGACTTATGATTCAGTATTCAAATCTCTTGGTTTTAGTCTACAATCACTCTTGGAGAACTTTTTGAAGCCATAAAACATTTTTTTGAGAATAAATTTTCTAGTGTGCATGGTTGTATGACTGTGTGGTGTTGGAAAACTAGAAATAAAAAATCAGAAATTAAGTTTTCACTCACCTTGAATCTCATTAATTTTTTATTATATCTCCCTCATTTGAGCCTGTAAACACATCGTAGAGAGATATAAAATACTCAATTAATTATCTCTAAAGATCCTTTTTACCTATGGAATCATGATACACCCATGTACAATAGTTATTAACACAAAAAATAAGCTTTTGTCATCAAAGTTTGATTTTGAGTGTCGGATCTTGTCCAAAGACCATTTGAAGGTTGTTTGTCAAATTTTATGGCATGAGATGGCCTCTAACATATTGATGTTTCTCCTTGATTTCCTCCCTTATTCCATTTCTCTTCCTTGGGCTTTCAAAGGTTAGTATTTGTCATTGAGAAATATTTATTAAATAAGGTTTTTAATAAATCTATATTTTTCATGCAAAAAATAAGTGGCCCCCACTTTCCTTAATTTTTTTTATTGAAAAGCAATATTATAGAAAATATTTTTACATGCACTGTTATATAAATATTAAAAATCTATTAAAAAACTTTTAAAAATAAATTTGTGCATATAAACTCTTCAGTAATCTACTAGAAGAGTTGGTTGTATTATTTTAACTAAAAACTAGAAAAAAGGGGATGTCTAGTGTTCAAAACACACTAACACCTATTTTATTTTGGCCAAATTATTTTATTTAAGTTTTATTTTTAAAAAATAATAATTAAAAACTTTTTTTTTGGTTTGTGTGCCAAGTATCTCACATTCAAAATCATAGTTATTTTTGGCATTTTGTGATACTTGACCTAAACTATTCCTTGTTAACCATGGTCATGTGACAAATTTATTTCTATATTTTTGGGAATTTTGGATGCATTGGCATGGTCTATTTATTGATTTAGAACTTTCTTATACATTGTTTACATCTTTTTTAGTCAAGTTATTTTGTGACTTCGAGACTTTTTGTAATACTTTCGACTGTCATTTATGTTGATTATATTTGTAGTTTATGAATTGTTTTGAATTCAAATAAGTGGATATTATTATTTAAATATGAAATATTTATATTCCTTATAAATAATGTTTAAATTCAAATTAAAATATCATTTTAAAAGTTTTTTTTAGTGTCGTAGTATCCAGTTTAAAGAGAAGTTTTGGCTTCCCTTAATTTTGTGGTAAATAAGTCTCAAATATTTAAAGGGTCTAACTTTAATATCTATAAAATTGATATTAAATCAAAATTTATGTCTTGAAAGCTATGAAACATTGTTTTTAAGATGGATAAACTCATAGTAGAATGACATGTCATATGTGAGCATACCAAAACATTTCAATAGAAGTTGTAGGAAGCCATGCCAATTATTTTGTAGTGTTAAGGAAGATTATCTATTCCATATCAATAATCAAGATTCTCCTAGAAATGCCTGTAAGCTTCTTAAATCTATGCATGAGGGCACTCATCTTTCTAAGATTATTAAGCTGACTCTTGAATTTCTTACTACATTTATGAAAGGTGATGAAAATGTTAATTTTTTTATAAAAATTAAAAACTTTGATTAAATCTCAGTTAGATGGTTGTGACTATATTATTATTCAATATAATATCTTTTATTTCATTATTTAATTAAATATTTATGATTTTTTTTACAATTTTATTTTTATTTTTAATTAAAAATATCAAATAAAATAAGATATCCCTGACCTCATTACTCTGTCTATTGTCTTGATTCAAGAAGAGCAAGTGATGTCTAATTTTAGCTCTAAAGATAATGCCATGTAGGCACTTCTCATTCTCAATCTTATTTCTAAAAATAATAAAAACTATAAATCTAATCCTAATTTTATAAATGATAAAAATATAAGCAAAAAATTTGGCAATAAGAATCATAAACTTAAATTTAATGTAAAGTATAATATGCGTGATAAATTTGGTCATAGAAGAGAAAATTTATATAAAAAAATTAGAGTTAATCATAAAACTTTTAAAAATAAAAATGAGAAGAAATCTAACTAGAACCATCAGAAGAATCAAAATAATAATTAAAACAACAATCAAAAACAAAATTTTAAGATTGTTGTTTTATATGTTGTCTTGTTTACTTTCAATGAAAATGAATAGATTTTATATAGTGGTGCATCGCATCATATGACTTGATTATCTCATATTTTATCTTATACTAGAGATATTTTTGAAAATATTTATCTAAGAGATAATTAATTTGTAGAAACTACAAAGCAAAGAAAAGTAAAATTTATAAATGTTGTTATTAAAGATATTTTTATGTGTCTAAATTTAAAAAAAATCACTTATTTTATTCTCAACTTATAAATGATAATTTCATTATATTTTTTCTTAATAATAACCTATCTATTAGAAATCAATCTGGTTCTTTGATTATTGAAAGTGTACAAAAAATGGTATATACATTTTTTCTACTTCTTCATGTTGTCTTTTATCACATAGTAGGAATAATTAACAATTATGGCATGAAATATTATGGCGTATTAATTTTATAAGTTTATATGATATGTCTTCTTATAATTTTATTTTTAGTCTTCTTTCTATCTCTTCTTATCATGAAACTTGTGAATGATGCATACGTGGTAAGCAACATACTAATTTCTTTCATAAGAATCATGATGTGAATTCCTCATATTTTTTAGAGTTAATTTATTACGATGTTACATTACCCCTTTAGGTTACATCTCTTAGTGGTTATTTATATATTGTTACTTTTAGTGATGATCATACTAGAATGATTTGATCATATTTTATAAAAAAAAAAATCTGAAATATTATCTAAATTCAAAGAATTTAAAACTATTATTAAAAATTATTCTAATTCTTATATTAAAATATTAATAAATGATAATGATGGTGAATATATTAGTAAAAAATTTGATTCTTTTTTATTGATTATGACATTCAAGGGGAATTAATAACTTCTTATTTCTCAAAAATAAATGGTATTTCTAAAAAGAAAAACTACACCATTATTGAAATGGTTACAACAATATTGTATTCTGCAAATATTCATATTTTTTTATGGTCTGAAGCCATGAATATTTTTATGTATACTCTGAATAGAGGCCCTTTTAAAGATTTTCATCTTTCTACCCCTTTAAAAATATAGTATAAAAATAAACCCAATAAGGCTCACCTTAGGATCTTTAGTAGTCCTACTTTCATATTTGTTTTTAAAGCTAAAATAAATAAACTTGATCATACCTTTTATTTGTGCATCTTTATAGATTTTAGAGGTGAAAATAAAAAATTAAGAGTGTATGATCCATATAAAAAATAAATTATTAAGAATAAGAATATTCTTATTCTTAAAAAAACTTTTTGTAAGCCCTCTATGGAATCCTCTCAATGTTCTTCATTTGATGAACATGGCTCTCTTTTTCCTTTTTATGAATAAATAAATGATTTATAGGAATTTGATTTGATTTTGGATAATTTAGGGTTTGAAAATCTTTCTAAATATCATATTCAATTTAAAAAAAATTAAATAGATAGAATCCCTAATCTAGTCATCTAATCTTGATAACCTTAATAAATTGACTAGGAGTAAACATTATTATAATATTTTAATGACTATGTATGAATGCAAATCTTTATATTTTGATGAATATGTTTGATATGATAGATAAAATGTTATTATTCAAGCTAAGTATAATGTTTTAATAAAAAATTAGACTTGAATTTATCTCACCTCCATATAAAATGCATATTTTTAGTTGTAGATGGTTTTATAAAATTAAATATAATTCAATTGGTAAAATTGACAAATCTAAAGAAATATTAGTTTCTTGCAATTTTACTTAAAAACTCAAGATTGACTATGTTAAACTTTTACTTTTGTAGCAAAAATGAGAACTGTCAAACTACTCATTGCTCTTGTAACTTAGAATGGTTAGATTATATATATATATATATATATATATATATATATATATATATATATATATATATGACTCAAAGGTTTCACTGAACTTAATAAAACAAATAATTTATAAATTAAATAAAATGTTATATATTTAAAACAAGTTCCTCAAACTTAGTATTGTAAAATTACTGGTTATTTTTAAAAACTATGTTTATCTAACTATTAAATTGATCATGATCTTTTTTTAAGAGTTGAAAATAGTCATATTATCTTAATTATTTTATATGTTAATGATTTTTTATTTTTGACAATCTAATTAGTTTAATTCTTAAGTATAAGGATAAAATAAGTCAAATATTTTAAATGATTGATTTATATATTCTTCTTCATTATTTAGAAGTTATTATATTTCAAAATAAAAAATTCAATTTTTGTATCACAATCTTAGTATGAACATAATTTTTTTTATGAAATTTAATATGTTTGAATGCAAGCCTACATCTAGTCCTATTTAAGTTGGTATTAATCATGATCCAAAACCTACATCATACAAATTCAACCCTATTCTTTATAGGAAACTTGTTGATAATTTAATTTATCTAACCATTAATAGGTCGAATATTTCATTTGTTATAGGTGTTACTTCTAGATTCATGCATGATCCATAAATTGATTATTTGAAATTATCTAATTTTATATTTCATTATATCGAAGGAATGATAAATTTTAATTATTTTATATTTCCATTGATAATGCTAAATTATATAGTTATTATGATGTTGATCATGTTGGTGATACTATAGATCAAAAGTTTACTTTTGAATATGTATTTAAGTTTGATGTAAGTGCTATCACTTTGAACAAAAAAAATCATTGTCTATTACAACCCCTTAAGTTGTACTTAGATTTTTTCACCAGTTTTGACACTACCAATCAAAATTGGGCACCCCTATATGAAAATTTGGTCTTTAGATCTTTTATGGGTAAATATCATGTCATAAAGTGATCTTAGGTTTATTCAACATAATATAAATGTTATTAGCTTTGATCTGTTTGTTGTTTAGGTCCCTTTACTTTCTTTGAGTCATGCTAATAGGTCTGAGCAAAATTTAAAGAATATTTTCAAAGTACTAGATCTTGCACATGCAGTAGTTACAGAGGAAGTTGATCATGTGGGTTTGGTCATTCTAGTTCAAAGTTCATGTTTATTAAGTCTGAGGTCCTTTGCCAAAACATAAGCAAAGTTTTGCATGTTTAAAGACTTGCTTCAAAAATAATTCTAGACTTAGTCATTCAACCTCAGTCATTTACTTCAGTTTTATCTTAGTTTTCAACTTTAGGTTTCCATAACTGTAAGACTTCAGGTTTTCCTATAATACATATTTCATTTAGAGGAGATGTTCCATACAAAGTTCACAACAAAAGTACAAGTGTTCATTCTTTTAGAGTTTTTGTTTTGGATTTTTTTGAGTTTTGGGAATTATTTCAAACATTTTATTTGAAACAATTTTCCTGAAGGACCTTTTTCAGGCTAAGGGATCATTTCAGAAAGCCGAAGGGGTCATCTTCATTTTTTTGAAGGGAAATTTTAGCTTAGTTCAAAGTTTTTGAAGGGAAAATTTTCCTTTCAAAAGGGTCACTTATAAGAACTTTGAAGGTATATTTCAAAAAAGTCTAAGGGGCCATTTTCATTTTCCTGAAGCACACTTCATCTTTTTCAAAGGACACTCTACAATCATTTCGAAGGGTACTTTTTTAAAAAATGGTCCTTTGTAAAGTTTTCAAAGGGTACCCTACACAACGAAGTTAACCAAACATAAAGCCAAAGGGACACTTTCAAGATTTTTGAAGGACCAAACAAAAATCCTGAAATTTTTTCTTGAGGAAACAGTCTGAAGGATAGGTTCACCAAAAAGTCCGAAGAAAATAGAAAGAGTGAATAAAGAAAAAAAATCCTAAAGGAATTTTTTTGGGAAAAATGGTGGAGACAAATCTTTCGAAGGACACCTTTGAATCCAAGTTCCCCAAAATGTTCCTCGAAAGACATCTTAAAAGCAAAAGTGTCCCATGTATAGGTTATGAAAGGGCACTTTCCATGATTCAGAGGGATCTTTCCATAGTTAAAGAGCACTTGGCAAAAGTCTGAAAGAAACTTAAGTTCAAGGAAAATGTTTCGAAGGAATAAGGAAGGTGATGGATCTACAAACATCAACTTTAAACTATGAAAAATAGTTGTTGGAGTAAAAGAAAACTTGGTGGGAACCTAAGGGAAAAGATAGGGGTAACAAATGGTAAGATCCCAAGCATTTGGTGCAGGCAAAACAAATGAATAATAGACATGTTGATAGTTTGGGTCATTATTGAAAGTCGATCAAACCAAAGAGCTCCCATGAAATCAATGAACATAGGTGTCCATAGGATGGTTGGAAATTATAAATGGTGTTCTCTAACTATCATGATGAGTCTCATGTCCATTGAGTAGTGTTATGTGTCTATTTCCGTATTTTAAGTTTTAAATGCTCTTAGACGGTTTATGATGGAAGAAGTTACCAATGCAAATTTTAGAGGTTTTGCACCACTTTCACCATTCTTATGATTGGTTTAGAATGAGTAGACTCTTGACATGACACAACTCATCTCACCCCTCTTTCACATGTAATTATAACTGATATTCTCAAGGTGACATATGTCCAAGTGATATTTAGAATTTTCTTGCTTGATTCCTTTCTCAAAAGCTATATATATGCATTCTTTCGGATCTTTGAGGAGCCTCCATTGGTTATTGGGAAAACTTTGTCTAGATTTGTACTTAAATAACTGTTGAAGAAAGATAAAAGTGTTGTTTCCACTCGTATGCTATAATATTGAGTAATGACTTAAATCTTGTTGGTCTAGTCTAGTGAAAGATTATCTTTTTGAGCTTGTACTCTTGATGGTCTACCAATTTATAGAAAGGAGATTATTGTAGGTCTTTTCTAGTATTCTTTTCTAGGTGTAAAGATATCCTAAGAGTGGTCCATAATTGTATCTCTCTTTGTAATCATTCATTCCCTTCCTAAGAATCATATACCTTCTTGAATCTAGCATATGAAACATTGATGTAATAATGAATCCTGAGTTATGAGTCTTGTGTGAGAAACACCTTGTTTGTCTTTAAGTAGGGGTTTCAATCAATTGGGAGGAAATTATACATTGGTCCATCCCCACTTGGTTTCTTAGTTATTTTCCTTAAAACGTTTCATACATAAATAGATAAGTTAGAGAGAGATATTTAAAGGTGCATCAAGGGGAGTTAGTCCCTTATCTAGATTTCATCTTAGTGAAATTGTCACCCACAACAAGAGAGATGTTTCCATTATGTCACTTGGATGAGGAGAGCTGAGCATCTCCTCAAGAGTGAGAATACAAGTGACAACAATTTTTGGCATGTCTAGTTAGACTATTTATCTAATAAGGTGAAGAATTCTTTGTGTGTTATTCAACCAATCAACCTTTTGGAGGCATTTTAATCAACACCAATGGTGACTCTAAGTTGAATCAGCTGGTCAAGCAGCCTTAGTGCAGCAAGAAATCATATTTGGTATGTATAATCCCATTGTTGAGTAGTATGGCCCTCATGTTCCTTCGTATAGTTTTGATCAAGCTCATGTTGTTCATAGAATCACCTCAAGTAGCTCTCCTAATTTTCCTTTTCCTAATCAATCGAAGAGTGCTAGGGAGATAATGTTAGAGTTTGAGAAGCAAATGTTAGAGATAGATAGGTTGAATGAGTAAAATAGATATCAGCAAGAACTAATTTACAAAGAGGAGTGTTTGTTTATATAAGCTCAAGCCATACAATCCATGAAGGAGAAACTAGTAATATGGAGGAGTCAACCCACTCAAGGCAATCAACCTTGTATGCCTTTTTCCATCTCAAGACAACCTTTTACCATACAAACAAACCTTCCTCTTATACACCAAATCCCTTCAATCAAATAACACTTTCTCACCAAAATAAAGTCAGTCAACCTTCTAGCCCATATAATGCATTTTATCCTATACCAAAACTAACTACTCATGTTTTTAATCCTTTACACTTAGCAATCTAATACCAAAGGATATCAGAATGACCTTCTATGGAGACTAAGTATTTTAATTCCTTAGATTGTGAGCCCTCCTTTAAATAAGGTCATCTTATTTCCTTTAAAAACCAACACATCCATCCTCAAGCAACTCCTCTTATACATGTGCAAACTCTTCCTAGTCTCCTTCAACCTTTCAAGTCCCTCAACACGATGTCAAGATTCCAAGTTGGATAAATGTCTATCATGAAACAGCTTAAGATCTTGAGAAAGTGAATGAAGTTGCTTCCTATCATCAAGAGGAGATTTTTTTTTCAAAGAATGAAATTGAAGAGGAGCTTGATCCTATACAAACCTCTCATAACATTCCTTAAGAAGAGAGTCCCAATCCTAAGATCATGAGTTGGAGTGAAATAGTGAAATCATGGGGCAAGAAAGAAGATAAGAGTATTGTTCAAGAGTGTGAAGTGAAAAATGAAGCTAATCCTTCTCAAGTCCCTTCCATCCTTCCTCAAGAAACTTATTGTACTTCATGGTATCCTTCATGTACTCCTCATATCTATGATTATTCCTATGAGCTCCAAGAAAGACTCTTCCAAGAGAATCTACTATAAACAAATTGAGAAATTAGAGGCAGAATGAAGCTACTTAGTCAAGGTGAGATGGAAGTTTTAGACCTAAATGAAGATCCTATTCCTAAACACACCCCATCTACCATTCATCAAGAGAGTTCTCAAGTTAATTTTGATGTTGATGAAGTGTTGGTCAAGTGGAAGGAAGAGAATCAAGTGATTTTAGCCCAAGTTTTGCCCTCTCTTTATATTTTTCATGAGATTTCAAAATAACCCCTTACATTCTATTCCCCATTTGATTTTGAGAGTCCTTGTGTTGAATTACCTTGTTTGGTTGATGAAGAATGTTTTCCTTATGTTGAGGAACCTATCTTTAGAAAGGAAAGTGAAGAAGAATATGCTCAATTCATGACCAATCAAAGAGACTTCATGGGTGTAGATGAGGAGGAAATCACCATAGATACCCCTCTTGGTGAACAAAAAGACAATTCACAAGATTTTGCCTCCATACTTGATGAGGAGGAGATGATCATTGATTCTTTTCTTACTTTGCAAGATACCATGGATGGACTAGGAAAGGTTCTTGATCAGACTTTGGATGACTTGTTTGAAGTCATTAGAGTAGGCTATACTCCTCTTCAAGGAAGCTATTAGTTGGTCAAAGATAGAGAAGGTGGCATTGGAATTCAAGTAAGTATGCAAAGGAGAAACAAGCTTTTATGTTTATTCTTTCAAGAGGATTGTGAATTTAAGAATGGTATATTTAAAGTCATCAAGAGGGAATATCACCCACTATTAGGAAATCATCAACTTTTTAAGGATGAAGAAAGATCATATTAGCCTAAAGTTTCTAATGAACATGAATTCAATCCTTTAGAAATCATGCCTATAAAGAGGATGGAAGTTGATCATGAGAAATTGAATGGGTAGCAACATGAAGCAAATGATCATGTACAAGAAGAGGTCATTTCCTTGGTCAGATTATTTAGAGTTGCTTGATTCTTAATGAGCATCATGGTCATAAGGTTGGCAGACTTTGTGAGAAGCATGGAGGTAGCAATGATAAGAGACAAAAGTCTTCTTGAATCATCCAATCCTTCATGTCATGAAGTGAGAGGATTTTTACATTTCCCCTTTAATTTAGGAGGGGAAAGAGCATACTTGGTTAGCTATATATAATTAGTTTTCCTTTTACCATGTTTAGTTCTTTGAAGTGTTTAATAACGTAGGTGTGTTTATTTTAGTCTTTGTGTGTGTTTGTTCTGTCCCTTGTGTGTTTTGAGGTGCTAAATAGTTGTCTTGTTGATCAAGTTTTGAATCATGGTCAAATTTTCTTATTTATTTTAGTCCTTAGATGACTCTATAATCCCAATGGACTATTTAGGCTACCGATCTAGTTAGTATAGCAGGTAAACTACCCCTGTGAGTCACTATTTTATTTACCAATTTTAACCTTGTAGGTCAAAATTGGGTACCCCTATATGTAAATTTGGCCTTTAGATATTTTAAAGGTAAATATAATGTCATAGAGTAATTCAAGTTTATTCAACATCATATGAATGCTATTAGATTTGATCAGTTTATTGTCTAGGTCCTTTTACTTTCTTTGAGTCATGCTAATAGGTCTAAGTAAAATTTAAAGAACATTTTCAAAATCCCAGATCTTACACATGTAGCAATTGCAGAGGATGTTGATCATGTGGGTTTGTTCATCCTAGTTCAAAGTTTATATGTACTAAGTTTGAGGTCCTTCATTGAAGCACAAGCAAAGTTATTCATGTTCAAAGACTTACTTTGAAAACATTTTTGAACTTAGTCATTTGAGCTTGGCCATTCACTTTGGGTGTATCTTGGCTTTCAACTTCAGGGTTTCATAACTACAAGACTTCAGGTTTTTCTATCATGCAAATTTCATTCAGAGGAGATGTTCCATAAAAAATGCATAACAAAAGTATAATTGTTTATTATTTCAAAGTTTTTGTTTTGGGTTTTTTGTTTAAGTGTTAGGAATTATGTTGGACATTTTGTCCAAAACAATTTACCTGAAGGACCTTTTTCAGGCTAAAGGACCATTTTAGAAAGCCGAAGGGGTCATCTTCATTTTTTCTAAAGGGCAATTTTGTCTTAGTTCAAAGTTTTTGAAGAGACACTTTTCCTTTCAATAGGATCATTTGCAAGAACTCTGAAGGTCCATTTCAGAAAAGTCGAAGGGGTCATTTTCATTTTTCCAAAGGGCACTTCATCTTTTTTGAAGGGCACTTTGCAATCTTTTGAAAGGGTACTTTTTTAGAAGAATGGTCCTTTGTAAAGTTTTTGAAGGGTAACCTCCATAACAAAGTGAACCAAACACAAAGTGGAAAGGACACTTTCAAGATTTTTGAAGGTCCAAACAAAAATCTTGAAAGATTTTCTTAAGGAAAAATTCTGAAGGAGAGGTTCACCAAAAATTCCAAATAAAATAGAAAGAGTGTAGAAAGAAAAAACCCTGAAGGAATTCTTTCAAGGAAAGTGGCCAAGACAAATCTTTCAAAGGACACATTTTTAGCCAAGTGCCCCTAAAAGTTCCCTGAAAGACATCTTGAAAGCAAAAGTGTCCTAGGTTTCGGTTCTAAAAGGACACATTCCATGATTTAGAGGGCACTTTCCATAGTTAAAGAGCACTTGAATTTTTTTTGAAAGAAACTTAAGTCCGAGGAAAATATTTTAAAGGAATAAGGAAGGTGATGGCCCCACAAACATCAACTTTAAATTACAAAAAATAACTATTGGAGTCAAAAAATCTTGGTGGGAACCTAAGGGAAAATATGGAGGTAACAAATAACAAGATCCCAAGCATTTGGTATAGGCAAAATAAGTGAATAATATACAGATTGATGGTTTGGGTCATTATTGAGATTTGATCAAACTAAAGAGCTCCCATGAAATTGATGAACATAGGTGTCCATAAGATGGCTAGAAATTAGAAAGGGTATTCTTTAACTATCATGATGAGTCTCATGTCTATTGAGTAGTGTTATGTGTTAGTTTCTCTATTTTAAGTTTCAAACACTCCTAGATGGTTTATGTTGGAGGCAATTACCTCTACAAATTTTGGAGGTTTTGTGCCACTTTTCACCATTCTTATGACTAGTTTTGAATGATTAGAATCTTGACATGACATGACTCATCTCACCCCTCTTTCACATGTAATTATAACTGATATTCTCAAGGTGACATATGTCTGAGTGACCTTTGGACTTCCCTTACTTGATTCCTTTCTCAAAAGCTATATATATGCATTCTTATGGCTCTTTAAGGAGCCTCCACTAGTTATTGAGAAAACTTTGGCTAGATTTGTACTTAAATAAATATTAAAGAAATATACAAGTATTTTTTCCACTCATATGTTGTAATATTGAGTAATGACTTGAATCTTGTTGGTCTAGTCTAGTGAAAGATTATCTTTTCTAGCTTGTACTCTTGATGGTCTACCAATTTGTAAAAAGGAGATTGTTGTAGGTCTTTGCTAGTATTATTTTCTAAGTGTAGAGATATTCTAGGAGTGGTCCATGATTTTATCCTTCTTTGGAATCATTTATTCCCTTCCTAAGAATCATATACCTTCTTGAATCTAGCATATAAAACATTGATGTAGTAATGAATCCTGAGTTGTGAGTCTTGTGTGAGAAACACCTTGTTTGTCTTTAAGTAGTGGTTTCAGTCAATTGAGAGGATATTATACATTGGTGCATCACTAATTTGTTTCTTAGTTATTTTCCTTAACCTTTTTCATACACAAATTGTTAAGCTAGAGAGATATATTTAAAGGTGCATCAAGAGGAGCTAACCCCTTATCTAGAAATTCATCTCAGTGAAAATATCACCCACAACAAGAGATATTTTTCCATTATGCCACTTGGATGAGGAGAGGTGAACATTTCCTCAAGGGTTTAAATCCAAGTGACAACAAGAATAATGTAGTAATTTTTTTTATTAAATACTTAGCATTCATTCACCCAACTATAATTATACTACACAACTTTAGTAAATCATAAACTCAATAACTTAAAATAATAACAGTTCCAAATTCTAATACTAAATATAAATTAATATATCAAAATTTCAAAGAAAGTAAATACATGAAGACACAGCTATGGCTAGTTCACAAATATAATAACTGCTATTCAAATATAATAAATACATATTACAATTACATTCTCTTCAGGTATTTAGCCTAATACAATAAATAGATATCAAGCTCTCTATAGCTCAAGTCAAACCAACTTATGTATCACTAAATTTTGAGTATAGTCTCCAGATAAGTAGAAATATTATGAGGAGGAAGAGTATCATCTGAGAACTTTTCCATACTAACCATGTACCAACGATCCTACACAAAATCCCTATTAAGAGATAACCCTCCTTTCATAGATATGTAGATAGCATGATACAAAAAGCTAAAGAACAAACCAGTACCCAAGTGTATATAATTTTTAAAACTAAGCATGCAGTGTATCATATAAAACTCATTCAATTTCAAGATATCGCAACGATATACAAATCATATATACCACAAGATAATATCTCATTATATATTATTTAGTCACAATATTCATACTAATTATATCCTCCTAGAAATCACATCACATCACATGCTAAACAAGGAGTAAGTAAAGTATATATTTATTCGTCTATGCATGAATGAATCTTACATTAAAATCAATCCTAAACTAGAAATAATGCCTACAATTTATACCACCTAGGAAAAAATCACATTAAATAGGATATTCTCAACTACTACAATAATATCCATATGACTACACCTCATGATATCTCATATTATCATAGTCTAGTGTTTTAACTCATAACTACTATTTTTTCTACAATCAACTAAATAAGTAGTCATAAATATATGGAATCATAAAAATTTATTTAAGTAGTTTTATATAAAAAAAAAGTCATACAAACACATACAAATCTGACCTAACATTCATTTACACTCTTAATATTATATGCATGCATATGTGATATCATACTAAATTTACAAAATATATTGTTAAAGTAATAATAAACACATACATTTAATTAGTTAATAAAGGTGACAGTTGAAGCATTTAACTATAATATTCACCATCTAAGAATATATATTTAGGCTAAAGTATTATATGATATTCCATACTATCATAACTCATTATGCATGAGTACCCGATTCAAACATGAATAAACAACCCCACACTCAAAATAATAATAAATTAAGTAGATGATTATACCACTTGAATATACCCTAGATAATTTTGTATAGTAATAATTAGATGAGAACATATATTTATAAGCATGCATCCTGACTCATCATTTTACTCTATAAATGTCTAATAATTTGCACATATTGATATTTTCACAATATAAATTGCATACAAGTTTTAATCTTCAATAGTTATCATAATACTAAATAAATGTAAAACACATTATACCTTGTAGGAACATAGCTTAAGGGTCAATATTCACAAGGTTAAAGTTTTCCAATTCCTATAATTCTTATTGTCAATCTGTTACCTCAAATATAGGTATATCATCTAAAGTCCTATGAAGTTATTTAATCATAAAAATACCCAAGCCCATGTATAGATATATTTTTATAAGAATACCCCTAATACTTTAATTGCTTTAGAAGTACTTATTTGATACTTAATATGAATTGCAAGGTTCAACATTCATTTAAATTCTGACTAAAGAATTTCATCAACTGTAATTGTCATATTACATTGTCATGAATATTTTATCATGATTTAGAATATATACCATTTGGATATATTATCCATTTGAACATTCTTCAATATTTATACAATAACCAATATCTTACCGTAAGGCCCAATATAATTAGCTAATACATATATGATTATGAATTAGTTATCTTAATAACTCAATATTTTATACTATACCCACAAAGTATACTTAATAATTAATATTTACTAACAAACAACTATTCTTATATTCTCATACGGATCCCATGATAATCATGACCATTATTTAAAAATTCAACTCACCCAAGCCGCAATATAAAAATCTAAGGCAAGATAAAGTTCCACTAAACACTCGATGTTGCATTAAGAAAGAGACAAATTCATCTCCAAAATAATAGATATTACCAAATAGTGACTTCATTTGATGCTATAGTGAATACTCAATGCTTCAATTAAAAACTCAACGCTTTATAAAAAACTCAACATTTTATTTTATTGACTTGGCATTTACTCAAAAGACTTTATATTTCTATATTGACTTTCTAATATGGATATGACTTTAGTTGTTTTAATTTTTAAACTTGGAGTTTCAATATAAACACATAGCTCTTTAAACTTAGGATTTAATATTATAGACTTAGCCCATGACACAAACATAAATATAAAGTGTAGTCAATAATGTGAAACTCCATTTAAAACACCTTTCTTCAAAGGGGGATGCAGGTCTTAGAAATAATATGCAGCCTATAATAATCAATACTTTGTCCATTTTAAATATTTGAACTTAGTGACCTGGTTTATAAATTCACTGCTTAATAAATTCTAGCATTTCCATATATGACTAAGTATTTCAATTGAATGTCTTAAATAAAGACTCAACGAATCATTAAAAATTACTCAACTCTTTAATTGAAAGTGTTTTATATAGCTTGGCAATTTCAATTAGTAACTTCAATTTCTTATTAATAGACTTCAGTGACTTCATTAATAGACTTCAATGATTTAGCTATTTGCTCAGCCTTATATTCATTAAACTTAGATCTTTTAATTAAACTCTCCTACTATTTATATAACATGAAATTTTAATTTATAAGCATATTTTTGATGTTTTGTTACCTAACATTTCATTTAAATGGTTCAATGCTCACATATATAGCTTAGTGCTCAACAAAACACTCAACTCAACTTCTCATATATATACATTCCTAAAATGCAAATCTAGCTAGCAACACAACATAGATGGAAATTTTATTTATTTTTAATTAAAAATTGGATAGATGTTGTAATTAATTCTCCTAAAAGTAAAATAGAATGATGTTGTCAGGCAAGGATAAATAAAACATTGGATAAAAATGTATATACTATGTAGGCTAAAATATGAGCTGAAGTCTAGATAAAAAATACATTATTTTTGGTGAAGCACCATTCATAATAAGTGAAATACTGATACTAGGTATTAATTATATTAGATCATTGGTCAAATATTATTTAAGAGGCCTATTTAAGGTATTACGTATTCCAAAGCCCAACAATTTTTATTTTTATAAACACCCACTCTCTAGTGATAATGATATCATAAATAATATAATCATATCCGTATTTCACATAGAAATATAATTTATAAAACTAACCTTAGTATTACATTGCTTGGAAAGAATATATCTGGCTTTCTCTTGATTTATCTAAATTCTTTCCAAATCCTCTGCTTACTTCTTCGTATCTTTTTTCTTCTTTCTTCTCTGTATACCTCTCTGTGTGTCCTTCCAAACTTATCACTAATTTATAAAACACAACTTCTCCTTATCTGTCACTCTTTTTATGCATGCTAATTTGATTACTTTAATTTCCTCCCATGCGTAACATTTTACTCTTCTTTTATTTCTTTAATTAAAACATATAGTTTACTTAAATAAATCATTACACTATTTCTCTATGTTATCTCAACAATTTACTATGTTTACCAATATTAAATAAAGATATCTAATTTTATCTTTTAATGCAATCTCATACATGTTTTTAAAAGAATAAGCTTAATTTGTCTTTACTCACTGTTAGTTCATTAAGATAACTGAAGCTCTTGAAAGTAAATAAATAAAGGTAATTATTTATTAATAAATGGATAAATAGTTTTCTATTGTTTCAAAGTAAGATAACTGAATAATTAACTACTATTATCATGTAGCAATCAATATCTATTTTCTTGATTTATTATAAAAATTCAAGTCAATCAGAATAAAAAAATTTAATGCATATTAAAAACTAAATCTACACCTAATATAATCACAAACAATGTCTCTTAATTATTTACTAATAGTAAAATATACAACTTTTTAAAATCTAATGTGCATGTTTATAGGGTCATTAGCAATATATCTATCATCACACAATCATCTCATCTAACCCATCCTCTCTGATGATGCTCTCCCTCATCAAGTTTTGAGGGTAGGATATATCTTGCATCCACTTTACAACAAGTAGATAGTTAGTCAAATTCATCATCTAATCAACCAATGATGTAAAACTAACAAATGCATATCCATAATATACAAAATAATTAAAATACAACTGTCACATTATATATACTAATCAACAATATCACTATTCCATATTAATATATATCATAAAGCTCAATTCAAAATAATGCTAATAAAATAATAACTATTTTAATCCACATACTTAAAGGTTATACATTATAAGGTGAACCACAAAATCTTATGATCAAACATTTAAAATACAAATAAGTGAGTTCAAAACAAGGTGAGAAAATGACATGTTTACATGAAATTACAACTAAGTTGAAAGAACAAAAACATGAGTAAAATAGTGGAATAAGTTTCCAATAAGTATATCCAAGAGGTAAGTTGATTGAAGAGGATAAATAAGATGATATGAATACAAATACAACTAAAAAAAATCTCAATGTAAGCATACAAGCTCAAGGAACTAGTGGAAAGGTAGTTTGGTCTCATGACATTCATACAATTCATATTAATGATGGTGATTATTGACATTGTCTCTATCTCTTCTAATGAAGTAGAGGACAAAAGTGTTATGAAATATTTTAAAGAAGCCATGTGGCTATGAATTTTTTAGGAGAAATTTATTTGAATGTTTTTCATAGTACCACCTTTTTATGTGATAACCAATGTTATATAGATCTAGTGAAAGATCAAGTACAAAACCAAAGAACTAAGTATATTGAAGTTCATATCTTTTTTATTCGATAAAAAATATTCAATGATGATATTGATATGTTAATTTGTCCTACAGATGACCATGTGGCATATATCTTCACAAAATTATTTGGTGCTACTAATTTTTATCAATTTCATGAATGTTAGACCTATTGGAGTTTCCATCTAGGGGGAGTGTGCATGATAATATCCCTTTTTAATTACCATGTGTTTCTTTTTTCTTCTCTATATTTATTGTCATTGTAAACCATTGTAATATATCACATTATGTCATTTTTATAAAACTTTATGTGAAAATTTTAATTTGTACCTCAATACCTAAAAACATATATTATAATGGAGGTCCTTATGTTATAAAAATCTCCAATAATATTTGATTGATTAGTCATAAGAAACTGTAATATGTAGTCTCATCTTTATAAGAGCTTAAACTTACTTTTAATAGTTTATTACTTATAATTTATTTTGTTCTAAAAGGTGATGTTGGCATGATGAAGGTTTTAAAATCTTTCAATTTTACATGCCTCTTAAAATTATTATAGTTCATTCAAGGAGTATAATTCTTTTATTAAGGTGACTATGGCATGTATCATCATTTAACATTAAGGGAAAGTGTTAGAAAAAATAATACTTAAGTGGTGTTATTTACTCTTAACATTATTATAATGATTTATAAATGAAATAAATATATTTAATTTATTAACATAGGATAATTAAGGGAAAATTTTGGAACAAATAATGTTTAAGTGATGTTATTTACCTTAACATTATTACAATATTTATTAAATAAAATAAATATATTTAATTTATTAACATGAGTTAATCTCATGTAAATAAATTAAATGTATTCCTCAAATAAAGGTTGAATCTGTTGGTCACAATGGTTCATCCTCACACCACAATCTATAAAGGCATTTTACCCTTTGTAAAATATACTTAGGAACTTTGCTCATAGACAATGTTTTGTGTGAACAATATTATTTTAATATTTATGTGTGAAAAATATTATTTATAGAGTTTTTTTGTCGAGTCCTAACATAGAATATGTGAAAGGAAGATGATTTGTAATGGGGTGTGATTTATCATTAATGAATATCAATTTTGGTTTACCTCCATTGGAGGTTTTACCATTTATATCACGTGTCATTGATATATGTTCTTTGCTTATTAATTACACACTAGATATTTTGTGTGTGTACATTACATATATTACATAAATTTTAGTAATTTTTTGAATGTGGTGTGAAATAGGGATAATGAAGACAAAAATAACCAAATGCAATAATTTAACGTGGATTATGGATTGATTGGCCACATGTGCATACCAATTTGAATCAATCAAGTAATTAGTTTAATATGGCATGCAAACGACATCAATCAATCCAAAATTAGCCAAATTAAAAAATGGATTAGGGCTCGATTCGAACCATATTGAATCGATCCTTCGATTGATTCAATGTTATTTATTAATGGGTCCAATCAAGTTCTAATTGAGTTAGGGATTGATTGGATCTATGTTCACACCATATTGAATTGATAAATCAATTGATTCAATATGGTGCATAAATTGGGCCAATTCATTGGCCCCATTTGCATAACACATTGAACCTATCTATTAATCAATTCAATATGGTATGCAAATAAGGGAAATTGAGGCCAAATAAACTAAATGTAGAAATATTTTTTCAAATTGGCATGATTGTGCCCAATTACATACCATATTGAAGCAATTTATTAATTGATTCAATCCAGTACATAAATGGATACCATTAAGGTCAAATCAAGAAAATTTGACAACATAATGTCAGTTGGGGTGTGAATGGACCCAATTGTGTAACACATTGAACTACTAAGTAATTGGTTCAATGTGGTAGGAAAATAGAGCCAATAAATCCCAAATCAATAAAATGTTATAATTTAATGTCAATTTGGGCTAAATTGGCCCCATTTGCATTAAATAGTGAAACAATCAAGTAATTACTTCAATGTGGTATGGAAACAAATTCAGTTGAGCCAAATCAATCCAATGCAATAATCTAATGTAAATAGGGGATTGATTGATGACAATTATGCACCATAATGAACCAATCAAGTACTTGGTTCAATGTGGTACTTAAATGGTGTCAATTGATCCTAAATTAATCTATTTATAACAATATAATATGGATTGGGGCTCAAAATGGACCCATTTAAATACCAAATTGAAGTTATCAAGTAATTGGTTCAATGTGGTACATAAATGGGTCCAATTAATCACAAAAAAATTAAGTGTGATAATATAATGTGGATTGGGTCTTGATTGGACTCATTTACATACTAAATCAAACAAATTGAGTAATTGGTTCAATTTAGTTTGTAAATGGGACCAATCGAGCCTATAACAACCAAATTAAACACTCTATTATGGTTTGGAGCTTGTATCACCCTATTTACATACCAAATTGAAGCAATTAAGTAATCAGTTCAATATGGTGCACAAATGGGGCCAACTGAACCCCAACCCACATTAGATTGTTGAGTTTGTTTTTTTATATTGATTGGCCTTATTTATGCACCATATTAAAATAATTACTTGAATGGTTTAATGTAACATGTAAATTGAAGAGAAAAAATAATTATATTATATAGCTACTACATTTGAATTATAAGGGCTATTAAATAGCCAAAATAATAGCACAAAAATATCCCAAATTATAGGATGGTGAAATAATAATAAACCCAAAATGGAGTTCACATATAAAATAAACTAACAAATTAAATAACAATATACCTATGGTGAATTAATCACCTTATTAAATTCTAACATTCTCCCCCTTAATTCAATATAGCTTGAATTGAATAGGAGAGAAATTCTCTAAATGACTCAAATTTGTCAAGTGCAAGTGACTTGGTGAAGACATCTACACATTGTTCTTCTATCAGGCAATATTGGAGTTGGATGTTGTGTTTTTGTGCATGCTCAAAAATGAAATAAAATTATACTTTAATGTGTTTTATATGTTCATAAAAGACTAGATTGCAAACAATTTTAAGAACACCCTCATTATCATAGTACAGGATGGTATGTGTCTTTTGTGGTACTCCTAATCCTTCCAGTATGCGACATAACCATATCAATTCATAGATAACTCCTCTTAGAACAATATATTTTGCTTTAATGGAAGATCAAGAAACAAATTTTTATTTCTTGCTCTCCCAGAATATAGGACTAGATCCTAAAAAAACACATATCTAGAAGTGGATTTTTTGTCATCAATTATTTCCTCCATGATCTAAGTCAAAATATCCTATCAAGAAGAAATTTTCATTCTTCTTATATTCTAGGCCAAAGTCTATTATACCCTAGATATATCTTAGTATTCATTTTATTGCTTTCTAGTGAGACATCTTTGGCTCCTACATGAACCTTGAAACATAACTAATTGCATAGCTAATGTCTAGCCTAGTGTATATTAAGTAAATAAGACTCCTAATAAACTAATGATAGAGAGTTATGTTTACTTGTGGTGATGGATTTGTAAAATACAATTGAAGCCTTGTGTCCATATGTGTAGCAATTGGATTACTATCCCTCATCCTAAATTTCTTGAGTAGTGTCTTGGCATATTTCATCTGGGACATAAAGATGTGGTGCTCCTTTTGCGAAACTTCTAATTCAAGACAATAGTGTGCAATCCCAATATCTGTCATGTCAAATGATCAATTAAGATCTTTCTTGGTTGCATCTATTATCTCCACTAAAATTCCAATGATGACTAGATCATCAACATATATTACAACAATTACAATATTGAACTTGGTAGGATGAGTCATCACCCAAAGATCCATGATTTTTTGGGGAAGTATCATTCATTTTGTAGAATCAATCTTATCTTCTAGTCATATATCAAGTTGCACCTGAGTTGACATACTGGATAGAAATTTGTGGTGTTGATTCATCATGAGATTGTGTAGTATATAAAAATTCCTCATCTGAGTTGATGTCTTCTTATTCAGTAATGTTACCTTGTTGATTAGATTTATTCTTTCAATGCCCTTTATTTTTTCCTTTTCCTTTATGTGGATGAGATGATTGTTGGTGATTGGGCTTCTTGTTGCTTGAAAAGCCTTATGTAAATGAGTTCTACCAATAATGAGTTTTTCCACATATAAGGCTATTTTTTTGTTGTTTATCCCCCTATGAATGACATTGTTGACCTTACTTTGGTTTATAAGACTTGATCTACTTCTTTCCTTTTATTGACTAGAGGCAATAGCATGTTCTTCTGATTCTTTTTCTTCTTCTATATGCATAGAATCTTCATGTTGTAACATGTTTACCAACTTGTCAAAAGATCATTTCTATTCAATGAATATCAAATTAAATAGTAATATCCTATAAGAGGGTGGTATTTCTCTCATAAAAATAGGTACAAGAGATGCATATGACACTATTTCACCCAATTCTTAGAGGCATCTGACACTATTTCACCCAATGCTTGGAGCAAGGCCTTTAGGGTCGTAACACGGTGAAGAAAATCTTCCACTTTTTCACTAGAATTTAATTTAAGGGAATGAATTTGAATCTAAAAATGAAGAATGGTTCCTTTATTTTTAGCCTCTTAGACTATTTGGAGCTTATCCAAAGCATCTTTTGCTATTTTGGCCTCACAGATATGAAGTTATACCTCATTCGATACTCTAAACATGATTATCAACTTTGCCTTCTGATTGGCTTTGTCAAACTTATTCTAACAATCAACATCAGTACCATATTGGGTAAGAGTACCATTAAAAATAGGCCAAATGTCTTCAAATTCTAAATGTGTCCTAATTTTAGTTTTCCAAGTGGCATAGTTGTCACCGTGAAGAAGTTGTGAGTTTGGTAGAAATAATTTTAGCCCATTTTTTACCATTATGAAGAATTTGATCAAAGGTGATGGATTCATTCCTTATCACTCCAGGTATTAAGGTCTCCCTTTCTATATACCATCGGTTTATTATACAAGACCTTTATTTATATGCACCCTTCTTTTATACATGTTGGTATGTGAAATAAGTTTGCCCTTTCTATATGCCTAGTCGTACGTGAAAGAAGCATAAACATATGTGAAAGAGTCTAGTACATGATAGTTAGATAGTAATGAAAAGGGTTCATCCAATCACTAGAACCTACTTAGATAGATTTATGCATACATACACATAACTTTGAAGTATACTTGGAAATACCACTAGTCAAGATTTACACCCTTCGATTGAAATAAATAGGTAGATCAAGGGATGGCTATGAGTGCATGTGGCCTTATTTTTTTGTGATGATTCAAAGGAATGATGTCCAAACATTGTTGTTGTATCTATGTTAGGCTATAGATGCAGTAACTCAAATGTGATAGCTTTATCCATAAATGTGAGTCAGAGGCACCACTTGTACCAAACACTACGATTGAGTTTGAAAAATCATGAAAAATTAAAAAATACAATGCTTTTAAAAAAATGAAAAAACACTTTTTTTTTTCATTTTGTTGGGCTATTTGGCCTATTTTTAGAATATATATATATATATATATATATATATATATATATATATATATATATATATATACTTTACCTTTTCCCCCTTTTTTATTTTTTTATTTTAGTACATTTCTTGTTAAATTTAGCTAATTATAACTAAAATTGGTAGAATTGCCAATTTAGAAGAAGTGCTAAAAACATTTGAGGGGATTTGAACCTCCCACCTCTCCTTAGATAAAAGGGATTCTTACCAACTCACCTATGCATTAGTACATGTTTGAATAAGACAAAACTAATATTTAAAGGCTATAAATTACTAATTGGAAGATAAAACCATTAGCCTAGGCAATACCACGAGTTTGATAAATGGTGGTTTTAGTAGAAAATTTCAGAAAATAATCTATTTGATAGGTGGTTTTGAGTTGGTAAAGGTTGGTTGTGAGGATGTAAAGGAAATTTTGAGGTTTTAAAAAATTTATATGATGCAAAAAAAATAAGAACTACTAACTTTGTTATGAAAAACACATGGTTGGTCTATTGAACTATCCTTTTTATTGAGAGTCTTTGTTCATGTTATTACAAGAAATTGAATCTTTGGTTTAAAAACTAAACTAAGATGTCCATCATCAGAACTCAAAACCTTCACAAGCTATCAAAACACAATCTTTTTTTATATATAGTGCTATATCACATATTTTGCAGCGGTTAAAATGCTAAAAATGAGGTCTATGCTTGCTCAAGAAATGAAGTTTGTGCTAATGATATTCAATATTTTGACTTGAGAAAATATGAACTTAGAATCTCAATGTAATTTATCTCCACTGGGTGAAAGAACACTCCACATAGTTTACTCTCTCCATGTAGAGTTATAGACTTGGGTTGGTACCACATGCTACATGAATCAAGGGTTACATGGATAGTAATGAAGAGAACACAGGCTATGAATTGCATGTTTATAGGAGAGCACGAGCTTCTCCAATTAAAATTTTTCTTGGATCAAGAGAGAGAGAGAGTGCCTCAAGGCTTCTCTTCTTATTTTCTCAACCTGAATCTAAATTTGATTTTCTCTTACTCTGATACCAAATGAAGAGCAAAACTAATTATATTATTTAGCTATTAAATTCAAATTACAAGGGATATTAAATAGCTAAAATAATAGCTCAAAAATATACTAAATTATAGGATGGTGAAATAACAATAAATCCAAAATGGATTTCATGGGTAAAACAAACTAACAAATTAAATTGGTACAATGTGGTAAATCAATTCTCAATCTCCTTTATATTTCCATATTTGGTCGATTTAGGTTTGATTTAATCTATTTACACACCATATTGATTCAATTACTTGATTTAATTTATGTCATATATAAATGGGGCCAATATAGCCCCAATGCACATTAGATTGTAATATTTGGTTGTTTGTATCTCAATTGCATGCATTTGCAACCATATTGAGCCAATTACTCAATTGGTACAATGTGGATGCAAATGGAGCCAATTGAGTCTTAGTATATGTTATATCTTCAAATTTGGTTGTTATGGGTTCTATTTGCCACACTAGCACACCAAGTTAATCCAATTAATTATTTTTTTCAATGTGGTACCCAAATGGGGTCAATCGAGCCAAAATTCACTTAAGATTATCACATTTGGTTGATTTGGACTCAATTGTCCCTATTTTCATGTCACATTGAATCGATTACTCAATTGGTTCAATGTGGTATGAAATTAGTGCAGATCAATCAAAATTGATATTAGATTATTGTGTTTGGTCAATTTGGGCTTGATTAGCTTATTTGAATACCATATTAAATAATTAATTGATGGGTTAAAGAGGGTGCATAAATATGGCCAGATGATCCCCACTTGACATTAAATTATTGAATTTAATTAATTTTTGTCTAATTGGCCTTGTTTATATACCATATTGAGTGATTTAATCAATTGGTTTGATGTGATACATAATTAGGTCAATAATCAATAGTAGATTGTTACATTTGGTTGATTTGGGCTTGATTGGCCCTATTTTCACACCAAATTAAACTTATAACTCGAGTATGTCAATGTAATAAGAAAGTGGGGTCAATTGATCCTTGATCAACATTAGATTATTGCATTTAGTTGTTTAGGATTAATTTCTTCATTTGCATACCAAATTGAACCAGTTAAAGAATAGGTTCAATACTGTATGAAAATAGGGCCAACAAAGCCCCATCAACATCAAATTGTTATGTTTAATTGATCTAGGCTCAATTGGCATTGGTTGGTTCAATGTGGTGAAGTAATGGGCCCAATTTATCCCTAATCCATTAATTTTGTTCACACACCACTATTATTTCCAAAAACCATCATGTCCATATAACATTTACTAGTTCAATTTTCCAAGAGAGTCATTACATTTGAGGGTTAGCGAAAAGTCAGACTTTATTACTTCATTCCTTACCTTGGATTTATATATCTATTTTTGGTATTTTTTTGATTTCCTCTTCAAACACTCTTGAAATTCATTCTTCATCCTTATAGTATAGGATCTAAGGTTTTTAGGAGGATCTAAGTTTGTTTTAAGTTCGCCTATGATGTGTTCTTTATGAATACTAAAGGCCATTTTTGTCATACTTCACTAGTGATGTATATAGGGTTTGTAGGATAATAAGGGTTGTATATGAACTTGCATGCTTATAATTAGTTATACAAATAAATAATAATAATTAGTTTAATATGGTGCACAAATAAGGCCAATTGAACTAAAATCAAATGCAAAATTTAATGTCAATAGGGGATCAATTGACCCTATTTACATACCACATCAAATTGATCAAGTAATTAGTCTACTGTGTTATGTGAATGGGATTTTTTATGCCTAAATTAACCTAGTTTTACTAATATAATGTGGATTTGGGCTTGATTGGGCCCATTTACATACCATATTGAACCAATCAAGTAATTGGTTTGATGTGGTGCAAAAACAAGGCTAATTGATCTAAAATCAACAAAATAAGTCAATCTAATGTAGATTGGGCCTTAATAACCCCATTTTAATACCACATGGAATTTATTGAGTGATTAGTTTAATTTTATGCAAAAACATGGCCAATCAATTCCATTATTACCAAATTCTTTAATATAATGTAGATTAGGGCTTGATTAGCTCCATCTATCTACCACATTGAATAAGTCAAGTGTTTTTGTCCAATGTGGTGTGAAAATGGAGGCAATAAAGACCAAAATAACCAAATGCAATAATCTAATGTTCGTTAGGTCTCAATTAGCCCCATGTTCATACCACATTAAACCAATCGAATAATTGATTCAATATTATATGCAAATAGTACCAATCGATCTGAAATCAACCAAATATAAAACTGCAGTGTAGATTAAGGCCCAAGCGACCATATTTATTCACCGCATTGAATCAATACTTTGATTAGTTTAATGTTGTGTAATAAATAGACCAATCAAGTGCCTTATTTATGAAACACCTCAAACTAGTTATTCAAATGGTTCAATGTAGCATGTAAATGGAGGCAATATATTCCAATCCACTTTAAATTGTTGCATTTGGTTGGTTTAGGCTTGATTGATCATATTTTTACATGACATTGAATACATTACTTTATTTATTTTATGTGGTATGAAAATAGGACCAATCGATCCATAATACACAATATATTATCATATTTGGTTACTTTAAGCTTAATTGGATACGTATGCACACCATATTGAGTCCACTACTCAATTGGTACAATCTGGTACACAAATGGGGTCAATTGAGTCTCAATCCACATTATATTGACATATTTAGTTTTTATGGGTTCATTTGGCCATGTTTGTGCACCATATTAAACTAATTACTTGATTGGTTTAATGTGGTATGAAAATGGGACTATATAAGCCCAAATCAACTTTATATTGTCAAATTAAATTTATTTGGACTCAATTGGCCCTATTTTTGTGCCACATTGAAAAAATTACTCAATTAATTCAATGTGGTGTGAAATTAGGGCCAATCAAGCCCAATTGATATTAGATTTATGTATATGGTTGATTTGGGCTTGATTGCCCTGTTGGCACCAAGACTGAGAAATAATAACTCAAAATTTACATTGCAGATAAATAATTTGGAAAAATAAAATAATATACTATGTCTAGTTGATATTTACAAGAAGGGTAAAAAAATTTATAGGATTTCAAAATTAGTTATAGGCCTCAATTGATTCCCATGAATCAATTTAATTATAAACTTTAAAACAAAATAACTTAAAAAAAATAACTTTGGATCATTTAAAATAACCCAACAAACTCCCCTTTGATCTAAAGGGGTATATTAAATGAATGAAATGTATCAACGAATCTAAATTCATCAAAGGATCTCTGTCACAACTGTAACTGGTGCATTGTACCTCTGGCACTAATAAAAAATTGATGCCACTCCATAAAAAAGCCCACACCTATGAGTTATGGCAAAAAATGGTTGATGAACATGATCAAGGCCTGCTCATCACTGGTGATCATTGTACCATAATGAAATAGAACATGATCAAACATGTCCAATTACATCAACCCACATAAGGTTCCATATAGGAACCCATCAAAGTGATAAACCCGTACTCTATATAGCACATCTCCCTAATGTCCAACAAATCTTGATGACATTTTCTCAACACTACTAGTCTTAGAAACCCCTATCAACTCATATTATCATCGCTAATTTATCGAATACCAACCAATGCTAAATATTCTCCCCTACCAGGTAAGAGGTGAGAAGTTGTGCATCGAGAGAAACAAAAAAAACTAACTCTATCCACTCTATGTCATGAATATTAGATATGGAAATTCAAAAATAGAACTGAAAATAAGAAAACAAACCAAAATTTCTATTCAAGGATGAACACAAACTCTGAGTGAATAACTAACTAGAGAGGGTAATTATCCTCTATCCTCCAAGATATTCTCGAACCTTGAGTTTGACACTTTAGAATTTATGAATCACAAAGATCTTGATAGACCTGTAAAAGACATTATTATCATCAAGAGTACAAGCATGAGATAACATTATGAAAATTTTCATTTTTAAGGTATCAATTTTTACTAAAAATGCACATTTATATATTAGTTTCAATAAATTTGTTGTAAAAATCATATAAGGACACTTAAAATTATAAAATTAACCATTCTAATGTGTTTTAAATGTCCAAAACCCTATAAATCCCCTAGTCACATGACTACCTTCAGAAAAAATAGTGATTTGTCAAAAATTTGTCTCAAGAAGTCATAAATCCACCCTTATATCATTTATTTGACCAAAAAAATAGTTGGAAAGGATTTGAAACTCGGACCTTTCCAAATTTCAAGGATTTGAAAAAATAACTTTCACCAATTACTCTACAATTATTCATAAAATACAAATGGAAGATCTACTATTTGAACTTGCATTGTTATGATTTGCCAAATAAAATAAATTCATGTATGTGAAATTAATTCATTTAATAAAATTCATACATGTAAAAATAAAATATTTCACTTAATTTATTCACGAGTATAATACTTTTAGTTTTGCATTTGTAGAGACCCATCGAGCAATTAGAATAAAATAAAACATAAATTATAAGCTATAGTGTTTCACTATTATGTGAAGGAGAGTTTTGTTTTTATTTTTTATTTTTATATTTTTTTAATGTTTCTTATCTACTTGCCTCCATATGGTTGTTTGGTCAATTCTCATCAACTAAAATTTCAGTGTTATTTGTATGTTCTAATCCAACACCATTGTTACTTCTACCACTACATTTAAATTCATCAAAAAATTGCCAGCCACCATTTCACCTTGCAAGGGTCATTGTAAAGGTGTTTTCTCCTCCAAATTTTTATCATGTAGATTATATGTTGCAGGCCATACTTATACAAATTCTATGCACTGTTCAAATGTTGGTTGCTTCAAAATTAATTTCAATCAATATTAAGTGCCACCATACATTTTTCCATAACCTATTATTGTATGTTATATTTTTTGCTTTTATCTGGTCTTAAAAAAATATTTCTCTCCAATGCCTCCCAAAAGAACCCCTTTAGTCTTTCATCATGGAAATTGGTGGTTTGGTATTTTACTCAATTGATATGTCATTCAAAACAATATTGCCCAAGTTGTGGAAAATATCTAGAAACCATCAAAATGCACACAGAAGTGGAGTGGAAATGGAAAAAAAACAAAGAGATAATTGTGTTCTTATGCCATCATGAAAAGGGTTGAATGAATGATCATAAGAACTCATTTGTGTTTATTTTTATCATATAAACAAAAAAGTCATTTAATAAAATACTACGTAGCTTTTTATTGTGTCATATACTTACAAAGATCTTTAAATACCATCATAGCTACCTCAAAGTAGCATTTTCATCCCTCATACAAGTTGTAAAATAGGCAAAATTTATGATTCCAAAAACAATTGTTCATATACTTATGTGCTCCTCCTTTTCTAATTGTCAGGCTCTTATTCCACTATTACCACCAAGATTGAGAAATAATAACTCAAAATTTACATTACAGATAAATCATTTGTCGAAATAGAATAATATATTATGTCAAGTTGATATTTACAATAAGGGTAAAAAGCTTTATATGCTATCATAATTAGTTACAGGCCTCAATCGATTCTCGTGATCCAATTTTATTATAAACTTTAAAATAAACTAGCTAAAAATAAAATAACTTTGGATCATTTAGAATAATTGAACATGCACCTGTTTGTGTACCATATTGAACTAATTACTTGATAGGTTCAATGGGGTATGTAAACGCATTGATCCCTAATCAACATTTATATTATCATAATAGATTAATTTGGGATCAATTGGCCTTATTTATGTATCACATTAAACAATTTTATCAGTTACATCAATGTGGTACATAATTGGGTCAACTGAGCCTCAATCAATAATAGATTGCTGCATTTGGCTGATTTTGGATATATTGGCCCTATTTGCACACCAAATTCAACCTATTACTTAAAAGGTTCAATGTAGTATGCAAATGGATCCAATTGGCATTAGATTGTCTCATTTGGTGGTTTAGGCTTAATTGACACCATTTTCATACCACATTGAAAAAATTGACCAATTAGTTCAATGTGGCATACAATGAGGGTCAATCAATCCCCAATCGAAATTAGATTGTTAAATTTTATTTATCTTGGTTTGATTAGCCTTGTTTATATACCAAATTAAATAAACTAATTAATAGGTTCAATGTGGTATGCAAATGGGGCCAATAGAACCCCAATCAAAATTAGTTTTTTGTGTTTGGTTGATTTGGGATCAATTGGCCTTGGTTTTGTACCACATTGAATCAATTACTCGATTAGTTCGATGTGGTACACAATTTGGGCCAATAAAGCCTAATTGATATTAGATTATTGCATTTAGCTAACTTGGGTTGAACTAGCCCCATTTATGTACCACATTGAATAAATTACTCTATTGGTTCCATGTGATACATAATTGGCATTAGATTTTCAAATTTTATTGATACACACATGGCTATATGAAGATAGCTCTAAAACGTTACACATTAAAAAAAAATAATTGGCAAGTTCAAAAGGCATTAACTGAACTACACATGGCATTGAATGATTGACCTTTGTAAAATTTGATATGAATCATGTGGGTCAAGTTAAAACTAGGGCTAATCAAGCCCTATTTCATGTTAAGTTGTTACAATTAGGTTAAAGGGTTTTGTAAAAAACTCAAGTGTAACACCTCCTTCAACTAAACCTCTCTATAATATATTGTAAGATTGAGATTCACATTAGTAATGGATTGAAATTGGTATTGTATGATTATAATTAAAGTGCTATAAAATCACACTAAACTTCTCTATAATATGAAATTAGTGTATGACTGTAATGGATTGATATTCACATTAGTAATGGATTGAAATTGGTATTGTATTGTAATGGATTTAACTAAACCTCTCTATAATATGAAACACCATATATTTCTTTGATGTCATATAAAAATTTATGAGTTCTAACAAACTCTTACACATGACATACATGTTGATAACTTTATTGTACTTGTAGGAAATTCAAAAAACTTCTCAACCAAAGTTTAAATTTGATGGTCATAGGACTATTTTTTACATATTTTTTAATAAAATACAAGTACCTTTTTTAGTAAACTATATTCGATGTAAAGTGAAATCTTGAACAGACCATCAAAAATTATATAAAATTATAAAAAAATATAGATTCAAATATTAAATGTTTCCTTATTCTACTATAAACTTTACAAACATTTGAAAGGCAATGCTCAATACATAATTATCATAAAAAAATTCATGGCATGGAAGGTAGTCAAATTTAGTCCATACTTTCAATGGTGAGAGACTTTTTGTATTTAGTTTTTTTACATGTACGACTTAAATTTAAATTCCTAACAATGAAATTGTGGTTTTTTTAGATTTTATCTAATATTTCATGTGTTTAATTACACTTCCATATTTTACATCAAAACTAAGGTGAATATTCACATCAAAAAGAACCAAAAAAAGTAAAATACATAAGGATATTGATGTTACCATAAAACACATGATACATTAAAAAAAAAAAAAAAAATCCTACTTTCAATATCATTGTTTGAAAAATAATTAAATAAAACATTATATGCTATTGATCTAAGATAATATAATGGTCCTGACCTTCAATTTATGGACTCAATCCATGATAAAACATTTAAAATAATAAAGGCCCATCGATTTGGGCACCATAGATGATGATGATGATGATGATGATGAGGCGACAACATTTTCTAAGAGTTCAGATGGGCGACTTCATCAAAATGCTACAAGGCAAGAAGTGCATCAACAATAGATGAAGACATATCACTCCAATTATAATATCAACTAGCATACATATATTAGATAAATTTATGTAGAATACACTGATATATATATCATTCTTGAGGCATTCAAAATTAAATACGATATAGGTGCCTCGAGAATGATATCTATCAATGTATTTTACATAGATTTATCTAAGATATATATACTAGTTATATTCTATTGTATCATTTTTAATAACAAATATTTGTTATCTTTTTTGTTTTTGTTTATTTTTTATAATTTCATCTTTACATGAATTAAATAATTACAAATTTAAATTAATATATATATATATATATATATTATTTTAAAGTTAATAAAATTAATATAATAACAAATATAATGTACCTATCATAAATAAAATTCTTTTATTTTAAAGTAAATAAAATTACCGCAGTAATAAATATAAAATAAATAAATAAATAAATTCTTTTATTTTAAAATGAATAAAATCACCACAATAACAAATATAATTCACTTATCATATATTCCAGCATGGTTGATAAATAAATAAATAATTTTTTTCTTTTAAAGTAAATAAAATTATCACAATATATTTCAGCTTGGTAAATAAATAAATAAATGATTTTTAAAATTTTAAAGTAAATAAAATTTCTACAATAACAAGTATAATTCACCTATCATATATTCTAGCATGATAAATATATAATTAAAAGTTGGCTTCTAATTAGTTATTAATTATACTCTTCTACACCTTCCCATATTAAATTATTTTATTATGTTAGCTTCTAACTAATTAATTGCTAACCCACTCACGCCATTACAACCTTTCACCCCCTGGATGCCACTATAGGGAACACCTATTGGTGTAATAACAATGTTGACATTAAACATTAATATATTAATAGAAGAGTGGGGACATAAAATATCAAATGACATATGGAAATGGAGGGCATTAATGGGTTTTCTTTATCTAAGGTTTCCACACCTAGGGTTTGAGGTAGATAGTTAATTGAGAGAACTTTTTAAGACTTCCAATTGATAGGTATTTTATAATTAGGGATACAAATGGTGGAACAAAGGTTATGTAGAGTACTTAAGATTTTTAGAATAGAAATAGGTTGAATGTTTCTAGAGATGGAATGGGGATGTGATTATTATGAGCTTTGTTGAGGCTTAAACTAATGACCTAGTCTAGGGATTAGTGGCTTTTAATACTATTGTTATTCTATTAAGAAGGTAGAACATAACTAGGCTACCTTTCTAGTGAGGAAGCCTAGGAAAAGGGGGAGGAATCATGAAAATGGTATGGAGGAGCCACTAAATCATGTGGAAGCTGAGAGATAAAGGAATGATAAGTTAAAATAGAGGTTATATGGGTAAGTTCACCAACATGGGGGATAAAAAGGGGCCTACCCATGGACATGATTTTTCTGAAATTTTAGAAATGTGAACTTATGTAGATAATTAGAGATGGCTACACTCAAAGTTTGAGGATGGTATAAAAATATGAATTGTAGAATTTTGAGTCTAGTTTCCAAAAAACTATTTTTTTTGAAAAATGGTTAAGTATAAATAGGTTAAACATCTAAAATTTGAATATGACCTCTTATTTTCTTAAGAAGAATTGAATTGTACCATTCCATCCAACCCACAATTTTTTGAGGATCGTTAAATATTTTTGAAAACCCTTTGGTGAATATTTAGATTAGATATTCAATTGTGTTATGAAACTTTTTTATATTTTTTTATGGATATATATTTTATTAATTTTTCAATTAAGTATATCCTGAAAACTAATAAAAAATGGATAGTTGTTTGTGTGACCCATCCTAACTACAAAAATAAATGAAAATTATTATTTTTTTAATGTGTGTATAATTAGACCTAGTTTGTTACCATATAATTTGTCTTGAAGTTGGATCAATGAAAAAAAATTAGATAAACATGTATAGGCATGTATGGGTGAGGCATGTAGTGGCTGAAAAAGGGTGTTGTTAAAAATAAATATAGTTTGAACCCTTAAAATAGCACAAAAATTATAAAAATCATATATTTAGAAAGAAGACAATGTGATCATCATAATGGTAATAATTTTTTGAATTTTGATGTTGAAATCCATAGCATATTTGATGATTTAAGTTGAAATTTGTTAGTTTTTCTTAAAACTCTTGGTCTCAGCTATAGATGCATAGTCCCAAGCCTTTGGCTCAAAAATCCAAGCCATTCCTAAGCCTAAAGGCTCAATTTTCAATTGAAATTAAAATAATGTGCATGTGTTATATAATGCATACATATTGTATAATGTATGCATTATATTATATATTATACAATGCACATACATGTTACTTTGTTATAAGTTCAAAACCAACTCCATGAGCATTCGAGAGTTACACATGAAGCCAAATTTGTCCATAAGCTTATATTTACTACTCTAAATGTTAAGTATAAGAAATTAAATGTACATTTAATTTCTTATATTTTAATTTTATTTTAGTAAATATAATAAATTAGGGTCACTCAACATCTAATAAAGTTGGTCTCACATTTGTATGCCTTACGATGTGGAAAATAGTTTTTCAAAATCCAATCAGGTCAATACATAGGCATTTTCAGGGTCTAAGTATTATAGCTAGGGATTTTAGGACATAAATTTTGTAATTGATATCCATTTTTGATAAATATATAGTCATTTTTAGGTTTTTGTGCCTTTAGATTGATTCTTGGCTTTTATAAGAGTTTTAGGTTTGTCAAAAATAAATTTTTCAAATCATTCACTTTGAAATTGATGAAAAGTGGTGTTATTAGGGTAGTGTAGGTCACATTAATGACCTACACACATCAAATAACCACTTTACATGTTAATTTCACTTGATCATCACCCCTCCTTCATCCTTGATCACTTTTTACTCATCCCTCATTACCCCTAATCACTCTCTCATCAATCCTCATTGTCCCTAACCACTCCCTCATTGACCCTCATTATCCCTAGTTATCTCTAATCACGACCTTATCATCCATAATCACTCCTCCATTGACCCTCACTATTCCTCATCATCCCTAATCACTCTCTCCCCATCCTTCATCATCCCTCATAATACCTAATCACTTCCTCATCCCTACTCGCTCCCTCTTCATCCCTAATCACTCCTTCATTAACCTTAGTTATCTTTCATCATCTCTAATCACTCAATTTTATCATCCCTAATCACTCCATTGATTATCACCATCCCTCATCATCTCTAATCACTCAGTTTTATCATCCCTAATCACTCCATTGATTATCACCATCCATCATCATCCCTAATCACTCAATTATCATACCTCATAATACCTAATCAATTTAAATGATAATAATAGTTCTTCACATTAATCTTGTTAATATTTTTTAATTGATTCACAACTTTTGCACAAACACAATTGGGTTTCTGCAAGTTAATGATTTAGGTATGATGTGTCTATTATCCATGATTTCATGGATCTACCACTTGATAAATTCATTTTATAGAAATTATATGTAGTATAAATAGATGTGAGTTAGAGGTATTTAAGGGATCAAATCAATATTATTGTTTAGTGTACAGTATGCAGGAACTTATTTGGGTGACTAAAAGATATCCTTGTATTTATCTAGTTTATGGTTCAATTATTTCATCTTTGTTATTGTTGGATAAACCAAACTATGATATGGTGACATAAGGATGTCATCAAACATTTAATTCTTACCATTAATGGTATACTTCTTACTAGAACTAAAAGTGGTCTTGCATTTCCTGACACTAATGTCTAAAAGCTTATGAACTAACTATGATATATGGTATTTTAGATCTAGAGAATCTATCGCAAAATTTCAAAGATTTAATTCATAGACTATATGTCAATAGTAAATACATGGTTGACCACATGTAAAACATCACACACCTATAATGGTGAGATGTCACAAAGGGTTGCATATTTAAATTTTTTGATCTTGTACACCAAGTGACACTACTTGGTGATCTATTTCTCAAGGCCTACACTAAACCATACACTAGCGTATAGTTATGGATGATTTATAAATTTCAAGTTTAATTTTTGAAAATATGATTTATGAGAAATTAAATTATTATAACTTCCATTAGAAATGATGAAGTGTATTGTCTCACCATTGATCTACATTTGTTAATGAAACAATATTTTTAATTCATATAATTTCTTGTTGGGGGAAGTAGAGATATTTTTAGCACCAACCATATCATTGGGTTCATAATCTATTATCTACTTAACTTTTTATAACTTGTACCCACTTCTCAAGATGTGAAAGTAGAGAGCTCATAGTGTGACACTCTTCATTGGATTGAATATTGAAGTTATGAATTAATCACCACTTTCCAATCTTGGACAACTTGTTCTAATCATTTGAAAAATATTTTCCACTCTTTAGTATTATGAATCAATCAATATACATATAAATATAAGGCCTTAAATATAATTATTTGGATCATAAAATGTCCTCATATGAACATCATTTTATTGGTTTCAAGAAATTTCATAAGTTGGTGATCCTCATGTATTTACTACCCATTTTTGGTGCTATGGTGCTTTTACTTGCTTCTCTTTTTTTGGGAGACTTTTAATTATGAATTACATCATTTCTAATAGGCCCATATTTTTTCATAGGTGTTAAATATTTGTGTTTCAATTTTTCCTCCACATCATTTTGATCACTATGTCTTATATTTTATGCTAGCACTCAACTCTCCACTTGTATCTCCTAGCATTGTTAAACTCTAAAAAAATACCACCATCAAGGTATTGGATGGAGTGATTAAGGATGAGGGTGGATGAGGAGGAATTGAGTAGAGATGATGGAGTTAATAAGGATGATTAGGGATGGTGAGGGTCAATGAGAGAGTGATTATGGAGTATGAGGGAGTGATTAGGGATGATGAGTGGTGAGGATTAATGAGGGATTGATTAGGGGAGATGAGGGACTAGGAATGAGTGATTAGAGATGATGAGGTATGATGAAGCAATGATTAGAGATGATGAATTGATGCAAGAGAAACACTACCCAATATAAATAGTGATCTAGTTTACATGTTTAGTGTCTTTAGAAGGTGCTCAAGGTCATAATAATTATGTAGGAGTATTTTTAAGTTTCTAGTTGTGTGTCAATTTTAAATTAGAGTTGTACTAGACTTTCCCACCAAATCTTTCATTTAAATTTTTGAACTTTCATAGAGACTTCAATCTTGTTTCAAGAAGTCCAATGTTGAATTTAGTGTGGTTAGACTTTAATGAGTATTTTAAGATGTTACAAAACATATACATAAACTCATATTTGAGAAATATGTTCATAATTTAGTTAGTTGAAGACACTCTCAACATACAAAAGAAGTTAGAATTCAGTTGATGGTTATTTGATAATAAGATTCTTGTCCATGTCTTATTGTGTATTTAGAGTCAGATTCAAGAAAGTTGGATGGGGTAGGATTAAAAAGGATTAATGTAAATAACCCCAAACAAGTGAATAAATATAAGTTTTTATTATTTTAAAATACGAAATCAAACAGACCTTGCATCTTTTTGAATATGTGTAAATATAGTTGATAGTGTGCATGATCATGAAACATGATTAGTAACAAGTTATTTGTATTATTTTTGTGACTGGTAAGTTTAAAATACCTATCCTTTTATGGTGATTATATCATTTATCATTTAATCTTCAATTTTTTTGAATGTTTAAATTACAAATTGTATACCCTATGATTTTACAAATTATGCCTTCAAATATGAGTGAAAGTCAGAGTCTTGTGGAAAAGGAGATTCTATTTGGTGGGATTTTGGAATGTATGAGTAATTATTAACTTGAAATAATAATTCCTTAATAGTATTTAAACATTTTATGTGTTTATTAATCTAAGGACATTTTATGTTAAACAACACAACCCTATCTTATATGAGCAAAAGTTTTGAGTATACATCTATGTGAGAAGGTATATGCATGTATTGGAGTGAACATTAAAATGTTTATGTTGATGAGTTTATTATAATATTATAATCAAGTTTTATATCCTTTAAATTAAATTTTATATATTTGGATGAGAAAAAAGAAAACTAACACAATCCTGCAGTCATCAAGAAACTTAACATAGTCAAAGTGGTATCTCATGCAAATTGGTAAATTGAGTGATATAAATGGAAGGAATTGATTTTTTAAAGTGTGTAAACATTTTTTATAGGATTTTAAACCTTAATTATGATTTATAACACTTTTCTTAATTAATTATAATAAATAACCTCTCATCGAATTACTATAGACCTATGATTGAGCACACAGTCTATTCAAATTTGGTTAAGTCAGTCTATTATAGATTAAAAAGGGAAATATAACACTTGGAAAATGTGAATAGGGTTAAATTAGACCTAATAAAATATTAAAAGTAATTATATATGCCTTTTGAAGATTAAAATCTCATTTTGACCCTTCTAAAATTTGTGAAACTAGTCCAAACCTTGTATTAGGGTTTCTACTTTCAAAGTCAATTTTTGGAGTCGTAACTATCAATAATTCTTGAAATTTGGTGAAAATTTTGAGTTAAACATGAAAAAATATAATATAGTGTTTTTAAGTTGTCTAAGTATGGATAAGTATGGATGGGGGAGGACTATGTGGTAGACAGGGTAGAAGGAAACCTAAAGACCTAATTTGAGAGCAACATGAGCCAAAACAAGTTATCAAATAGTTGAACCAAAGCCTATAACTTTATGAATAAATGGGATAGGTTGATTTGATGATTTGAGTTGATACAAGAAGAGTCTATGAAAGAGTAAGAGGTAGTGTATAATATGAAGATTGTGTTGAAAAGTTAAGTAGGGTTAAGGAGAATTTAGAGATAACTTAAAGGAATGGAAGGAAGTTTTTTAGATACTTATTATATCCTAAGGAACTAGAGAAAATATTTGATCCAAGTTGTTATAAACCATAAAGACTAGTAAGGGGGATTGTCTCAAAGTAAGAGAGATTGAATGCATTGATTAAGGATAATAAAATGAAGAGTTTAGTGAGACCATCCAAAGAATGGTAGAGAATAAATGAAATGAATAAAATTTGGATGTGAATTTTAAATGTGTGGAGGGTCGAAAGATAGATATCAATCAAGAAAAGACAAAGTGAAATCTGCATGGATATTGGCAAAAAGATTGGACAAGTAGAGTATGCAATAGGGATTTGCATCATGAGGGATGGTGAGGAGAAATGAGGGAGTGAATATAAATGATGAGGAATGATAAGGGTCAAAAAGGGAGTGATTAGAGATGATGAGGGATGAATATGTATTGATTAGGGATGATGAAGCAATTATTAGGGATGGTAAAGGCCAATGAGGGAGTGATTAGGGACAATGAGGGATGGTGAGAGCCAATGAGGAAGTTATTAGGGATGATGAGGGAGTGATTAAAGATGATGAGGGATGGTGAGATTCAGTGAGGGAGTGATGAGGGATGAGGAGGGACAAGGAGTGATTTATTAGGGATGATAAGACATATTAAGGGTCAATGAGGGAGTAATCATGGATCATGAAGGAGTGATTAGGGATGATGAGGGAAGGATTAGGGATGATGAGGGAGTGATTAAAGATGATGAGAGATGGTGAGATTCAATGAGGGAATGATGACGGGTGAGGAGGGATAAGGAGTGAGCTACTAGGGATGATAAGACATAATGAGGGTCAATGAGGGAGTGATTAGGGACAATGAGGATTGATGAGAGAGTGATTATGGGGAATGATGGATGAGTAGGAAGTGATCAAGGATGAGGGAGGGGAGATGATCAAGTGAAATTAACATGTAAAGTGGTTGTTTGATGTGTTCATGTCATCAATGTGACCTATGTTACCCTAATAACACCACTTTACATTAATTTTAAAGTGAGTGGTTTGAAAAATTCAATTTTGACAAACCTAAGATTCATAGAAATGCCAGGAATCAATTGAGAAGGCATAAAAACCTACAAAATGACTATATGTTTACCAAAAATGGATATCAATTGCAAAACTTGTCTTGAAATCCCTATGTTTAATACTTAGACCCTAAAAATGCCTAAATATTGACTTGGTTGGATTTTAAAAAACTATTTTCCACATTGTATGGTGTGCAACTGTAAGACTAAATCTATTAGATTTTGAGTGACCCTAATTTATTATATTTACTAAAATAAATTTAAATTATAAGAAATTAAATTTAATTTCTTATACTTGACATTTATACTAGTAAATATAAGTTTATGGACAATGTTGGATTCACGTGCAACTCCAAAATGCTCAAGGAGTTGGTTTTGGACTTATAACAAAGAAATAAGTATGCATTATACAATTTATACACATTATTTGAATTTATAATGATGTTATTGTGTTACCTAAAATGTCCATGGAATTATCCCCCAACACTGTACCCATTACACTCAAAGGATGAGCTTCTCTGTTGCTTGATGCCATTACATATATTAATAAGTTACGAGGTAATGTGGGTGATGAAAAGTTTCATAATTATGCCCATTTTTATGGGAGGCACTTTCTTAGTTTATGGGGACTAGAAGTGGCACACAATGAGACTGTCAGTAGAGATCTAGGTGGTTCTGGTAGCCTTGGGTGTGTGTCTTGTCAGAGTCATTAAATAAGAATGGTGGTTCAAGGTTTTTATTGAAGGAGATACAAAGATAAAGGCTTATAATTATAATATATAACTTTATGTTTTTGTGAAACTTCTTTTCCCCCATAAATTTTTTGTTGCATGGTTATGTTGAAATATGGTGGATGGCTACAATTATCTTAGGGACTAAACTTAATGGATGTATGAACATATTTGCATTCATTGTCATAATAAAATCATAGATACAAGGTGAAATTTTGGACAAATTATCAAAAAATATAAAGGATTATAATAAATATATAGATTGCCTTTAATGTTTCTTTCTTCTACTATGACCTATACTAACATTTGAAGGGTTATATTTCTTTCTTCTACATTTCCACCATTCTTTAGTTCTGAATAGATCATCCTCCATATAGAAACAATGGTTTATTTGAAAAACCAACATGATGTTGTAATACCCCACATGAAGGACCTCCTTCCCTTATCAATTGAGACATTCAACAATGAAATTATGAGGTTGTTAAGAAATTGAAATGTAATTTCCTCTTACATTAATGGATTGATGATTATTCAAAAGTTTAAAAATAAAATAGAATTAAAACTCTTCATAATTATCATATGAATTTTGTAAATTACTAAAATGACCCTTATTATTTTAAGAAGAATTATAGGCTTTCTAGAGAGCCGATGAGCTATATCCCATGGGTTTTCTAGAAAACCTACTTTTTTAGGTCTTAGCCTAGCTAGTAGGAATTGACCTACTTAGTGGGGTATTTTTGAAGAAAGGAAATTTAAAATTTATTCTTTATAAGGATTCACATGGGCATGTAAGAGAGGATACTCTCTTATTTTAGTGGTTTGATGGATACCCTTGAAAAGTGAAGTTTGACTCTTCATTTTTTTAGATAAACCTTATTCATTGTTTTGGGGTTTTGGGAGGATGCAAAATAAAATAATAAATAAAAATAAATATAAAAATAAAATAAAATAATAAAATATTAAAATTAATCTTTATGCAACTTGGTCAAACCAACTTAGGGTTTTTTAGTTTCATTTCTCTTCCTAAGTAGTTGCCTCCCTTGTTGCATTGTTTAGAGCTTCATCTATCTTGCTAAGTTGTTGCCTCCATTGATGATGCCACGGCTAGGAGAGCCAACCAAGAAGAAGAAGAAGATTTGTGTTTAAACTAGAAAGTGGTTCCTCCCTCATAAATTAATTTCTCTTTTTTCATATTAATAGATGAACTAAAAAATAGAGAATAACTTCATTTTGATTTAAATTAGGTTTATTTTTCTAGTTGTGTTATCAAGTTTTTCATTATAATAGTTGAGGGTTTGGCTGAGGATTTGATAGGCCTTGTGTTGATTGTCTCTTAATGTATGTGTGTATGTATATATGTATATTTACATATTATATCTTTGCATGTATTTATTTTCAAAGAATATATATATATATATATATATATATATATATATATATATATATATATATATATACCCTTTTTAATCAAAATAAATAATGATATATATATATATATATATATATATATGTATGTATGTATGTATGTATGTATGTATGTATGTATGTATTTTAGAGGGAGAGGTGGGCGGTTGAGTCGACCTCTATCCCCTCCCATGGTTGGGAGGGAGGAGAGGTTGACCAATTGGCCTTCGATAGAGCCACTAGCCATGGCAACCTAGAGTTTAAAATAAAAGAAACATAAAATAAATAAATAAATATATGGTAATTAAAAAAACCAATAAAATATATAGACTTTTAATTCTTCGTATGTTCTATTATTAAAAATGATCATGTTGTGTATATTTAAATTTTGATTATAAATATAAACATGTGTGTGTGTGTGTATGTTTATTTTAGGATATATACTCTCTCTCTCTCTCTCTCTCTATATATATATATATATATATATATATATATATATATATATATATATATATATATATATATATATATATATATATATATAGAGAGAGAGAGAGAGAGAGAGAGAGAGAGATTCATTTTGAGATATTAAATATATACACAATTTTATATAAAAAATTATGAATCTCTCTCTCTCTCTCTCTCTCTCTCTCTATATATATATATATATATATATATATTTGTGTATGTATATAGAGAGATTCATTTTGAGATATTAAACACATTAAAGTATGTATGTATGTATGTGTGTGTGTGTGTGTAGACACACACACACATTTATGAATGTTTATAATTTTAAAAACTTGAAGTGAAGGTTTTAGTGGTTTGATTATGAGTGTGAGTTTTCGTAATGATGTTAATTTTTTTTCAATCATCTTATCATTTTTGAAAGCCCTGATTCTATTGAATTTTATTGAGATAAATTACTATTATATCATCTTTTGTTTCGTTGACTAAAATGAGTTTGTGATTAAGCTTTGAGTTTATAAACACTCTTTAAATGTTGAAAAATTCACGAGATGATGATACAAAAATTATAATGTAATATTATTAACTTGTTTTTATTTGATAAAATTTTTAGAGTTTAATATTATTATAAATATCATGGTGAAATTATTACTCAGTTAGAAGATGTTTGAGTTGTTTAAAATCTATCAAATTTACTATCTTATTTTACAATTATGAGAAAAAATTACCTTCTACTTATAGTGTTTTCATATTACCTTGTTTGTTACTCTAAAAAAGGAAAGATAAATTTGTGATGGTGTTTTCACTTATTCAGTTATAAGCTAACCCTTGCTGTGTCTCCATGATTGTAGTGTAGGAAAAGGAGATCCAGTTCACTTGTTCACAAATATATTATGTATTTTTTTTATTATTGGTATTTTAAATAGAGTTAATATTGACATTAGTTTTTCATTGATTGTGAGAAAGTTTTTATAACTCAGAGTGATTGAAAATGTTAGTTTTGAATAGTTGTAATGAATTTTATTATTATCGTAGATTGTGTCCATTTTGACATAATTTGATAGAACATTAGTATAATATTATGATAATTTAATATTTATATTATTAAAAAAAAATCTCATGTTATAAAAAATTAAGTTTGGTATTTATTGTAACCCTAAATTTGGTTTGGATTAGTTTTTGTTTCTTGGGGCATTTTGATACACTAGTAGTTTTCTTTGGTGTCTTACAACCTAGAAAGATAAGTTTCAAGATGCAAGGTTGAAATTAATGAACTATAGTATTATTATTAATTTAATCAAGATGGGGCACTCACCCTTAATAATTGGAATGCATTTGGGATAAATAAATAAATAAGGATAGTGCTAATGTTAGTATTGAAACAACTTCGAAATAAATTTAACAAATAAATTTGAAGCAATATAGAAATTATAATTATCTTATAATCAAATAAGTCTTAAATTTAATATTGTATTATTAATTTATTATTGAAATTTAGAAATATAAAAGTGGTGAAATTCATGATACTACACCTTATCAAGTTGATATAATGGGTAGAATTGGATCATAAAACTATTTTTGGAAATTAGAAAGAACCTCCTTAGAAGTTGAAGGAATATGATAATTGACATAAATGAAAATTTGAAACCTCTAGTTCTATCCTAAATTAAAATGATTTTTTGACTTTTATCAATCTACATCATCTGGTTGTTCTTCGATGAAACAATTTATAGGTACAATTATAGAAATTAATTACTTGTTTATTTTGATTTTAGAATCGCTTCAAAAACACACTGCCAAAAGAATCTTAAGTGTTGACATCTCAGATTTTGGGGTTTGTATAATTTTATATTATATTTAAATTAACATAATAAAATTTAAGTATCCAAAACATGATCATTTGTTCTCCTTTCCAAATTAAATTTATTCAAAATTTGTATGTTGTGTTGATTTGTAGTTTGTGAAGTCACTTTCAAAATAGGCTCAAATTAGTAGAAGAACTAGAGAGTTTTTGAAACTAAAATTTTTAATATATAAAATTATATCATGGGAATTAGGATCTGTAACCATTATTTTCTTACCATATCCCAATTATGTTTGGTGGATCTATTTTTGGAGGCTTTTGGAATTTTTTACACTTGATTCCTTTCTCAGCGTATAAAGCTGTTTCAAAATTGATTTGCCAAAAATAGTTATAAAAGTATTTGAGCAAAATAAGAGGTTGATAATCATTCATTGTAATCTTAAATTAATTAAATAATTTTATTTTAATATTTTTGGATGTTTTTAACTATTTTTAGTGAATCAAATTTGAACCCTATTTATTCAAAAAATTAGCTAGCTAAATAGTTATCAGAGTCAAAACCCATTTGGAATGCTGAGTTATTTTAGAATTTAAATTACTAAAAAATATTTTTGTAAGTTCATAGTGGTATTTTTTATATATTATAATAAAAAATAACTTCTATAAATAATTTTCACCTTATGTAGGTATTTTATCAATCACCATTTGATGGGAGATTTAACAAAATTGTAATTTGATTGTGACGTGAGCTAGTTAAGTCTAGATGCATCATGGTTGGGTATTTTCACTTTGACATGAATGGATAAATTTTAATATTTTACTTATGGGTAGTATGGTGATTGTATTTGAGGTTGGACTAATTATGAGTTTATTTACTTATGTAACTTTAACATGCTTATAGTTGTAGTTACAAAAATAAGGTGTCAACATACTATTGATGGATCACATTCCATACCATTTGGGATGAGCTTAAGTTTTAGTTTTATTAGTCCAATATATAATTGATATCCATTAAGTATCAAATTTGAGTGTAGTCTTGTACATTGATTCTAGTGTAGTCGATAAATCTTAGTCACATCTAGTTTGTTGAATGCCTTTATGCTTTTTATTTTTTGAAATAGGAGGTGAGCATCTAAGTTGCATATAACATACATTGAGTGTGTTTATATATATTTAATGTTTCTTTTGATTTTGGGTGAGGTATTAACAAATGTGTGTAGTTATTGTGCACATTAGAATGGTTGTTTTTATGGTTGAAGTGTTATATATGTAATGTTAGGGTTGTGCAAGAGAAAAAAATAGGAAATTTTTTATGGGTTTTATTTAGGTGAAATTTTGGTAATTATAGATTCTTCTTCGAAGGTAGCGTAATCATGGATTTCATAGGTAGGAATTTATTCTAAATATATTTTGTACAGTTTAATAGATGATTAATTCATGTGACTCTTGTGCACATTGAATATGTTAAGCTACTACCTATTCCAATTTTATTATAACCTTAGGATGATTTATCTAAAGGGACCTATTAAGAATTAAAGGGAAAAAGAGTTATTTCAAAGACCCATCATAGGTGTGTATATTTTTTCATCTTGGTTTCTTTTATTTGGAAATTTTAAATAGGAGAGGCTACTCAAATAGGTCTCTTTTTCATATTTTTGTTGTGGGGTTCAAGTTGTGGATTTGAAGAAATAATTGGGTCAATTAAAGGAGGTTCAAATAAAGCTCATGTATATGTTGGGGTATAATGAGGTAGATAAATTATTTTCAAAGGTTGTGTATTTAGTAAGAATTGGTGGCAATGACTACCTTGGTGGATACCTTGGGGATCTCAAGATGCAATAGTTGAATCCTCCTTAAGACTATGATGCCATGGTCTCAACTCAAAAAGGAAAGTTTAATACACCCAAAAATTTACCTTAAAGTTGAGCCTTTAAGTCAAACTTAAAATTTCATCATGTCACCTTATTTTAAGTCACACTTAAATTAGTCTTAAGTTTTTGACGTTAAGATGCTTTTAAGACTGCCTAAAAGTTGCCTTTATTTTAAGTTGCATTTAAGGTGATCTTAAGTTGATGATGTTACACTAACTTTTAAACTACATTAACATTGCTTTAATCACACCTTAAACTCATCATCTTAAAAATGTAATATTAAAGTAGAATTTACAATAAATTAGTGTCAACACGCTGACTTACATTTGACTTTAGGGGTTCTGATTTGAAATTTTCATTTTTTTAATGATTTTCAACACCAAGGTTCCTTAAATGTGACTTAAAAAATGAATTTATTTGGATTAAATTTTGTATTAACTCCAATCCTTATTCGTATAATCTAAATAAATTACTATAATCTTAATGCACCTAATTAAAAAAATAACTAGTAATGATTGCATAATAAATTACACTTAGAGATTTGAGTTGATTAAATTTTAGATATTGTTGAGTTTTTATAACATCTATGATAAAATCAAAAACTTATATCTTATTCTAAAAATAACATCGCAATTTAGAGGCCCATTTTAGATTTAAAAAATATATCCTATCACATTATCTTTTACCATCTCCACATGCCTCTCATACTAGAAACAATCCCAAAAAAATAAATGAAATACCCTTGACCTAAAGGTTAAATAAAACCACCCAAGCCATTTCTCAATAATTTATTATAGATTGCACAAAACACATAGGTAGGAAACATATAGATTGCACAAAACAGGCTAACAATATTTCTTATATAAAGAGTAAGATTTAAAAAAAAATAGATTTAAGCAACATAGACTTTTAGGGAAAATCAACTCATAATAATAATAAAAATAAATAAATAGATGAAATACTTGAAGCTTCAAAATTTAAACAATTAATACTACAACACCCACATCATTTCTTTGTCATTTTGACAAATAAATCACAAGATATTTAGATAGAAAAAGCACAAAAAAAAAAGATTTTTAGAAAATTGAAGATTTTAGTGATGTTTATTTGAGAGGAAAAAAATCCCACAACAAAGGATGGTTGAAAGGGTCTCAATTTTGTTTATTATTAAATATTAATTAAGCTTCATATTAATATTTATTTTATGAAATTTATATGTATGTATATATATTAAATGAAACAATACTTGTACCCATACCTATACCCACATAAATTAATTGTTGCATGGAACCTCATAGTCTAAGGGGCATGGTAGAAAATGTTAGAATTATTGAAAAGTGGAAAAATTAATTCTTTAGAGGATTTGTTCCCTATACTTTAATATTTATGCCCCCTCAAGTCCTTAGCTGAAGGTAGAATGTGGGAATGAGTTAAAAGAGCTTAGTGATTTAAATTTACTTATGAAGTGGTTTCAAGGGAATAATTCAAATGAGACAAGGATTTCTCCTCCCTATCTAACTGCTTCTTCTCTTTACATAACCATTCTTGATTCTGACATAGCCTTTTCTACTTAGTAAGCAACATTTTCTTCAACATTACACAATAATTTCTCATGAACAACAAAAATGCATTCCTTCTCTCCCAGTGTAGACTCCTCCCCTATAGGACCTCACATGTGCATTAATTCCTCCACAACATCATAATAACAATAGCATTCACCATCGCAATTACAATTAATAGAAACCTGTAATTGATGGGTAGGTATGTAGGTTGTTGGTAGCTAAAAAAAACTTCCAATTCTAAGTTTGTTTCTATTAAGCTTATTATTTTTTTGTGTTCTGTCTCTCTTTATAAATCCCTTATATTGTGACTTTTGTCACAAAAATAGTCCTCTATTCTCTTGATATGTCTCCTTTTACTGGCTGATAGCCCCTATTCTTCTCCTTTGTTCCTATTTACTCACAACTCAAAAAAAATATTCATAGTTCTTTGATGTTATTTTTTTGATTATTTAACATGCTTTGATTTTGTCTTATGATATTTTCATAGTTATTATTTGCTCTAATAAAGGTACATGGAAAATTCAAAGACTTATTTTGTCCTTGTGTGCTTATTACCAGATGCTATTGAACTAATTAGAGAGAAGGGAAAATTTAGAACCTTGTTTGGCCTTATGTGGTTTTCATAAAATAAATATGTAACCAAATAAATGACAACAAAAAAATATATTGTATGCCTTCATAATAGTCTTGGCAGTATATGGCTACTTGTAGATGATCAATTTATGAGTTGTTTATCTTTTATTGAAGGCATGAATTCAAATATTAACAAATATAATACTCTCTCTTAATTCTGACCTTCTTACCATGCTATTTTAAACTCTTTTCAACCCCAAAAATGTGTTTATAACTTTTGTTTGTCATCCCATATCCTTCTATGCCTATGTTGATGAAATTTGGAATTATTCTGATAGACTTCGAAGCTTTGATGATGTGCTCCAAAGATTTTCTTATATACTCTGAATCTTGGTTGATGTACTCCATATCTTTTTTTATTATACTCCAGAGCCTCATTGATGTACTCATAAGCTTAATTGTTTTACTTTGAATCTTCCTTGATGTACTCTAGAGCTTGGTTGTGAGACTCCAAAGCTTGCATAAAACCACTTAGATCTAGTGATACTGCATTTATGACTCCTAACCTTTCTCTCAAATGAAAAAAAAATGTTTTGACAATGGCTTAGAAAAAATATCATCTATTTGTTTCTCTAACTTACAAAATTTAAGCTCTATCTTAGATTTCTCAACTAATTCTCTAATAAAATGATACATTATTACTATATGTTTACATCTAACATGAAAGATAGGATTTTTTGACATTGAAATGGAGGATATGTTTTCAAAATAGATTGTTAATGCTATTTATTTCTCCTCTTGAAAATATGATAACATTCTTCATAACCATATGGCTTGGCATGTTGTTGCATTGGTTGTTATGTACTCTACTTTAGTTGTAGAAATTGAAACTATGGATTATTTCTTTAAATCCCAATAAATGGATCCCAACCCAAGATAACATACATACCTTGATGTCCTCTTTTAGTCATCAAGACTACCAGCCCAATCACTATCCATGTATCCAATTAATTTAAACTCATCTAATATTGAATACAAAACTTTATGGATTTTTGTGTCATTCACATACCTCAAAATTCTTTTGCCTGCTTTTCAATGTGTGTCTTTTGATGTATCCATGAATCTAAAAATCAATCTTACTTCCAAACATAATATCCAGTCTAGTTGCAGTAAAATACATAAGACTTTCCACCAAACTCTTGTATCATGTGGGATCTACCTTGCTACTACAATCTTCTTTGTGTAATTTCAAACTTGTTTTAGTAGGAGTAGATATTAGTTTGTTGTCCAGCATCCTAAATCTCTCCAATACTTTCTTTTCATGCTTGCCTTATGATATGAATATGCCTTCATTCATTTTTTCAACTTATATTCCAAGAAAATACTTCAATATGTCTAAATCAGTCATCTCAAACACCTTTTTCATGGTTAATTTGAAAATTTGTATGCACTAATTTGCATTTTCTAAAAAAATTAAATTATTCACATACAAAACAACAATCAAAATACCTTATTTTCTTGACTTGATTTAGAGTGTGGGTTCACTACCACTTTTGCTAAAACCATTTCTCAACATATAAGAGTCTATTTGTTTGTACCATGCCCTTGGTGCTTGTTTGATCCTATACAATGCCTTTTTTAGCCTATGTACCTTGTTATCATCCCTAATAATTTCATATCTAGGTGTTTGTTCCACATATACCTCTTATTTTAACAATCCTTTCAAGAAATTTGACTTGGCATCTATTTGATTCACCTTCCATTTGTGTTGAGAAACTATAGCTATGATTATTCTTATTGTTTCTAGCCTTGTTATGGGTACAAATGTCTTATTATAGTCATGTTCAAGTCTTTGCTTGTAACCTTTCATGATAAGTATTTCTTTATGCCTCTTTATCTTTCCCTCAGTGGTGATTTTTGTATTGTATACCCACTTGACTCCTATGACCTCTTTTCCTTTTGGAAGGCCAACTAACTCCCAAGTCTGATTTTTTTCAATGGCATGCACTTCTTCATCCATTGCCTCACAACACTTATTATCCTTGATTGCTTCCTCATAATAAATGAGATAAACTAATTAAAATAAATCATAATTCATTATTTAATCTTGATTTTATTCATATCTTGACTATTCATAGACTTCTTACAAACTCCTTATCCTTGATAGGTGTTGGCTTGAGTTGGAGGAAGATGAAGGTGACTCATGAGCTACTCTATGACCTCATTATTGACTATTTCCACTAGATGAATTATCCATTTTTGAAATAGGGGTCCAACTTGGAGCATGGGTGGATGTACCACCTAATTTTTCACTTTTAAGAAAGTGTCCATTATCTATTGTTTGTACTTGCTCTTCTTCTTGTCTCTCTTCCCATGTTGCATCCTCAATGAACTGAACATCTATATTGACCATTTGTTCCTTGATGATTGGATTATATAGTCTATAATATTTTGATTGATCACCATATCAAATGAAGTCCTTTATTATCCCACTTTATTATTCTTTGCTTGGGTACATGTGCATATACAACACATTTGAACACTTTATGTTGTTTAACACTTAGTTTTCATTTGCTCCATGCTACTTGATGGATCATATCCCTAATACTCTTAATTAGACAAATATTTATTAAATATATGTTTGTTGTTATAACCTCAATCCAAAACTCATTAGACAAACCTTTTGCCTTAAGCATGTTCCTTGTCATCTCTTAGATGGTTTGGTTCTTCCTCTCAGCCACACCATTTTACTGTAGTGTATACCTAGCTTTAAATTTCTTCTTGATGTAATTATACTTGAAAAAATCCATAAAATCATTTGATATATATTCTACCCCTCTATCCATTCTCAAAATCTTGATGTAATGACCACTTTTCCTCTAAACCAAAGCCTTTAACTCCTTGAATGTATCAAATTCCTTTGATTTATTCTTCAAGAAATAGACCCATGTCTTCATGTTGAAGTCATCTATAAATGTCATGAAATATAAATGCATGGATAAGGAGGAAGTCTTCATATGACCACATAAATTTAAATATATTAGTTATAAAGGAGTTCTGATTCTCCATGACTTACCCACGAGAAATGCACTCCTTTGATGCTTTCCCAATAAGCATCCTTCACATAATTTGTTTAGTTAGTCTATGAGGGTTAACCCTATCACCATTTACTTCTTTTGAAGAAGGTTCAACCCTCCAAAACTCAAATGCCCATATCTTAGGTACCAAAGAGTAGATTCATCTACTGCCATGGTTTTTAATGCTACTACAAGTTCACTTTGCATCCTTAGAGGGAAAATCCTTTAGTTATCATATTGACTAATATAATTTTCTTATTATGACCATTCGTATCATAAATTATGCACTCTCCATTTCCAAATCTCAAATTTTACCCATTTTAGACAAGTTATCTAATTGAGCTTCAACCCAGGAATATAATAAACATAATGGATTTATCTCTTGTTACCTTACTTGGTGAAAATAGAGATGTTGCCTTTCTCATTGATGGGGACCTTCTCATTATTTCTCATGTTTACCTTTGATTTTATTGAATCACCTATGTTATATAACATTTCTTTATTTCCACTCATGTGGTCATTATAACCAATATCCAAGTATCGTATCTCTCTACTACTTTGCTCAGCTATATAGCATGTTTTGAACAAACTTCCACTTTTCTCATTCCTATCAAGTTCAACCTTAGAAAAATTTGATTTTTTCCTATTCATATCATATTATTTATTCCTACACTCACTAGAATATTATCCATACTTCTTGAAATAATATAATTGTACATTAGATTTATCATACCTTTGTGTAGATCCTCCTCTAGAAGAGTTGTTGCTCCTTCCTCTTCCTCTTGCATGTGAATCTTGATGGATATGCTTTCCACCTTCTTTACTACTACAATTTTTTTCTCTTCCTCTGTTGTTTACTCCACTCCCCCTACCTTTCACATTCACATTTGTATTGACAACTTTTTCATGGATAAAATTAGGAGGTTTCTTCCATGAACTACTGCTCATTTTCATATCTAATATACCCTAAAGACCAAAGGGCTCTGACAATGGCTCTAACACTAGTTGTTGGAAGTTGTTGGAAGCTACAACAAAACTTAAAATTCTATGTTTGGTTCTATTATGCAAGTTATTTGTTGATATTTTGTATCTCTTTGAAAATCCTTTATATTGTTATTGTTGTCACACAAATAATCCTCTGCTCTTCTAGTCTATCTCCTTCTATTGGCTATTGCCCCTATTCTTCTTCTTTGTTTGTATTTTCTGATGTTCACTCCAATTAGGTGCAAAGAAAATTCAAAGACTTATTTTTTCCTCATGCGATTGTCACTAGATGGTGTTGAACTAATTAGAGAGAAGGTAAAATCATAATCTTGTTTGTCCTTATGTGGTTGTCACCAACTAACTATGTAACCAATCGAATGATAACAAAACTAAAAAATCAGATTTGATGCCTTGATAATAGTCTTGATAGTATAAGGCTACCATTAGGTGATCAATTTTTGAGTTGTTTATTTTTTATTGAATGGGTGAGGTCAAGGATTAACAAATATAACATAGGTAAGCAAGCTCCTCTAGTAATAATGGTAATAATATATAAACATGTGTATGATTTCAAGTATGAATCATAAATTAAGGTTACAAATAAAATCTCTTTATATACAAAATGTCTCACCTCCCTCCTTTCCTTTTCCCATATATAAAACTATCTAATGTATGGATATCCCCTTTTCCCAAATTTTTGTTAGCTGGTCTGTTTACAACCCTGTAATTAAAAAGAGGGATAATTAATAAATAATAATAGTTTAAGAGAATAAAAGGAAACATGGACAAAAAGAGTAACTAGGGTAACAAAAATATTTGAGATCAAATGGTTTCAAGTCTCTTCATCATCCAATGTAGTGCCACATGCAATATCATCAAAACCTACATAACCTTAGAGCAGTAAACATCACTTCCAGTGATCTTCATTAATTGACATTGAATATGATTCTCCCCACCATTAAATGTTTGTCAATTTAGTGGTGACATCCTTGATGCTTAGGCTTAGAATACCTACTTGGGTTTTCTCCCTCTCTTCCATGTTGAAAATTGCATAATCCCTATTATATTTTTTTACATGCTTATAGTCAATCCAAATATAGAAAAGTGTACACCATATAATAAATTCTTCTCCTTTATTCAATTCAGTCCTTACCCCAATTTCATAAACAAATTCATAAATCACTAGAGTTCACAATTTTTCAATATGCAGATAGTGGCTTAAATTAGCGTAGGGCACCCCAAAAAAATTAAAAATTAAAATAAAATTTAGACAGGGATCCATGAAGGGGGATAGTACAAGTTTTTGGTGCAGCGGTCCATACAACTTGTCAGAACCTAAAAATTGTAGGTGAGAAAATCTCCTTGAGGATCGGATAAAAATTTAGGAAAATGGTTTTTCAAAGGCTAGAAGTCGTGGGGGCTTGAAACTATATATTGCATGGTTACAATATTTCATGGAATTTTATGCAACATCTTTATGCAACATCTTTAATAGTAATTAATTTTGAATTTTGAAATCAGATCATTGACTTATAAATGTAAAGCCATAATGATCTGACTTGTAAATGTAAATCCACACTTGAAAACACTAGAGTAGGGCACTTGGTTTATAGGGAAAATGCTCCATAGATTTTTACAAGATAAAATTTTGATTTATTATAGATTCTCTCCAGTTAAAGATTTTTTTAATCCATTTTAAAATTTGATTTAAATCTAGACCATTTGTTTTTATAAAATATTATCTAATTTTTTATTATTATTTATTAAAAATTCATGAAAATATTAAATTGGGAAGGTTCATAAATTTTCTCAATAAGACTTATTAAGAAAAAGTAATGATTCTTTTCTATGAAATTATAATCTTGTTAACCAAATTTAAGAATGCCCCCTCAATGGAACCTTGATGTTATTAGAAACATTAAAATAAATTAATGATTTAATAGTTCATTAATTTATCTACTTAATGCATTGAGGCTTATGTAATATAGAATTTTTCTTACTAAGTTTTTATCATTTCATTATTTTAAGAAAAATATTATAATTATTATGCTTAGAGACATATTGTATAATAGTTGTACGGTATGGAAGGTTTTCATGTTGTATATATGAAAGATAGAACTTTGATTGATATTATTTAAGTATATCCTCTTTTAAATATAAATAAAATTACTTTGAATATAAAAATAAATACAAACTTATATAGATGTGGTTAGGGTAGGTGGGTGGTGGAGTGCAAGACTCCATTAGTTAAAGGGAATTCAGTGGATTATGTTTGGGGGCTACATAATGAGGGGACTATTATGAAGTGTGCAGATCTTGAAGTGGAAGGGTTTGAATATGATTTTGAGGAGATGAGAAGGGAGTTGATTTTGGGGTTGACATGTTCATACCATGATCATGACCTGTGACCTTCTGTGAGGTATTTACTATAAATGCTCATAAACCCAACTAATGAATTGTCTTTGCTACCTTTGATGAGATCATTGGTTATATATGTGGTTCTTCCTTCAATGAGAGTGGTTTATTCTCAATATATTATTTCAATTTTTAATATGGGTAGGGGTGGAGTTTCACCTAACATGATGGGTGATAATAGCACTGGTTTATTATTTTATATTCTCTTCATGCTCCATGGTTTTGATGTTTGTCTTCTACATGGCACTTTATTAGAACTAGAGTTATAGGGAGTCAAAATGTTCAAAAGTTTCTCCAACATTCCATTTTTTAAGAGTTAATAAACACTTATTTTTCCTATGATTGTTTTCAAATGAATATATGGACTTTTGAAATGCCTTTTTTCTATTCCCATAATGCATAAATTTGTGACTTTAACAATAAAAGTGGTCTTGGTATTTAATTTTATAATACCACTTATGATGATTTAGGAGAGCCTCATTATTCATTTTTTTTTATAAATAATTAAGTAGGGTTATACCCCTTCATTATAATTAGGCTAGCCTAAGTAAACAAAGTTATAACTTTATATATATATATATATATATATATATATATATATATATATATATATATATATATATATATATATATATATAGCACAATGCAGCCACCCATAGTATTAGTACACTCAGGAAGATGGAATATTGGGGGTATTATAGAAAAATAAATAAAGTGATAAGCTTTATACAAGAAAATCAAACATCTTATACTAAATTTAAACACATGGAGATATATGTTTCATGCATATGTGGGTTGGGCCCATGAGCAAATGTAAACATATATACAAAAGGGCATGACCCTAAAATTTAAAAGTTTTTCTGACTAATTTAAAAGTAGGATAAACTCTAAAATATTGCATTGGCCATGGAAGTTTCAATAGTCTCAGAGGCCTCAATTTTTGCTTGAATGTCCTTGGACCCTACGAGGGGAATTACCTATCTACCTCATTGGGGAGTGCTTTCCCTAAACCCTCAATACTATTTTAAAAATGGAAAAATAAATATTAGGGGAAGATCTTATCAATCAACCTAGCTTATTTTTTGACTCAATAGTCTAGTAGATACCAAAAAAATGAGCTCAATGTTTAATTGGAAAACTTCTCTAATATGTCAACAAAAATATTATGAATTATGTTGAACCCTATATTATATATGGTACAAGCATACCCTAAGGTTAAGAATATAGAAATAAATAAGGACAAAGATGATAAACATGTCTATAGCATGCCAATTAATTTGTAAACTTAGATAAACAATATTTTGAATATATAATTTTGAGATACATTAAAAATATAAAATATAGATATTGATTGATATTACAATAATTTAAAATAAGAGTAATTCACTTGTTTATTATGCATATACAGATCTATTGTGAAACATGTTAGAAGTAGATTGGATCAAGATTCTAAAAAATCATCATATTCTATAATTTTACATTTTATGGCCTCATATGCTTGTGTCAAATCTAAATGGTTACATTGATGCTAGTGTCTAAGTTGGATGTAGGTGTCTAGCATAAAATAGTGAATGGATTTGGATGTGATCACCTAGAATATCCTAAGTTTTCTTTCACCTCTCTTTTAGTGTATATAGATCATGTGCACATGTTTCCACTCTTTTTCAAATGATCAAACCTTAGCATCCTCACCCTTGGAGTGACTATGATAAAAATGGGTTAGTGAGCACACAATGTCAAGCTTGTCCAAGGACCCCTCTATCAATGGGTTTTGCATACATATAAAATAATCTAAATAGGGCCTCAGACTTATGTAGTTATCCCCTATGTGTTGGCTTGTGTGTGTATGAGGATGCAATGTGTGATAAACAAGTGCATACATTAACCTATCTTATAACTTGTCAAATATGGTTCATAAGATGATCCTTCAGTACTTTCGAACTATGGGGATATTTCTCTTATGCTTGATATTAAAATAGAGATGAATAATATAGATTTTTTCACTTGAATGCTTGATTGATTGCTCTTGGTAAGTTATCTTGTGAGTTCTCATTTTTTGTTAAGTCTTTTCTAGGTGTTGAATGAATAAGGGTTGACATTGTATATATACCAATCCTTTTTGAAATTATCTCACACTAAATCACTTAATTTGAGCTTTAGATATATTTTATTTTCAAATTTTATGATTTTTTAGCATTAGACACTTAGTTAGAAAATGAACATTTGTATTGATGTAGGTGTCTGTCTAGGATGTAAATGTTTGAGAAGATAGAAAACATGTACAAGCCTAAAACAAGCAAAGAAGGATAATGATCGTGTTTAGAGAATTTTGCACACTATAAAAGGCATGATCATCAAAATAATAGTCATCAGGATAATATATAAGCAATTTATTTATAACATATAGTGCATGCAATCCTTTTGGTAGTGGGAAAGTCTTAGAATTGAAGGGTACAACCATGATAGGTATTTTACAAGTGTACATGATTGAGGTGTTATAAAATTTAGATTTAGTATCTACATTCTCTCCTTAATCTAGTAATGAAATTACTAGTTTAAAGGAAAATAAATGCATACCTATATGTGTATAACACACTATATATTTGTGCAAGTCTCACTTGAGTGATTTGATAGGGGTCGATGCACAAAGTTGGGGGAAAAAATGTGAAATCACCCAACTTTGAATTTTATTTAGAAAATGTGTATGCCCTTTGAAAGAGGGCATACGCCTTTTTTTAAAAATTTTTAAGGTTCAATCTTGTGCTTGAGCCTAAAGGGCATACACCATTTGATTTTTAAAAAGGACATACACCTTTTATAAAGGGTGTATGCCATTTGAAAAGCTAAAAGGGCATACAACCTTTTTTTTCTTCATTTTTACTACAAGAATTCTAAAACCCATGTTGAATTCTATAGGTTTGGATCTTTTTTCAGTGAATATTTCTCTCTATTTAGCCATAAACCATGTGTTTTCTTTAGATTTATATCTTGACAATGGTATTTGACATTTTAGTTGCCATCTCAAGTATGTTTTTTTTTTAATTTTTTTTTCCATTTGTATTTATATTTATTTATACAGGTAGGGATTTGAATCAAATTTGCATTATATTCTCTTGCATTTTCTAAAACAACCTATATTTCTATAATTCTAGATACATAATTGAATGATGGACCCATTACATGAAGAAAATGTAGAATAACACCATGAATAATTTGATTTTGTAAAAAAATTTAAATATATGAATAATAAAATGGAAAATGTCAACAATTACAAATAGTTATCAATGGTTTGTGTTACTTCTCAACTGATACTTCACATAATTCACTTGCCAATACACCAGAGACTATTCTTAATGAAGTGAAAATATAAATTCATAAATTGATGCAATATTGCATTATTGAAAGGTCCTGAAACATTTTTATTTTGATAAATTATCATATGAATATGTTAAGAAAAATTAACAAAATAAGATGTGTGTACTTTTTTTGTTAATCATGAAACCAACCAACCACCACCAGTGAATTGTAAAAATATTAGTATTGATTGGTGTGTTCATGAGGAAATAAAAAAACCTTTTGGGATAGGTGGTGGATGGTATTTGATAAGCCTTAATGTAATAATAATGAGGTTCCATTATAATTTTTTTAAGAAAACTTTATTGTGTGTTTATATTACTAGAAATTTTAAATTATTTTGATATGAATGCCCCCCAAGGTAGGGGAGATGGGTATTCATTTAATAGACCTAGTGCCAAGTGATTCCAAAACAATCTTAACCAAGTTTATAGAAACAAGAGAATGATAACACATGATTCTATCCCCAAAATGTTGCATCATAGTGTACAAATGGACACCTTTGAGGTGGTTATGAGTTTGACACAATTTATGATTGACCATGGTATGCATGAGTTGAAGACTTCTCAGCTTACACATGATGAGACATATAATAGTGGTATTGGTGCAATTGGTAGTGGTGCTAATGGTGTTGGTAGTAGTGGTATTTGTCATAGTGTTAGTGATGCTAGTGGTTTTAGTGGTTTTGGTATTGGTGATAGTGTCCCTCTTTCTACTTATGCTATAGTTCCTATGGATCATTACACATCTTGTGGGAATAAGTGTACAAGACTCCCTATTTGGGTGTAAAATACACATACTACATTTGTGGATACTAGACCTACTTTTGTCTAGTGTACTAGTACCCAACCAGAGCATTCAAAACCTCAGGAGACTAGCATGCCAAAGTATACATCACTAGTAAATGATTCAATAATGCTTGATAGTAGCATGCCAGACACTATGCCAGTTATATTACCTTCACCTACTCCTCTTAGGACATGTCAGCCTATTATGGAGGTGTTATCTACTTAACCATCTATATTTATGTAGTCACATAAAATGTGAAATTTGGTTACTTGAGTGTGCCTAATGACACCTAATCCATAGGTCTTCCTACTTGCTTGCACAACACTTATAGGATTTTATTTCACTGATTCCTAGTCATCCATAGCCTTATGGACTTAATCCTTACAAAATTAGGTAGCTCTTTCAAGCCCATACCCATCCCTTTATGTCTCATTTCCTATGGATAATAGTTTCCAACTTGAATAGGAGCACTGAAACCCAAGGTGTTTTTTTTGGCATTGTTATCCAAGTGTAAAGTTAGCTCAAATGGTCATATTTTATCAAATTTTTATCTTAATTAATGTCAAACTAATGCAAATTAATTTAACCCACAATAATTAGGTTCCCTATAAAATTCCATTAAAAGTCTATTTAGAAGGGTTGGCACTCATTTACAAGAGAGAAGTAAGAATAAAATCAAGTACACTCAAGCACTTTTCCCTATTCTTTGCATACAACCTTCCTATATTATCCTAAGCTTATTCAAAATTTTGCACCAATCCTTAGCCATCTGAAGTAAACCCAATTTCACATCTAGTTGCATTTTCATATATAATTTCACCAAGCACTTTAATGGGAGAACTAAATTAGCTTGATCCCTCCTTAGAGTATTGGTATGTAGGTAGCGTGCTCACACATGAGATGTGAAGTGTATCCAGCATATCCTTTACACACTAAACCTTATTTTCTCTTTCCCAAGTTACCATTCAAGTTCAAGCATGAAGAGCTACTAAGACTTTTGAAGATTAAAATAGATGCATAGCGAGATTCGTATATTTTTGGTTTTCAAATTTTCATTGAAAGGGTAATACAAATCTGTTGATAAGTACCTAAAAAACTTAGATCACCTAGACAACAACATCAAAAAAGGAATATAGTGCTAAACATCAGGGTGTCCCACTTTTAATGCTCCTATCCAATCAAAAAATGAAGTTTAAAAACCTATTTATGACATTGTCTCAGTCTTGCACCTAAATTCTTAGGCCTTACCTCAAGCTAGACAACTCAGAATAAGCTAAGTCATATTTTATCTCATTTATTACTATTTTTAGAAAAGGTAAAAATACAATCTATTTACACAGATTAGAAGCTTAATTATTACACATTATTTAATGATTTAGTTTTCTCCATACCTATTTATTAATTAAAAATTAAACTCCATTATTTTGAAAAATAATAAAACATTTGGTGAACCTAATGTACTTCAAATTTTTGCATAAAAACTATAGAAACCTTAGGGTAAATTATTTATGATTTTTTGTCATAATTTCTTGATTTTTCCTATATTTAAATATCATAAATATAAAAATTAATTTAAAAATTATCATATATTTTGTTAAAACCATAGTTTGCACATATTGGGTCCTTTTTGCATATAAACACATTCCAAACACTAGGAAAAAAATATTGCTAATTTTAAAACTATTTTCTAATTTTTCCTAAATTTTTCAAGAAAAATTCTAAAAAAATTACATAAATTCATATTAAAATTTTGAAATTATCATATTAATTTTAAAAATTCATTTCTAAACAATCCTTAGTTGCATATACTAGCACTTATTTGCTTATTGAGGTATCACCTTACATGTTTGGGAGCTTTGTATCCTTTTTACATAAATTCTAATTAGTTATTTTTAGGAATTCATGTTTATTATATTAAATAATTTCCTTTTCTAGTAAAATTCTTATTAAAAATTATATCAAAACATTCAAACACATTATAAATTGTTTGCGTACTTTCACAATGGCCCAATATACTAGTTTTGATGAAACTGATAAAAGAGATCTTTAAGAACTCTTAACAAAACATCTAGATATGCAAGATGATATGATTAGAATTCTAAAAAAAGAACAAAAAAAAGTAAAAAATGGTCAATCTTCTCAAACCACAATGCAACCAATTGATAATGACACTACTGGGGCAACTATGTCTCAACAACCCCCTATAACAACCCAACCTACTTCTATGCTACCAGTTATAACTAGTACATCTCTCTCTCTTGATGTGGCAGTGCTTGTGCAAGAGATGATATCTCTTCCATCCAAGGTGAAACATATTGAGTAAGGTGTCTCTAGACCTATACAACCATTGGATTTTTTTGCTTTACTGCATACACCATTGGCACGTCACATTATTTTTACATCCTTGCCACAAGGATTTGTTCAACCCAAACTCACTCTATATGATGGTAAGGGTGATTCAAAGAATCATTTGAGATATTTCACGTAGAATTTTTAGATTATGTGCCAAATTATTGGATGTGAACCAAGCTATTTTCATGGAGTCTAAAGGATTATGCATTAGAATGGTTCTTATTTTATTTTTTTGGGGAATTAGGTGTTTAATTAATAAATAAATAAAAATCTAAGTAAATGCAAATCAATAATTAATGTGTCTCAATTATCCTACTAATTTTTGTAAACATATATGTATTTTACCTTTTCTAAAATAGGTAAAAGTGTAAAGAAATCAAACTTAGCTTATTCTAGGCTAAAACGGATGATGGAGGGTCTGGAAATTGTTGTGCAAGGATAGCAGACTATCGTAAACTTGACCCAAAACTCTATTTTTAGATTTTATAGGAGCACCAAACTCATGACACCTTACTAATTTGTGTTATAGTCCACTTTTGGCACTATTTTCCACTTTTGGCACTGTTGTCTTATTAGTCTATATTTTTGGGGTTTTACTTGACAGGCTTGTGATACCCTAGAAGTGAACTATTAAAGCTTGGGTCTATGTGGAGCTTGTTGCATGTATGATTAAATATTTGAAACCCTTAATAACTCTTGGTACTTGAAATTTAGAATAAAATTTAGGAAAGAGAAGAGGGATTAGTGTGTAAAGGATATGTTGGATGCACTTCACACCCTGTGTGTGGGCATGCTACCTACATACTAATACTTTGAAGAGGGATCAAGCTAATGTAGTTCTCCCATTTGAAGTGCTTGATGTAATTATGTGATGTATGAAAATATATGTGAAACTAGAATGTACTTTGGATGACTAGAGATTGGTATGAATGCTTGAATAGGCTTGAATTGGTCTAAGAAGGCTATATGCAAAGAATAAGGAAGATTGCTTAAGTGTACTTTATTATATTATTGATTCTTTCCTATGAATGAGTTTCAACCCTTATAAATGGATGTTAAATGGCCTTATATAGGTAAATTGATGAGCATGGGTTAGATGAGCTTGCATTAGGCTAATAGGGGAAAATATAAGGATTCAGGGAAATTTGACCATTTGAGGCTAAAGTGAACTTAGAAAATAACATAAAACATGGGACACCTGTTAGGGTGTGGAGCTAAAAGCTTCACCTTAGGCAAATAGGGAGGTTTTCTGCACATGACAGTCACCGGCGTCGGCGGCCACAACCAACGTCAATCAGGGGACAGTACAGGGGAAATTGGCATCGGTAGGAGATCGACTGGCATCGGTCACCTCCAGTCAAGAAGGGACTGACGTCAGTCACCTGTGGTGGTTAGAACTGCTATTGATGAATAGTCAATTAAGTGAATGCATTATTTTCATGATGAAGACCAGTTAGAGTCTTGAGCTACAACTCTAATCAGTGTATGCATGAGATCTATATAATAAACTCATGGGCTATATTGTTAAGTGGAGAATTCGCAGAACCCAAGTGTGGAGCTTGGAGAGTTCTTCCCATGGTGGAATCAAGTAGGATTCCCCATGTATGTAAGATCAGGTTTGGTCAGCAGGGTGTTGTTAGATCATGGAGGAGATCTACATGTGATAAGTAAGATTAGGTTGGTCTGCAGGGGTGTGTGAATGCGAGGGTCAGAACGAGATTGGTGGTTGGCCAGGATCCAAGGTGACAGCAATACATCAGGGGCAGGATCATGGTGAGATCTACTTGGAGTACCAGTTCATACTCGATGAGGTGAACAATAGCTTGTGTTAGCTGTTAGTTGTGACCTATGAGAGAAGATTAATCAGGTGGGAAGATTACTGGGAGCCCTTGAGGAGGAGCCTCACAGAGGTGGAAGAAGAGTGTGATCTCTTTATTGTAATTTCTTTTGTAATGAGTTGAATACAATTGTGTGTTGCCTCTCATATTCTATGTGCTTTCTCATTGATAGTCATTTTTTCTTCTATGTAATTCTGCATGTTTAATTGCTTATACATTGGTCATCATGTGTGCTCTTAATTTTGACAAGTTGTGTCAAAGCTTTGGGGAACTTTGGTCCTGTCAATTGGTATTAGAGCGAGGTTGGACGTTCTCAAAGCGAGTTTGACTAACAGATGGCCCAAATCTGTTAAGTTTTTGTTGATTACAGGTTACTCACAGGGGTTTTTGTTTGAGTGGGAGTATAGCAAGGTAGAAGAAGGTAAGCTGAGAATGAAGAAAGTTAGGCACAGGTTTAGCACCACAAGGAGTGTGGTGGGTTGTCTTCAAGTGGGAGCTTGAAGAGGAATACAAGCTAGGATGCAGATTAGACAGAGTACTGGTTTAGGTACAGGTGTAGCTATTTATCTCCAAGTGGGAGATTGTTAGGGTGTAGAGCTAAAAGATTCACCTTAGGAAAATAGGGAGGTTTTCTGCACATGACAGTCATCAGCGTCGGCAGCCACAACTGACGTCAGTCAGGGGACAGTGTAGGGGAAACCAGCATCGACAGGAGATCGGTCGGCATCGGTTACCTCCAGTTAGGAAGGGACTGACGTCGGTCACCTGTGGCAGTTAAAACTACTATTGACAAATAGTCAGTTAAGTGAATGCGTTGTTTACATGATGAAGACTAGTTAGAGTCTTGAGCCGCAAGCCTAATCAGTGTATGCATCTGATGTATATAATAGACTCATGGGCTGTATTGTTAAGTGGAGAATTTGCAGAACCCAAGTGTGGAGCTTGGAGAGTTCTTCCCATGGTGGAATCAAGTAGGATTACCCATGTATGTAAGATCAAGTTTGGTCAACAAGGTGTTGTTAGATCATGGAGGAGATCTACATGTGATAAGTAAGATCAGGTTGGTCTATAGGAGTGTGTGAATGCGAGGGTCAGAATGAGATCGGCGGTTGGCCAGGATCTAAGGTGATAGCAATACATCAAGGGCAGGATCATGGTGAGATCTACTTGGAGTACCAGTTCATACTCGATGAGGTGAACAACAGCTTGTGTTAGCTGTTAGTTGTGACCTATGAGAGAAGATTACTCAGGTGGGAAGATTACTGAGAGCCCTTGAGGAGGAGCCTCACAGAGGTGGAAGAAGAGTGTGATCTCTTTATTATAATTTCCTTTGTAATGAGTTGAATACAATTGTGTGTTGCCTCTCATATTCTATGTGCTTTCTCATTGATAGTCAGTTGTTCTTCTGTGTAATTCCACATGTTTAATTGCTTATACATTGGTAATCATGTGTGCTCTTAATTCTGACAAGTTGTGTCAGAGCTTTGGGGAACTTCGGTCCTATCAACACCCCTGATTTCCAGCACTCCTATCCAAATTAGGTGATATTTTCCTAGGAGGATGAGACCTAGGAGGATGGATCTAGGTTTGAGAGGGTTGCCTAGGTCTCAAAAATCTAAGTTTGGGAAGATACAAGTGGTTGGGAATCAGTGAAAGTCTAGCTGAGAAGGGTTGAGTGAGCAAGAAAGAAGAACTATAGTTTGGGTGATATTATCCATTCCTAAGTCATCCAATTTTGCATTTTATATTATTACATTTCCCCCCTTTATTTTAGCGATGCAGCAAAGTGAAATACTAGGATAAAGGAAAAATAGAAAGCATACCTGAACTTACCTGTAAGGGAAAAGCTCATGAAGTTATGTGATGTTAGATGTGCATAGAGAGAACACATTGTGATGTGTGAATCTAAAAATAAAAACATGAAGTAGATTAGTTCTTACTAGATATTCTATATCTAAAATCAAAATGTACAAAATCTAAGTAAAGGAAGAGAGAGAAATGAATACAGCTCACTAGATACGCAAACCAATACACAACATGTTGTGATGTTGGATTATACTAAGTATATTGTGAATCAAGAGTAATATCATGAACATAGCTACTAAGTACTCAATTCCCTAAAATGTGATTCAAGAATGTAGAAGTTATCCCTTTGGCTCCATCTTCACCAACTAAGTGAAGACAAATCATGCATGTGTTAAATGATGTCTAGACTATGTGTACAATCCCTCTAAATAGGTGGCTCAAGAATACAAAGGCTAGCCCTTTGGCTCCATCATTTCCCTATGAAGTGAAGGTATAAATTGATATTGATATAAAATAGATGTCATATGAGATGGATCATGGAGCCCATGAATGTGCTAGAAATCTAACATTGTGGCATGGATAGCTGAATGTGTGCTAGAAACTAGGCCACTCTTGGCCATTTCAAAAGATGGAGATAAGGCTTGTATGAAAGCCACTCCAAAATTGATGTACTAGGCTTATATTAAATCCAACATAGGAACTTGGGTACTCAAACATCTAAATTTGTATGAAAGTTTAACTTGAATGTGATGCCAACCACCTACAGATGGAGTAAGGCACATAACTACTGAGAATACCTAGAATAAATTAAACTTTTAAATAAAAAAGATCAATGTGCCATGGACATTGCCCCCAATCACTGATGTCTATAACATATATTTTGATTTGAAAGTTATGCCAAATTTCCAATCTGAAATAAAAGTGAGAACCATCATGTCATGCATGATAACCCCCTGTATCTAAAAAACCTATGCTAAAACTACTGAATCTAAAGGATCTAAAAGTATAAAGACTATCTTTGAGATAAATTTTTACCTATTTCTAGAAATCTTGAGTGTTTTTCTTCTTGGATAAGAGTGTCAAACTATTGACACCCCTATTTTTTGTGCTACTATCCATTTTTACTGTTATTATCCATTTCTAACACTATTGTCTAATGTGAAAACTAATTTCTGATCTAAGATTATTCTTATTTTTTTAATCTGATTTGACTGGTTTGACCTCTCTATGATGACTATTTTGAATGATGTTATTTCAATTGATAAGAGGTTTTATCTATGTGATAAATCCCCTATTTGATGCCCTCTCTTGTGAGGGTAGGAATGATAAAATTGAAATGACTTCCTTCAGAAGAAAAGAGTCCTACAGTGTGTTAATATGAATATATATATATATATATATATATATATATGATATAGCATTTGATATTTAACAATATGTTTTAAGATATAGAAAATGTTTGTACTAATATATTTTTAGATCAACGAGGGTATGATTAGTTAGATATAACAATGTGAAAACATATGTAAAGTACTAAACTAGAATTGGAAATGATAATTATTAGTTGTTAGTTGGAGGGATAGATCATGATGTCCATCATGGCATCCAAGAAAGCAAAGAAAATGCATGATATGGATCATGGCATCGCACACATTTGATAAGCAACAAGAAATAAGCAAAAATCATACTAAATGGGCCATGCAAACAAGGGACATGGGCACATGTCACTCAAACTAGAAACAAGCATGGAATGCATGTTCAAATACCACATACACATATAATTAAAATAAACAAAGTTGACACATAGGCCACAATAACATAAAGGAGTATAAGAAAAGGATAATGACAAATGTAATTAGGCACACACATGAAAAAGAAGTAAAGGACAATGGGAAATGCCCTAAGGCACAAGTAAGAGATAAGCTAGAATTGAAAATACAATCACACAAGCTATGTGAAGCAAGCAGAGAAATCATGTAATAACTAAAAAGAGATAATCACATCTAACTGATCAAATCAAATGTGAGAGGATGCTAAACATGTGTAGTACAAAACTGGGTATATATTAATAAATACACAAGTGCTAGATACTAGTGAGATGTCGATATAGTATTCTATGTAAGCTTTAAAGTAATGTATATCAGCATGATAACTCAAAGTGTGTGGTGTGTAAATGACATAACTTGTATGGTGTAGTCATGTAGAAGATGCCCCCAGTGGTTGTATATAAAAATGTATGTCTTGAATGTAGAAGTAGGCATTCCCCCTCTATCGGTAGAATGAAGCAGTCAAGTAGATGGATATCACTACACACACTCAAAGAAGATCAAGTGAAGCATGGTAATGTAGAAAATCAATATAAAATATCATGAAACAAAAAATTTAAGTCCTAGCATGATAGTAGTGATGTAAATCATGTATGATGCATACAATCTAAATATTTTTGGCATTTTTGAAAATTTTGAATATTTTTGTATTTTTTTTGAAAATATTTGAACTATGTACAGGAAGAACTAAGAAGAAATGATACTAACCGATGAGTCTCGGGTGAGACTCCCTATCCTAATATCCTATTAAGATTGGAACTATGCACATAGTAAGATTGGAACCATCATTAATGAGTACACTATGGATAGGCTGATTATGGATATGTGCTCTAATAAAAAGTGCATTGTAACTTGTATCATCCTCCAAAATCTCCTGATCTGAAAAAGATATAGAAGTCCTGGCTAGAACTCTGGACTCATACACACCTATCATACCCCTCAAAGGATGTGTCTCAACTGAAGATGCCTAGTATGTAGTTGGTGGAGGATGTGTATGGTATGTATAATGAACACCTGATGTGTCCTCTTTCTTTTGTTTTGAATGCTATGGAAATGCATTTAAAAATATTTTCAATACCTTATCTTGTGTTGGCTTTATCTTTGAAGGCTCAGCTAAAGTGCCTAGATCAACTACATTATCATCAATCAAATCCTATATTTCATGTCATAAACTAATGCATTTATTTGTACTATGACTTGGTGCCCTATGAAAAGCATAAAATGCATGCTGATCATACCCCTATAAAAGAGGCTTTATTCGATATGCTTCTCAAGTAGGTAGGAGAGTGATAATGTTACATTCTAATAACTATTGTATACTTTAGATTATAAAACTTATGAACTAGAAAGAGGGATTATTTTGTGGAAAAATATTTGGACCTAGAAAAAAGGGAGTTTGTGTTTGTGGAAAATCTCAAGTGATTGAGAATGAAAAGGAAGACCACAAGAAGTGCATCTACAGCTTCTTGGACTAATCTCTTTTGATTAGTCAATAAATATGGCATTATAAATACATTAGTATTTTTTATAAGGTGAATAAGAAGATTATTTTGATGGATAACTATTTGATAAAGTTCATTGAGATCTGAACTAATCATTCCAACTTCATCTAATTGAAACACTCTGGCTGGAGAAACTAGTAAATTGGTAAATGCAAATCGAGGAGGTGCTGATAAAACCACAAGTTGAGGGGGCTCTAAATATTCATTTAATATTGATTGATTCTAATTATTGTTGTCACTAACTTTGACCTTGTATGGGACTTTACTATTACTCTTGTTTTTTGTGTTTGGAGTACTTGAATACTTGATTTTTCCCATTGATATTAATTTGACTTCTCTTCCCTTAAATGTATGACACAACTTGGTGAAGTAAGAGAATCTTTTTAACATAATGGATTCATGCAATGTTGGTAGAAGGCTCTATTTGAAGATGTCCAATAGCTCTTGATTAGCCATGGGGCTAGTTAGATTAGCCAGAATAGTATTGTATCTAAGAACATAATCTGTGAGGGGATCATGTCACCTTTGTTTTTGTAGTGCAATCTATGCATATGAAACCTTGTCACCAATGTTGATATTGAAATGTGCTAGGAACATGTCTGCTAAAGGATTGAAATCTATGATCTCCTAATTCAATAGACTATAAAACCATTGTAGAGCATAATCCTTTAAGCTCTATGGAAAGAATTTGGTAAGTAGCTAATCATTGGGTACATAATCCAAATATGTTGCATGAAAAAATCTCAAATGTATCTCTAGATCACCTTACCATCATATAGAGTAAGCTTGGGTTGAATAAAACATGGCGGTAAAGGTGTAAGAGCAATGTGACATGCCAGTGGTATATGCATAAGACAAAAATAATCGAATGCCTATGTAGATATAGAAACACCTTTTTCAAGATGTTGCACCTTGGATTGAAGAGATCTTATCTCTTGCACAAGGGCTTCCACATCAAGAGAGAGGGATGCACTAGCTACATCTAGTGGCATGGAGGAAGGTTGGCCTATTATAGGGGGTTGTTGAGACATAGTTTCTCCTATAGTGTCATTAATAAGTGGTTGCTCTATGGTTTGAGAATATTGTCCATTGGTTATTTTTAACTGTTCTTCTATTAAAATTCTAATCATGTCATATTGAATATTTAGATTTTTGGTTGAGTTCTTGAAGTTTTCTTTTATCAGTTTCATTAAAATTGGTATATTGGGCCATTGGTAAAGTAGGAAAACAATTTAAAATGTGTTTAAAGGTTTTGAATTGTGTTTTAATAAACCAAGTGCTAGAAAGGGAAAGTACTAAATATAAGAAACACAAAGTCCAAAAAAAATAGTGATTTAAAATTTACACAAAAAGGATACTAAGCTGTCAAACATGGAAGGTGATACAATAAGAAACAAAGAGGTGCTAGTATATGTAACTAAGGATTTTTAAAAAATGCTTGTGCTAAAATAATTTGAATGTTTGATTTTTGAATTTATTGTCTGAGTTTGATATACAACTAAATTTGTATAAAATGATGTAAAAAGTAATAGAAAATAACTGAGAATGTATTTGATGTAAGTAGGGTTTTGAATGAATTTTGCCAAAATTAGTGTAGTAATTTGAAAAAATTATAGAAAAATTGTAGTTTTAATTTTTAAAAATTGAGGAAAATTTTGAAAATATATCTAAAATTAGCACCATATTTTTCCTAATGTTTTGAATGTGTTTTGATGCAAAAAGGACCTAGTATGTGCAAACTAGGGTTTGAACACAACATGTGATATTTTTGAAATGAATTGATAGATTTATAATTTTTAAATTCTATAAAAATTAGGAAATTATATCAAAAAATTATAGATAATTATCCCTAGGGTTTTTAGGGTTTTTGTGTAAAAATTTGAAGTCAGTTTCACCAAATATTTTATTCTTTTTGGGAATTAGGTGTTTAATTCCTAAGCAAATAAAGGTCCAAGTAAATGTAAATTAGTAATTAATATGTCTCAATGAGCCTACTAATTTATGTAGATAGATATGTATTTTACCTTTTCTATAAATAGTAAGAAGTGTAAAGAAATCAAACTTAGCTTATTTTGGGTTGAAATAGATGATGCAGGGTTTGAAAATTGATGTGTAAGGATGTTAGACTATCATAAATAAGACCCATAACTCTATTTATAGATTATACAAGAGTTACAAACTTAGGACACCCTACTACTTGGCACTATAGTCCACTTTCAGCATTATTTTCTACTTTCAGTGTTATTTTCTTGGTAGTCTAGCTTTTTTGGGTTCTGCTTGGCAAGCCTATGACACCCTAACATTGAAATATTGAATCTTGGGTCTGTGTAGAGCTCATTGTATATCTGATTCAATATTAAAAATCCTTAATAGCTCTTGGTACTTGAACTTGAGTATCAAATGTGGGAAAAGAGGAAGGGTTAGTGTGTAAAGGATATGCTATATGTACTTCACACCCCATGTGTGGGTTCACAGCTTATATACCAATACTACAAAGAGGGATCAAGCTCATGTGGTTTTCCCATTTGAAGTGCTTGGTGAAATTATGTGATGTATGTAACTAGATGTGAACCTGGAATGTACTTTGGATGACTAGGGACTGGTATGAGTGCTTGAATAGGCTTGAATTGGTCTTAGAAGGCTATATACAGAGAATAGGGAAAAGTGCTTGAGCATACTTGCTTGTATTCTTGATTCTTTCTTTTAAATGAATGTCAACCCTTATAAATGGATATTTAATGGCATTATATATGGAAAATAATGATCATGGGTTAGATGGGCTTTAATTAGGCTGATAGGGAAAAAGATAAGGATTTGGGAAAATCTAACTCTTTGAGGCTAAAGTGAACTTAGATAATAACACCAAAAATGAGACACCCTTGAGTTTCACTGATCATGTCCAAATTGGGAGATATTATCCTAGGAGGATAAAACCTATGGGGATGGATATGGGTCTAAAAGGGCTACCTAGGTCTTAAAATTATAAGTCCAAGAAGCTATGGGTGACTGGGAATCAGTGAAAGTCTAATAGAGAAGGGTTGAGTAAAGAGGACCTATAGATTGGGTGCTATTAGCCATGCCTAAGTCATTGAATTTCACATTTTATTTTATTAAAACTCTATAGTCTACCAAATCAGTCAATCATAACATTCAATACTTTATTAGACATGTTCTTAGCACATTTTAGTATCAACATTGGTGATAATGTCTATTATGCATAGATTACACAACAGAAACAAAAATCAAATGAGCATCTCACATTCTATGTGCTTCGATATAAGACCATCTTGGCTAAGATGACTAGTCCCATGGTAGATTAGGAGTTATAGGACCTCTTCAAATGGAGTCTTCTATTATCACTTCATGAATATAATATGTTCAAAAGATTCTCTTCCTTCACTGAATTGAGTCATACATTAAAGGAAAGAGAAGTCAAGCTTATTTCAATGGAAAAAATTAAGTACTCAAGTACATTAGACACAACAAAAGAGAGTAATAAAAAGTCCCATACAAGGTCAAAATCAATGACAATAAGAATCATAATCAAACAACAATCAATGTAGCTTCAGATCCCCCTCAGCTTGTGGTTTTATCAACACCTCCTCGATGTACATTTACCAATCTACTAATTTTTCTAGCTAGATTTTTACAGTAGTTATTGGAATATAACATCATCAATCTCCCTCCTATTTAATAATTTGACCTGGTAAAGCCTCTTCCATAGGGATATGATCAACATGTATTTTGTAATTTTCATAGGGCACTAGGACTCACTACAAATAGTTGCATCAATTTGAGACATAAGATACAAGATTTGATAAATGACAACCTACTTGATCTTGGAACTTCAGTTAAGCCTCCATCGATAAATAAAACATAGGATAAAGCTTTGAAAATATTCTCAAATCCATTTCCATAGAATTCTAATCAAGAGAAAGGGGACACATCAAGTTTTTATCACACATACCATGCACATCCTCCACCAGTTACATACCAAGCACCTTTAGTTAAATCACATCCTTTGAGTAACATGATTGGTGTATACAATTATAAAGTTCCAGCTAGACCTTATATCTCCTTCTTAGAATAGGAGATCATCAAGGATGATTCAGATTATCCTACACTCTTTATCAGAGATCACATTCATAATCAACCTATTTGCAGTGTGCTTATTGATAATAGTTCTAGTATCAACATGTGCACCATTACATTATTACATCATTTAGGTTATTCAAAGTAGGATATCACCCTGATAGATATAGTTATTAATGGATTCAATGGGCACATATAGAGTTCATTAGGTGATATTTTACTTCATTTATAGATTGGTCTAACACATGTGACCACATATTTCACTATAGTTCCCAGTATAAGAGTTTTTGATATGTTACTTGGTTTCCCATGGATTCAAATTTTTTAAGAAGTACCATTTAAAATTCATAGATGCATGAAATTAATTCACACTAATCAAGTTATTATACTTGGTGGAGTTCTATATGAGTTATCACTACCCACTTCAGAGCCATCTACTTGGTAATCACTAGTTCCAGCTTCTCCACCAACTTTAGTTTCCTCACTAGTTATAATTCTTCCTCTAGTCCATATTCAAACACAATTGACACATCCATCACTAGTACAAAGGGTTTATACACCTCCACATCTTTGGGATTATAGATATCTTCTAACTATAGTTTTCACACCCAGAGTAGTTTCATTGAGATCTCATGAGTCTACATATAAAGCACAAGTTCAGAGATTTTCTCCTACTTCCAGATGGGTCCCTAAGATCCCTATAGTTACATCCACTTCTTAGAGTTATAATGGGACCCCAAAGTCAATTTTTACTTTAGAGATTTTAGAGCATCTACAACATATACATATTTCAAATCCATAGTATCAAAATTTTCATCATGCTTCACATTCATGTATGATTCCACTCCTTGATCCATAACACCATAATAGGGAGTCTCACATGAGACTCATCAGTTAGTATCATCCTATCCCAGCCTACTTGTACATAATTTCTTTTGATTGATTATACATATCTTATTTCAAAATACAAAAACATTCAAATTTATCAAAATACCAAAAACATTTTGATTGTATGCATAATCCATGCTCTACATTACTAATATCATGCTAGGACTTACATTCACTATTTCATGCTAGTGTTTGTTGATTTATCTACATTACCATACTTCAATTGATCTCTTTTGAGTGTGTGTAGTGATTTCTAGATCCTTGAATGCTTTACTCTACCCATTGATGGGACATTCTTACTTCTACATTCGAGACACACATCAATATACATACCCACTGGGGGCATCTTCTACATGACAACACCATCTAGGTTATGTCGATCCTACACTTCACACTCTGAGTTATCATATTGATGTACATTGCTTACCAAATTACATAGATTACTATATCAAAATTTCACTAGTATCTAGCACTTGTGTATTTCCTAGCATATACCTACTCTTGTACTAAACATGCCTTGCATACTTTCACTCTTGCTTTGATTAGTTGGATGTGATTGTACCTTTCTAGCTCTTTCATGATTTCCTTTCTTTCTTTGTGTAGCTAGATGTGATTGGATTTCTAGTTCTAGTTTTGTTTCTTATGTGTGCCTTAGGATAGTTTCCAATGTACTTTGCTTCTATTCATGTGTGTATATATTTGGACATTTGCCAATGAACCTTGCTTGTAATATTCTATGTGTCTGTGGCCCTTGTGTTAATCTTTGTTTGTTTCAAATTATATGTTTATGTGGAATTTAAACATGCATTGTATGCTTAATTTATATTTTGAGTGACATGTGTCTATGTCCCTTGTTTGTGTGGATCTTTGGCCAACCTTGTATGCTTCTTGATTCTTGTTTTGTATGCTTTTTGCTTGATTGTTTATCCTTGTTTGGAATGTCATGATCCATATCATGCATTTACCTTGCTTTCTTAGATGCCATGATGGACATCATGCTCCATCCTTCTAACTAATGACTAAAATCTAACATTTCATGTTCTATTTCAGTACATTGCACATGTTATTACATTGTTATATCTATCTAGGAATACCCCTATTGATATAACAATCTCTCAATACAAATATTGATATATCTCAAGATATATTGCTAATTATCATTGATATATCATTTATATGTAACATAACACACTTATAGGACTCTTTTCTTCTAAGGATAGTTATTTTAGGGTGTTTATTCCTACCCTCAAAAGAGGGGGCAACAAATAGGGGTTTTATCATAGAGATCATAGCTCCTAGTGGTCAAAATAGCAGCTTTCAAAACATTCATAATAGAATCTAGACATCAAATTAGGTAAAATAGACCAGGCAGATATCAAAGATTCTAAAATAGTCATTAAATTTAACATTGGACAATAATGCCAAAGTTGGACTATAGCACCAAAAAGTAGGGTGTCTTATTTTTGTTGCTCTTATCTAGATAGTAGAAAAACTAGTTTTTCTAAAAATAGACAAAGAGGTGAGTTAAGTCACATGATTGCCAATATAGCACAATCCATATTCACCATGTTTTAGTATAGTTTTTACTCAAAAAATCTAGATAAAGGGGGCATCATATATGACATGATGGCTCTCACTTCCAATTTTAGATTAGGTAGTTGATATAACTTCTAGATTAAAATTCATTTTCTAGACACGAATGATTGGCAAAAATGTGTGTATCACATTGGTCTTCTTTTATTTTAAGTTTAGTTTATCACCCATATTTCTCAACAATTACATGCCTTACTCTATCTATAGGTGGTTAGCATCATTCTCAATTTGAACTTTCATACAATTTTAACTTCTTGAGTACTCAAGTTATTGATTTGGATTTCACATAAGCATATTGCATCAGCTTTGAAGTGGCTTTCATACAATCCTAACCTCCATCTTTTGAAATGTCCAAGAGTGGCCTAGTTTCCAACATATGTTCATCTATCCATGCCACATTGTCAGATTTTTAGATCATTTATGGGATCCATGAGTCATCTCATATGAAATCTATTCTATACCGATCACTTCATAGCTTCACTTCATGGGGAAATGATGGAGCCAAAGGACTGGCTAGCATTTGTATTCTTTAGCCACCTATTCAGAGGGATTAGACACATAGTCCAAACATCGATTAGCACATGCATGATTCATCAACTTCACTTATTTGGTGATGATGGAGCCAAAGGGCCTACCTTTGCATTTTTGAGCCACCTTTTATGGAATTGAGCACTGAATTTTATTCGTGATATTACTCTTGATTCAACACATACCCAACATCATCTAGTACAATCTAACATCATAATAGGTTTTATATTGGTTCATGTACGTATTGAGGTATATTCATTCATTTTTATTCCTCTTTAACTTACCTAGCTTTTATACATTCTTATTTTAGATATATCATATCTAATAATAACTGATATACTCTATGTTTTTCATTATAGATTCATACTTCATAGTGTGCTCTCTCTATGCACATCTAGCACCACACAGTTTCATGAGATTCTCCCTTAAAAGTAAGTTCAAGTATGCTTTCTACTTTCTTTATCCTAATATTTCACTGTGTTGTATCACTATAATAAAGGGGGGCAAATGTAGTCACATAAAATTTGAAATTTCATTACTTGAGTGTGGCTAATGACACCTAATCCATAGGTCCTCCTACTTGCTTGCACAACAGTTATAGGTTTTTCTTTCATCGATTCTTAGTCATCCAAAACCTTCTAAACTTAACCTTAAAAATCTAAGTAGATATTTTATGCCTAGATCCATTCCCATAGGTCTCATTCCCTCTAGACAACAACACCCAACTTGGATAAGAGCACTAAAACCCAGGGTGTCATATTTTTGGTGCTATTTTCCAAGTGAAAATTTGGCTCAAACGATCATATTTTCTTGAATCCTTATCTTAATTCATTTCAACATAACATGAATTCATTTAACCCATAGTCATTAGGTTCTATATAAAAGGACATTAAAAGTCCATTTAGAAGGGTTGGCACTCATTTACAATAGAAAAGCAAGAATACAAGCAAGTACACTCAAGCACTTTTCCCTATTCTCTAAATACAAACTTTCAATATTATTCAAAGCTTATTCAAACCCTTACACTAGTCCCTAATCATCTGAAGGACACTTAGTTTTGTCTCTAGTTGCATTTTCATATATAATTGCACTAAGCAATTCAATGGGAGAACTACATTAGCTTGATCCCTCCTCAAAGTATTGGTATGTAGGTAGTGTGCCTATACATAGAGTGTGAAGTGCATCTAATAAATCCTTTACACACTAACCCCTTTTCTCTCTTTCCCAAGTTTCCATTCAATTTCAAGCATGAAGATTAAAATAGATGCACAACGAGCTCCATAGAATTTCAAGATTTAATATTTCACTGATAGGGTAATACAAACCTCCCGAGTAAAACCCAAAAAACTTAGATCACTTGGTTAAAAACACTGGAAAAAGACTACAACATCAAACAATATGGTATCTCACTTTTGATGCTCCTATCTAATAAAAAAAAAAAGTTCAAAAACTTGTTTTTGACATTGCCCCAATCATGTACCTGAATTCTTAGGCCCTATCTCAAACTGGATAGCTAGAAATAAGCTAATTCATATTTTATCTTATTTATTACTATTTTTAGAAAAGTCGAAAATATAATCTATTTACATAAATTAGTGGCTTAATTATTGCACATTATTTACTAATTTACTTTATTCTAGACCTATTTATTAATTAGTAATAAAACTCCATTATTCTAAAAATAATAAAATAATTTGATACACATGTTTAATTTTAATTAAATTTTGGTTATATTTGTAAAATAATGTTATGTTTATTTTCTATTATGTGTTTATTTAATTGATTAATTTATTTGATTGAAGTTTTTGTTTGTTATTTATATAGATCATTAGCGATATTTTAGGTAGCTTTTCAGATCTTGATTTTATTGTAGATACCACAATTAGCATTAGTGTACCCTATACTCATGTTTAGAAACTTCAAAATTACATATTTATTCATGTATATTTATTTTCCCTTGTGTTTCATAAAAATTTCACTTATTTTATTTAAAAGAAGAGATAAGAAACTCAAGAAGGGTATGGTAGAAAAACCTGATATGTTGTATGCACATTGATCCAAATGAGTATGGATACTCCTCTTTGGCTTGGAAAGAATGACCTACAAATAAGAAAACACTCAAATAAATAGTTTGATTAGTTAGATATTAGGGTGGATTCCATATAAAGCTAGACCCAAGAAGCACGATCTTCCTTGAAGGCTATCAATCCCCACTTTTAAAAAATAAAGTTATAAAAGACAAAGTACTTGAATAAATAAATAAATAAATAAGTACTAAAATTAATTACAAGAAGTGATTAATAAAATAATAGATGAAATTGACTAATTATATCAATAAGTGGGTTAATACTAATGATAAATAGGTTAGGTATGGTTCAAAAAATAGGGAAGAGTTCTATGATCAAGTAGAGGGTCTGAAAGCTTGATTTAGCTAAGGTCTAGTAGGTGGAAATAACTTGTTATTTTATCACATAGTGATCATCAGTGGTTGTGGTGACCATCAATGGTTAGGACAATAATTGGCAGTTGAGGTAACCATCGGTGGTTGGGATGACTGTTGGTGGTTACTGTGGGTTCAATCTAGTCAAGAAGAAGGCTATTTAGATGAGGTCATAGAATGGAATTTTGAGAGATGGGTTTAGGCTGGGTTGATTACAAAATAGACACAAAGTAATTGAATTATTGAAAATAGATACTTAGCTTGTCGGTTCTTGACTTGATAAACAACTAAGGCGGTTGGTTGATAAATTTATTTGATGGAGTTTGGGGTAATTTCAATGAAGTAATGAGACTTAGTTGTTTGTTGATGGATGGAATCACTTTGGATCTCTATCACACTTGTTGGTTCACTATAATAACACATGAAAAATAAAATATTGATGTAAGAAGCTCTAGCTCTGGATGATGATCGCTTGATTCTGGATCCCAATTCACCCTCTCGTCCCCTCTCTTTATAGGAAGGAAGAAGTGAAATAATACGTTAACAAGAGGTCTAAATTGATGTCTAAATTTTTATCTCACATGAATTGGTTCACACATGAATTAGATGAGATAAATATTAAAAAAAAATTAGAGTTGTAGTGAAGTTTGACTATTCAAGTGGTGAGAACCTGACCATTAGTAGTTAGGCCTAGCCATCAATAGTTAAGGTGACCATTGATGGTTAAGGGTCAAAGATAAAGTTTTGTAAAATGTGGGTTAGTTTGGCTTAGGTTTGGTTTGTGGTCGAGAGGTTAGGGTTGGTTCCTAGGGGGTCCTAAGGTGGTCTAGGGGTGTTTCAACACTTGGAACTATAGTGTGTGGATTTCCAATGTCTACACATTGAACAAAAAACTATGTTTTAAATTATATATTATAGTCAGATTTTTTTATCATTCTCATTCGATTCAAAGATTATTCATTTATTGGTTTTATATATGATAAGTGATGTTATGGGTACCCCTCATAGATGATAAGAAGGTTTACCTAATAATGGGGTTATATCTGAAGGTCCAATTTCTCTACAACAAGTCATGATTCAGGGATGGAGACTAGTGAGAACACATATAAAAATTATTTTTTAGCTTTATGCAATTATATTTTATGTCATATTTACATAATGTATGCACATCTAGATCTAATGATATATGTATGCTCCATAGAATTCTCCATCATGGGTGTATACATGTTCTCTTAGCCCTAGACAAACATTTAGATGGAATATAATGAGTATATATTCATTTTACAAAATTTTTTCTTGAAAAAATTATCATTTTTAATATATAATCTTAATTCATTAAAGTCTATATTCCATATGTTGTGTACACATGACAATTTTCAGAGGTTGTGGATCAAATATTTGATGACTCACATGTTGAAAGGAGAGTATATCCTTGTATTGAGGCATCAAACATCTTTATATCTACATCTATGGAAACAAAGAACAATTTATTTTGAGGCAATGAGGAATAGGGGAGATAGGTTTATGTTAGGGGTCTAGTTGTAGGCATAATAGATTTTGTATGTTGATATGGCCCACATTGTATGTCTATATGGTGCATTTTGTATATGTACATGTTATGGTCTAGAATTTTTATTGATATATGTCATATTTTGTATGTTGAATTATGACATAGAATATTGCATATACACATACATACTATTTGACAAATAAGATTTCTTTATCTATGTGCATATTTTAATTTAACCATTTAATGTATAACCATATTATTGGTTAGTGATCATTATTAATTCATATGGGAATTTAAAAAAATCCAAATTTTTATCTAAGTTAGTTTCCTTGTAATTATGTATATTTTACATTTACATGTAATATGCAATCTACTAAAACTTTGCCACAACTCATTCTATTGCAAATCTTGGCCAAAAATGTTGTTAGTGGAGTTATAAGCCTTATAAGGGTTCTTAACTCAATTATCATTATTATATAAAAAAAAATACTTTTATAAAATTATATGATCCTTAACATACATAACTAAACCATATTAAGTGATATAAGTCAACTTCTAAAAGTAAATGTCCTTGAATCCCAATTTTTTTAGTAGGCCAAAAAGGTCTAATTAGACTTCTTCACTTATTTTTTTTGAAATTTTTATTATTTTAATTTTTTAAAAATGGTTATATTATATTTTTATAGGCCTATTAAATATTTCACATGCATGAACAAAATTTAAAAACCTTTATTTTACTCAAAAATCACCTGAAGTTCATATTGAGGTTTTAAAACTATTTTTCATAATATGGTCAAACTGAGTTTTTACATTTTATCTCTCTTTATGTATCTAAATGACAAAAAAATATATTGTAATTAAATATATATGTCTATTATAACTTTTTTCAAAGTTTCATAACTTAAACATGATCCATTTTTGAGACATATCAGTTTTAGTGATGCCCCATGAGGGTTTTAGCCTTATTGTAAGACTACAAGTATGTGTTTTGAGGGTTTTCATGAAAAAAATGTATCATAATGAATTTAAATTTGGAAACACCCTTATTTTACTTCTAAGAACATTATATAAAAATTTCAAAATTTTACTATAGCTAAGTTTTTAGATAAGCCATTTTCCTAATTAAATCTTAGGGAGGGTTTACTCAAGGTGAAGAGCTATAAGAATCACTTTTTGAACTTTATAATTTGTTTCAATAATCCTAAAATAATTTTATTATTTGAAAACACATATAAAACTCATAAAACTCCTTAACTCTTTATATTTTTTTAAAACCTGATCATTTTCACTTTCACAAAACCTTGTTTCTTAACACAATCATCTAAATTTCTAAGATGCAACTTAATTTGTTACCTTTTAGAGATATTTAGTATCATTAATATCTTACCTAAAGATATAATTCATTCATTCCAAGCCTCCCATGATGTAATATACCTTTAAAATAATGTAAACTTCAATCTTGTCACCTTAAAACCTTGCAAATACTCCACTTTTACCTAATTCAAACCTACAACTTCAAATTAGAAGCGCCTTTGTTCACTTTAAAAAATTAAATAAATAAAAAATGATCATTTAAACATGTAAAAAAGTTCCATAACCTTCAAAATCAAATAAATATTAAAATTTATTTATTCATGGCTTCTTCCAAACACAAATTATGTCCTTTATAAGATTCACAAATCTCACAGAATCTTAGTAATAATTGAAGATCAGAGAAACATCATAAACATCATAACTATTAAAACAACATATATTAATGAAAGATAATGAAGTCATGTAATAAATTAAAATCCATTGACATATTTATTCACAATGCATATACTAATTCTTAAATCCATGCAATGCCTTATTTCCTTGAGACCACATAAGGTATGCAAATTTTTTCTCCATTTTTTCTCTTTGTTTTTTCTCTCAGTATTTCTATTGTAATTATAATATCCTTAATACTATAATAATGGTTTTATCCTCATCCTTTTACTAAACAAATAATTTTGTTAAAAGCTTCCTCCAATTCATCATATTCTCCCTTCTCTAATGCATGAGTCTTCTTTATTATGGATAGTTGATAAGAATTACTCCCTACAAGCTTGGTTTTTAGTATATTTAATTATATTGAATATTATAACTATATTAGACATATTCAAAGTGAGGTATTTACATTATTATATTATTAATCTTTCAACTATGACCAATCTCCACTTAAATGGACATATGACCTCTTATAATGACTTTTAGCCTCCTTTACAATGTATTTTTTAATACATGCCCTTTGTAGGGTCTTCATACACCAAATTGGATACAAATTGGAGGGAAGAACTCTCCTTTCAAGTTTGAATTTACATACAAATCTTTTTAGAGGAAAAAAACATTATGATTCTAACTCACTTAGATTTTTCAAGACTAGAACAAGACTCTCTATACCTATAAAGCCTTCTACAAAAAGTACAAATGGAGCATGAAATGCCTCTATATTGTTAACAATAAAACTTATTTATAAAATATGTACAATATTATTCTTCTTAGCTAATGCCCCTACATGATTTTGGCATGTTAAAGAGGATATAAGTGTTTTCAGGTCCATTAAAGATGGTTCACACGTGTGGAGGTGGTGTTGCAGGCTCAAACAGGATTAATTAGGTTAAATATAAACTAAGATTATGTAATTTATTTGTTAAAAATATATAATCTAGTTGTGAAAAATTGTAACTAAATCTTTTAAATCTCATGAATGATAAAATTGAAGTTAGAGAATGTGGTTCAAGCAAAATTTGTCAGGCCCCAAGAGTGAAGGTTATAGTTGATCAAACACATCTCTAAAGAGATTATGAGTGTCATTGAGTGTGAAAAATAAGTGAACTTTAGTCATGCATTTAAAAATAACCATGAGGGATATAAATGATCCATTAGTTACCACACTTTTATGAATGAGTCCTATAATAAATCCCAAGAGGATTCTCTCTAACTTGACATGAGTGAGATGCAGCAACAAGTTTTCTCTCACAACCAAATCTCTCTTAAAGGGCCAAAATTTGGTTAGTGGGTAGCATATATTCTAACTTGTTATGCCAATCAATGAACCATCTATGTAGACATATTTGAATATATGTTTTAAGGATATAACAACCATTATTTAGTCTTTATTGGGCCCCAGGAGTGAAGGCTACAATTGATCAAACATATCCCTTAAGAGAATCTTAGCATCCCTGAGTGAAAAAACTAAGTGAAATCAGGTCACACATTTTAGGATAATCATGAGGGTTATAGATAATATTTAATCTCCCACACTTGCATGGACAAGTCTTCTAATAAAGCCTAGGAGGATTATCTCTAACTCAACATGAGTAAGACATGGTATGATTTTTCTATCACAGCCAAATCTCTCTTAAAGGGCCAAAATTTGGTCAATGGAGGGCATATATTCTAACTCATTATCCTAATTGATGAACCATTTTATATGAGCATGTCATAAAATCAAAATTTTTAATTGATTAGACACATCCCTGAAGAGAATTTGACCATCCCTAAATGTGTAAAATGAGGCAACTTCAATCATGCATTATAGGAGAAACATGAGGGATATATATATAAGCCATCAACTCCCACACTTGAATGGATGAGTCTTCTATTAAATTTTAGGAGGATTATCTCTAACTCGATGTGAGCGAGACGTGATAAAAAGTTTTTTCTCATAGCCAAATCTATCTTAAAGGGGTAAATATTGGTCAATAGGGGTCGCATATTTAAATCAATATCTCAATCAATGAACCATATTTTATGACACATCTATATGGGAATTTTAAGGCTATAATGGTCATTTTTGGGTCTATATAGCACCCTGAGAGTGAAGATTATGGTTGATTGGATGCATCCTTGAATAGAATATAATCATCCTTGAGTGTGTAAATTGAGCCAACTTCCATCATGCATTGCATGAGAATCATGAATGTTAGAGATTATTTTTCATCTACCACACTTACACATATAGGTTTTATAAGGAAACCCATGAGGAATATCTCTAATTCAACATGAGTGAGATGCAACAATGATTTTCTCTCATAGACAAATTTCTCTTAAAGGGTCAAAAGTTAGTTAGCGAGAGGCATATATTTTTAATCATTATCCTAATATATGAAATATATTCATTTATATGTTAAAATTGGAATTTTAAGGCTATAATAGTCATTGTCCAGTCTCTGATGGGAAATGGGAGTGAAGGTTACAGTTGATCAAACACATCCCTTAAGAGAATCTCAACATCTATGAGTGTGCAAACAAACCAACATTGGTTGATTGTTACAAAAAAACCATGAGGTAAATACATTAAATTTTAGCTCCTAAACTTACATGGAAACTTTATAAAATAAATCCTATGAGGATTATCTCTAATGTGACACAAGCGAGATGTGACAATGAGTTTTATCTCACAACCAAATCTCTCTTAAAGGGCCAAAAATTGGTTAGTGGGGGACCTATATTTTGACTCATTATCCAAATAGAAAAACCATCTGCATGGGTACATCTAGATTGCAATTTTAATATTAAAATACCATTATCCAATCTCCATCATAATTTGAGAGTGAAATTTTTAATTGACTAGATGCATCCCTTAAGAGAATGTGAGTGTCCATGAGTGTAAAAACTACACTAAATTTGATCATGTATTGTAAGATAATTATGAGATATAGATATGGGACATTATATCCCACACTTTCATGGATGAGTCCTATAATAAATCTCAGGATGATTCTCTCTAACTTGACATGAGTGAGACATGTAAAAGAGCTTTATCTCATAGTAAAATCTCTCTTAAAGGGCCAAAAGTTAGTCAGTGGGGGCCATGTATTCTGACTCATTAGCCTAATTAATGAAATATCATCATGAGCACATTTAGATGGGTATTTTAAGGATATAATGACCTTTTTTGGTCTCTATTATATTTTTATAATGAAAATTACAATTAATTAGACCCATCCCTTAACAAAATCTCAACATCCCTGAGTGTGTAAATTGAGTAAACTTCAATCACACATTGCATGACAAGCATGAAGATTAAATATGAACCATTTGATTTAAAACTTATATGGATGATTCCTATCAAAAATACCAAGAGTATTCTCTCTAGTTGGATGTGAGTGAGATACAACAATGAGTTTTCTCTCACATCCAAATCTCTCTTAGAAAGCCAAAAGTTAGTCATTAGGGGCCATATATGCTGACTCATTATCCCAATCAATAAATTTTCTATGGACACATCTAGATGGAAATTTTAAGGTTACAATGACCATTATCTTGTCTATATTTTACCCTAGGAGTGAAAGTTGTAGTTGATCATATGCATCTTTGAAGATAATCTTAGCATCTTTGAGTGTAAAAACTGAGCCAACTTCGATCATGCATTACAAGAGAACCATGATGGATAGAGATAAGTCATAAAATCTAAAACTTTCATGAATTATTATTATAATAAATCCTTTGAGGATTCTCTCTAACTTGATGTGAGTGATATGTGGCAATGTGTTTTCTCTCATAACCAAATCTTTCTTAAAGGGCCAAAAAATTGGTCACTAAGGGTTGTATATTCCGACTCATTATCCCAATTGATAAACTATCTATGTAGACACATTTAGATGGGCATTTTAATGTTATAATAATTGTTTTTTGGTCTCTATCAAACCCAAAAAGTGAATGTTGCAGTTGATCTAATGCATCCCTTAAGAGAATCTCAATGTCCCTAAGTGTGTAAATTGAGCCAACTTCGGTCACACATTATAGGAGAAATATGAGGTCTAGAGACAAGTAAATAGCTCACACAATTATAAGGATGAGTCTTCTGATAAATCCCAAGATGATTCTCTCTAAATTAACATAAATGAGATGGAAAAATGTGTTTTATCTCATACTTAAATCTCTCTTAAAGGGCTAAAAGTTGATCAGTAGGGGCATATATTAGGACTTGTTAGCCCAATCAAAGAACCATCCTTTTGGACACATCAATATAGGCATTTTAAGGATATAATAACCATTTCTTGTTCTTTGACATTTTCAAGAAGAGTTTTTTTAAGTTCATAAGATGCATCCCTTAAGATAATCTTAGCATCCTTGAGTGTGCAAACTAATCAAACTTCAATTTGCATTACATGAGAACCATGATGACTAGAGATGAGTCATAAATTCTTACACTTAAATGGATGAGTATTCTAATAAATATTAGAAGAATAATTTATAAGTTGATGTCAGTGATACGAGGTAATAATTTTTCTCTTGCAACCAAATCTTTCTAAAAAAGCCAATATTTAGTTAGTGGGGGTTGTATATTCTAAATTTTTAGCTCAATCAATTAATAATATACACCCACACATCTAGATGGTAATTTTAAGGATAGAAAGGCCATTGTCTATTATCCAACACATCCCAAGATTAAAGGTTATAGATGATCAAATGCATCCTTGAAGAGAATTTGATCATCCTTAAGTGTGCAAACTAATCCAACTTCTATCGCACATTGCAGGAAAATCGTGAGGGATAAAGATGAGTCATCAACTATTACACTTATATATATGATTACTCCTATAAATGTTAGGATTAATATCACTAACTCAACATGAGTGAGATGCAATTTTTCTCTCACAACTAATTCTCTTTTAAAGGGATAAGAAATGGTAAGTGGAGGACATATATTCTGAATCGTAGGCCCAATCAATGAACTTTCTATGTGGGCACATCTAGATGAACATTTTAATATTAGAATGACTATTTTTGATCTATATCAAACCCTGGGAGTGAAATTTTTAATTGTTTAGACACATTCCTTAAGAGAATCTTGGCATCTCTAAGTGTGCAAACTAAGCCAACTTCAGTCACACATTATAATAAAACCATGAGGGATAGATATGATCCATCAGCTCCCACACTTTCATGGATGAGTAATCTAATAAAGTTTAGGATAATTATCTCTAACTCAATGTGAGTGAGATGTGGCAATGAGTTTTGTCTCACAACCAAATATCTCTTAAAGTGATAAAAATTGGTCAGTGAGGGTTGTATATCCTAACTTGTTAACCCAATCAACGAAATATCTTTTTAAAATTATTTAGATGAGAATTTTAAGTCTAAAATAACCATTGTCTATTCTCCATTAGGCCCCAAGAGTGAAAGTTGTATTTGATTAGATACATCCCTTAAGAGAATCTCAACATCCCTACATTTGCAAACTGAGTGAACTTTAATTGTGCATTACAAAAGAACCATGAGGTTTAGATATGAGCTATTAGATCCACACTTGAATATATGATTAATCTAATAAATACCAACATAATTATCTCTAATTCAATGTGAGTGAGATGCATTAACAATTTTCTCTTGCAGCGAATTCTTTCTTAAAGGGAAAAAAGTTGGTCAATAGGGGTATACATTATAAATCATTAGTCCAATTGAAAAACCATCTTAATTGATACATTTATATAGGTATTTTAAGGATAAAATTACTATTTTAAGGTTTAAAGTGATTTGATGCATCCCTTCAGAGAATTTTAACATTATTGAGTGTGCAAACTGAGATAACTTCCATCATGCATTGTTGGATAACTATGATGGCTAGAGATGAGACTTTCAACTCCCACATGTGAATGGGTGAGTCCTCTAAACAAATATAAGATTATTATATCTAACTTAGCATGAGAGATAAGTAGAAGTGATTTTTCTCTCATAACCAAATCTCTTTTCAAGGGCAAAAATTTAGTCAATAGAGGGCATATATTATGAATCATTAGCCCAATAGAAAAACCATCTTTTCCAACATGTTTGGATGGGAATTTCAAGGTTAGAACAATTATTTTTTAGTCTTGATCATGCTATAGGAGTGAAATTTGTATTTGAGTAGACACATCCCTTTAAAAAAATTGAGTATCTCTGAGTGTGCAAATTGAGCCAACTTCCGTCATGCATTATAAGATAACCATGAGGGCTAGAGATTAGTTGTCATATATTACACTTGTATGGATAATGTATATAATGAATTATAATAGGATTTTCTCTAATTTAATGTGAGCAAGATGAAGAAATAAGTTTTATCTTGTAGTCAATTCTCTCTTAAAGGGCCAAAAGTTAGTCAGTGAGGATGTATATTCTGACTCATTAATCCAATTGAATAACTATATTTGTTGACACATTTGGATGGAAATTTTAAGGTTAGAATTTTTTTGTTTTATTTTCATCACACCTCAAGAGTGAAGGTTTTAATTGATTGGAAGTATCCCATTAGAGAATCTCAGTGTCCCTAAGTGTGCAAACTGAGCCAACTTCCCTCACATGTTGCAAGATAAATGTGAGGGATAGAGATGCGAAATAAGTTCCCACACATGTATTTATGATTCCTCTAAGAAATAATAATATTACTATATTTAATGTGATGTAATTTATATATGACAACACATTTTATCTTGCATTTAGTTCTCTCAGAATAGACCAAAAGTTGGTCAGTGGCAGGCATATCTTCTTGCTTGTTATCTCAATTGATGAGCCATCTATGAAATCACATATAGATGGGTGTTTAAGATATATTTTAGAGCTAATAAAAGTGTTATCAATTGAAAATAGGGCATGTGGAACAAGAAACAACTAACTATATTTGTGTTTCCTATAAGTGTTTGATGAGAGACCTTAAAAAAAAAAGAATTTATTCTTTAGCCTTGTTCTCTAGCTTCTAGCTTTGTATGAAGGTTGATTAAGGTAGTATGATCATAATAATACACATCAAAAAGGTATTCCAAACTATTTATTTATTTCATAGGGTCAAATCAAGTATGAAGGCTAAATTAAGCCTACAAGACAAGACTCAAAATATGAGGTTTGTAGACTATAATTAAGGCTTCGATAAGATTGTTTTCTTATTTTTTTGAAAGGACAAACAAAGATAAGGTGAAAACATGTTTTATTCAGGTAGTTAAAATTAATATGAATTATTTTTTATCTTATCTTTGTTTCAATAAGATAATCTTCTTTACTCATGGCACCAACCATGTGAAGGTAGAAGTTCATCTGGTGCCACTAAACTACATTAAAATTGTTAGTAAAAAAATTAAATAGAAATAAATAAATAATTAAAAATTAAAATACATTAAACAAAATAAGTTAACTATATTAATTTTAAAAACAAGATAAGCTTACCAATTCAATCTAACACACCTTTAGGATTATCTCTATTTGCAAGTGTTTCAAGAATCGTTTCATGGTTAGATTCATGCACTTTTCAAAAAACTCTATTGTGAGGCTTTCCATAGTATTTGATCATTTGAATATTTTTAGTAATTAAAAGATTTGAATAATGAAGCACCACATGTGTGTTTCAAAGTCTGTAAATATATATATATATATATATATATATATATATATATATATATATATATATATATATATATATATATATATATATATATATATATATATATGAGATAATACCTACAAAGCTAGGTTCTTGTAACCACTACGGATCTAGTGGGATACATTAAATCTTCTCCATCTATGACATTTGTGGATAATTTTTTTTGACATCTACAGAATGACACAAGTATTATTCTATTCCCTCATCATTGTCCTCAGGTGAAATGACTATAAAAACATGTCTTGTATTTAAATTATAATCAAATTATAAGTACCCATAAGAAAAAATAAATATATCACTAATAAAAATAAGCTTGTATATTTAAATGAAGAATAAATAATACTTGGTTACATAATATTTAAGATGTGGTCAAAGTTAAGTGATGATGTTATTTTATGATCTATCAATTGTTGGATTGAATAGATACTCTCTAAAAGTGATATGGGTATACAATACTATTTGTCAACCCATTCTTTTGACTCATATTTATCTCAATTAAATTTAATATATGCATAACAAAATTATGTCATATCTTTAGTATAAATAGTTCATGAGATTAAATTTGAGCTTTGAATGTAATAGAAAACACTCGATCCAGGTAATGTATTTCAATATTCATACATTGTCTTCTGTTATTCCTCAATTAACCAAAAGAATCTTCGCATGAGAATATTTATTTGATCCATGATAAATGTTTTCATTACACCAAGTCACAATACTTGTAGCATCAATCAAGTTATCACCATCCTTGTGCTTTCTCTTCTCTTTTTTAAGGGCTATTTTTACTCATGCACATGCACCATCATGTTCCCCTTTTCTATGTCTAGTCTCAAAGAAACTATAAAAGTGTTGAACACCATTATTATTATTTATTATATTTAACCAGTAAAGCATTTGATAATTCTTAAACTACCCTACATAATTATCTAACCAATATAGTGTGTATAAAATATGATTTCTTTTACATTCATATTTATATAAAATATCTCAAAACAACCTTGGACAAAATCTAGAGAATACAATCTATCATCGCTCATATAAAAGTATTACTCTCTCAAAATATTTATGTTGTCATTTATGATATTAGGTGCATGTTTGAATGTACTATGAATTAAAATTTAAACTTGAATTGAATTATAGTGTTGGGATTGAACCTCATTTTTTGGTTGTAGTGTGTAGTTCTTAGCAAAGTCCACAACCAAAATAATAGTGCCAACGAGAAATTTTTCCTTCCTTAGCTTGAATTGATTATAAAACCATTTTCATTGGTAGATAATATTATTCTTGAATTCAAATATGAAATCAGATAAATAAAATTTGGTCATAACCAACTCACATCTTGATGACTCTTTTCCATATTTTAACACACACTTTACAAATTTTTACTTCTTATAATCAACTAGTTGCTTTCCAAATTTATGTGAAATTTATTCATGTATATAGCTCATTAGATTTGATAAATCACCACAACTATTAAAATTTCTATCTAAACATTGTTTGGCAAAAAAAGTGTCCCTCAAGTCTTTGACAAAAAAGACTTTGAATTAATTCTCTTGATGTCTTAGGTGGGGACACCATATATTCATGCATAATCTCATCAATATGTAAAGTACAAATTATATAATAGAAAATATCAAAATACATAGCAAATTCAACATGTACCCTATAACAATATGTGGTGTGTGCTTGGTTGATTTTAATATAGAAAGGATTACACATCTCAAATGACCTTTGGCTAATTATCAATTGGCCATTAAATTTTTCATAATTTTTTTATAAAGTTTTGTTTGGGTCATGTATAATAAATGTTTTGCATGTGGATCATAGTTTTTTAAACCTTTAAAAAAAAAAAAAAAAAAAAAAAAAAAAATCTTTTATATTAGATGATACCCTTGTGTTGTCATGCCAAAAAATTTCAATCAAATGTCTTGTTCCTTTAACTAATACCTTATATTTTTGTGAGAGTCTACTACTAAATGCCCAAAAATCCATGAGTAAAGTGTCATTAAGCATTGTTATTCTTTTTACAATATTTATTAGAGTTTTTCTATTAAATTTCAAGGATTTACTTTTTTCACTAAAAATTCAAGCTTTAGATGTTTATTTACTCACTATAAATTCTATTATTACTCATCTTACCACATTACAATCTTTTTTTTTTCTTTTGCTTTAAATGCATTAAATAGATTATTTACTATTGCAATATTTCTTCCCTCTATATTAGATGTTATTAACCCTAAATTATGCATCACATGGTACATTTTTTGCATTTTGATTAATTGAACAAATAGTTGACATCATTTTGTATGGCTTTTATTCTCAAATGCATAGTCTCATACATGTTGAGCATGAAATTGAACTAATCTTTTTGATATTTTATCTTCCATAGGTTCTATTATTTTCTCATCTATTTCAACCAAATACCCTAGTGTTCATCTCATTATCCTTAGAGGTGGGTGTAGAAGCTATATTTTGTATTAAATTAGGTGGTGTTACCAATTTAACCATAGAAGGGATAGTAGAGTGTTGACTATCTACATTATGTTATATAGGCAAATTGAATTCCTCTTCATTAAGAGAGATATGAATTAGGGTCCCTACTTGATGTTGATTATCACGATGATCAATAGTTTCATTATGGATGGATGTTTCATTATATTGTGTTTATTCATATTTTTCATCACTCAATATAAATTCATTAGTTATATGTTCTACATTTTAAATTTCATCATTCAATAATGATCGATTGCATTCTTTTATCTCATTTAAAGGCACATCTAAGTTAAATTCCATATAATTAGGCATATTAATTTCATTTAAAATATTACCTGGTGTGGAGTAAGTACTTTCACCTTGCCTAAAATCCCTTATGGATGCTCTCATATCTTCTTGTATTTTTCTTTCTTTTTCTCTCTTCACTTCAATTTTCTTATTTGCTATCTTTTTAATTAGTCTTTTACAATGATTGCCTGACCCCATTATTTATCTTTATGCAAATAAATCCATATTTAGAGTATAAATTAATGAATTTATAATAATCTAAAGACAAAGTAAATGAAAAATTTGAAGAATTTATAGAGTTTCAACATAAAAAATCAATTTGAAATTTGTAAAATGCAATATGAATCAGTGAAATTCATTGACAAATAATATAAATTCATTAATAATAAAGGGTTTACACCCTTTCACAAGCATGCATGCCATGTTTTGATATATGAATCAAAATGAGCAAAAACATTTATTAAAGTTTTTAGTTTTCAAAAGGGTGTACACCCTTTGAAAAAGGAATATGCCCTTTACAATATTTCAATATTTTTTTCTGCATTTTTCCTCTAAATTCAATTTAGGTACAGGCTTGGGAGGTTCGAAACTAGCCTAAAACCATCCATAGAGTAGCCTACTTTTTTTTAAAAAAAAAATAAGAGTATTTTTCATCTTTGTCGACACATATGATTACAAAATTTTTATTATTTAAAAAACCTTATATGGGTTTTTAAAAGTAAAGTGTAGTTTTTGAATATATATATATATATATATATATATATATATATATATATATATATATATATATATATATATATATATATATATATATATATATATGAAATTTCATACATCAATTAAATTATTTACTAAAAAAATTATATCTATACACATTCACTATCCTTATCTTTTCACAAAAAAAGGTCAAATCATTGTCATAAATGCATCTATTTTGCACACTTTTATCATGTAGGTATTGAACTTTTGTTATATATTTAAAATGTAAATTCAAAATAATACAATTCATATTATTACATCATTTTCAATTTTTTTTAATTGTATATAACATTCTATCTAAGTTAAACTACTATAATTTTAAAAATAAAATGTCCCTTTATACCCTCCATTTTGGCCCCATTATCGTGCATCTACCCATAATGACTACCCTACTACCAAAAGCATGTTACAACATATAATCAATGCATATAATTTAGAATTTAAATAATTTTAAATGTTTGAACTTAAAGAGAGCAATGTTAGTAAACTTGTGTATCAATGCAACTATCTTGTATTTTGGCAATATGATTTGAAGATATGATTTTTTATGAAACCTTGGAGCTAAGATTAGGAAAACTTGAAAACTTTAAAGTATGTATATATATATATATATATATATTAACACCATGCCCCAACCTAAGTGAAGAGGTAATCTATCACACAACCATTGAGCTCACCTTAATCTTGTAACCCAATCATACTTATAACCTGGTGAGTTTGAGTGATCTAGTTAAATCACACTATTTATTTGGTGAAGGTGGATGATTTAATCATTACATATTATAAATATGGTGAATCTAGATGATTTAATCAAGTTTATGGTAAGACTGAGTGATTTAATCACTTTAATTTTACTAAAAATTGAACCAACCACTGTAGTAGATTGACTCAATAAAGTCTATAAAATTTCATCCTAAGTATGATAACAGTCCATAGTAGTATTTAAAATCTAAAAATTAATTTTAATTTTACAATTTTAGGTTCCCTTTGCATGACATATACACCTCATATATGTCTCAAGCTAAAAGCTAAGGATTAAAATGGTATCAATGTATAAAATGTTGTTTAAAATATGTATATGAATCATATAACTATGAAATTTGACTAATTTGATATTTTAGAAATATTAAAAACATTATCATGACTTACCCCCACTATATCTATAGAATTTGAGAATTGATGTAAATATGGAGAACATGTTTCCATAATATGCCCCCACTATAATCTGAAAGTGTGAAAAATATGGAAGCCATGCCTTTATGACATACATAAAAGAATGCATGAAATATATAAAATAATATGTAAAACATAGATCTAGATAAATGAATAATATCAAAGCATAACCATATAAATGAAAACAATGATTTAATATGAAAAAAATTCCTGAGAGGTTAAAAAACTACAAACTGATATATTCATATATGAGAAAATAATTTACCCAATACAATCTTATTCAACTCCCTTATTCTCAACAAGTCTTCAAAAAATCTTTGTAATATTATTTGCTACACACAAATATTAAATTGTCTTGATTACAAAGTTCAGCGAGTGTATCCATTAAATAGCAATAGGGGTAAAAACTCCATGTATAATGGAATGAGGGGAGGTGACCATTGTAACCAGTGAGTCCAACATTTCCCATGAACATTTTAAACAAATAATAAATAATAAATAAATATATTTTATTATTTATTTATGTGAAGTTTTTCAACCCATGTTAATAAATAATAAATTATTATTATTTAATTATCCAAAATATATTAAGAGTTTATAATAACATCATTAAGACATTAAATGTTCTAACACTCCCTTTTAATACTATGTAGGGATAAATGCCATAGTCAACTTATTAAAAGAATTATAATATGTATAAATTAAAGGATTAAAAAAATTTCATCATGTCAAATATCACCTTTTGAAATAAAAATGAATTATAATCTATAAATTATTTTTTAAAGTAAGTCTAGGTTAGCATGATCATAAAACTACATCTCATAGTTTTTCATTAATAATCAACCAAACATATTTGGATCCTTTTATAATATAATGACCTCCATTATAAAGTATGATTTTATGTATTAGGTACACTTTAAACTCAAAATTTACTAATTTTATAAAAAATCAATATAATGACTTATTACAATGTTTTACAATGAGGAGAAGAATAAAGAAAAATAAAAAATACATGGCCATTTGGAAGTGACATTGTTATGCATACTTTGTCTAAATCTAAATTTTGAGAGCCCCATCATTATATGGAACTAAAAAAACTTAGTAGTAACAAGTAGTTTTATAAATATATTTACCACTTATTCATTCGTAGGATAGAATTATAGATCAATATCACAATTGAATAATTTTTCTCAGATAAAATACACATGAACTTCAATATATTTAGTTCATTGGTGTTGCACTGAATTTTTTGTCAGAGCTATACAAATTTGATTATCATAATGAAAGGTGGTACTATGATAAATATCCAAATAAAGTTCTCCTAAAAACCTCCATAGCTACATGGCTTCTTTAGTAGCTTCCAAAACACTTTTATACTCTACTTCTGTAGAATAGATAAAAATAGTAGTTGATTTTTATTGCTTTAAATGACAACACCTACACCAAACTTAAACACATTTCTATACGTAGATTTTTGATCTATAGTATCACTAACATGGTCAACATCACAATAACCATATAATTTAACATTATTAATAGAAGAATACAATAAGCCAAAATTTATAGTTCCTTCGATACAATGAATTGTTTTGTTAATTTCCAATTATCAAAATATATATCTTCTATGAATCTATAAGTAATCCCTACATCAAATCAACTATATGGCCTAATAATGGTTAGATAAATCAAACTACCAATAAATAACATGTAAAGTGTAGGATTAACTTTTTCACATTTAAGTTTTGGAACAAGGTTAACATCAACTTTAATAGGAGTAGGTGTAGGCTTAAAATCAATCATATTAAACTTAAAAAGAATCTTATGTGCATACCGAGATTATAATATAACAATTGAATTTGTATCCTAAAATATAACCATTTATAATAAATAATGTGAAATGCCTAAATCAATCATTTCAAATATTTGACTTAGTTTATCTTTATACTTATGAATAAAACTAATTATAATGTCAGAAATCAGAAGATCATCAACATATAATACAATTAAGATTAAGTTATTATTTTTAATAATAACAAAGATATCACTATCAGAATAACAGTTAGATAAATCTAATTCCTTAAAATAACTATTGATTTTTTAAATGATATATATATATATATATATATATATATATAACTAAAAAAATAGAAGGTATGGAGGCATGCCTCAATGTCAGACTAGGCCAAGTTTAGGAGCAGGAAACCATAAAATCAAAAACAACACTAGGCCCTGCCTAGGAACAAGTCATCAAAATATCATAAAAGAGAATATTAAGTTGTCAGAGCAAGATCAAAAGGTGAAGGATCCATATCATATGGACCCTAGTCCAAACTTGGCAAATTATTTCCATCTATAAATGATTCCTAACTAGAATCTTGATTAGTGTCCTTATCATCTTGTTATGAATGAATAGGAGAAATGGCCAGAGAGATTCTGGGGAACTTATTCAACATGTCTGACCAACCTCCAAGTGGTACCCCCAAATAATTTGGATGTAGAGGAGAGGAACATCCCAACCATCTTTCCTAGTAGGGAAAAGAGGTGGGGGTTGCCACCATTACTTCTACTTAGAAGGGATCATGCACTGATACAGGGTACCATTGTGAGAGTGACACTGAGACTGACAACATTGTTGCCCACCTCGAAATAGAACGATAATTTTTTATTTAATTCTGGTATCCCTAGGTAGAGAAGAAGGAACCCACACCATATCATAAGGATCATATCCCCAGTGATTAAGAATGTTTTGGAGATGGATAAACTCAATGGAAACTTTATTTGCCTACACTTATATATGCAAAATAATATTGGAAATAATAGAGGACTTGTTGAGAGAAAAAAAATTACAATCTGAAGAAGTATTATTAAATATGCAATATTTATTTCTTTCCATAGCCAAAATAGAATCTCCACTCTAAAAGAATGCCAGACTTGGGTATATTTAAAAGGAAAAGCAGGTTTATCTCCAAGAATAATATGCTATCAGTGAAAAAATTTGGGTTGAAAAGGATTCAAAAGGTCATGAATCCATGTCCAAACCCTTTGAGATTTGGAGTAGTGCTAGAAAAGATGAGGGAGCATTCAAAGATGGCCATAGAAAGGGTATGTGGGAAGGAAAATTCATAAAGGCACAAACCTTTTGCCTATAGATATGCCCTGATATAAGATACACCAAGTAAAGTGAGCTAACTTAGGCTCCAAGCAAGCATCCCAGATAGTATGAAAATGGAAGCACTAGGTATGAATGAAAGAATCCAGACCCTAATAGGAGTTAATATTGTCCACCATATGCATGTGTGGATTAAGCCACCCATAGCCAAGCTAGGGGGTGTAATTACCAAATAAAATTTCAACATACCACTTCTAGTCCTTCCACCAAGGATGAGTGAAATGAATAGAAATTTTGTGAAGCATAGAAGGTGGAACAACATTGAATATTTCTTGGTAAGATTCTCTATCAACATTGGCTAACTAGAATTTGGTTTTCACCTCTTCCTAGGAAATCCAAGAGCGAGACTACTTACAAAAGATATATTGGATAGTGTGAATGCTTCTATGAAATAACTTGAGAGCATTGATTGAAGGAATATTAACTAGAGTGACTTCATTAAAATTGATAATATGGGACCACCATAGTAAGTGTGAGTTAATGGACAACCCATATCAAAACCCTGATCCATTCTAGAGAAGCCATGGTTTGATCCTTTCCCATACTTTCTAGATACTTTTCATCATAAAAGACCCTAAAATTTGAACAAGGGATTTGATGATGAGCAAATTGGAGAAGCCAAGCCCTTTCTAGGATTTTTTGCCTTTAGGTAGGCCCAAATAGATGTAGTGTTGAAACAACACCTTCCAAGCTTCCTTGCCATCAATGGCCCACACAATCCATTTGGAACATAAGTTAATTTATTGATGAGACACATAAATGAGCCCCATTCCTTAGGAATATTTTATGAGGCAACATTATTCCCAAGTAACCATATGGAATCCATGGCCATGAAAAGAACTGACCCAAAGAAAATCCATAAGAAGTTTTTCAAGTTTCTAATAAGAATTCTTGGAAGCCACCCAATACGAATCATTTGAGACATTTTTAAAACTTTATTTATAGAGATGCATTATCACCTCCTTAATATTCTATGTATTTATTTTTCAAAATCCATTAGTAGGGGAGGACAACCATATCTATCATGGTGTATACAAATCTCCTTATCCCTAATAATAAAGGTGATACACATATCTATAGTATTTAATGTTGTATTCTGATTGGCAGACCAATGTTGTCCAAATTTTAATGTCAAATGTGGTTCCTAATCTATTATCCATATGATCATAGGGATCACCTATGGTTCATATATGATTGGTAGCTTGCTATACCTACACCATTCTGACATCAATGGAGAGTATGTTAATTCAGTTATATTATGGCCTAACTGTTGAAGAAATTTGGTGCTACAAATTATATCTCAATTGTTCCTTTCAAACTTATGCTATTGATAAAAGACCCCATCAATATTAGTAGTAATAGTTAGATCTTTGTGCTTTGGTTTCTTTGAAGGATGGTTTTCTTGTGAACCTTTAAAAGTATTATGTCCTTTTCATTTCTCAGGCACAATTTGTATGTGACCTTCACTCTTATAATTCTCTTTTTTTTTTAATGCCTTACATTGATTTGTATTATGGCCAATGATATGATGATAATTAAAATATGGTAAGCCCTCTATAAAAATAAGTTTGCTGCCTAATCTATGTTTTTTATGGGGTAACCATATCATCTTATGTTTAAATAACATAGAAAGTATTGCATCTGTATTATCTTGGGTTGTTGTAACTGGTAACACATATTTTAGATTCTTATGAGAGACCTCCACATTATTTACATATGTATCTGCATTTGTCCCTTGTAAGGTTGAATCAATGTTTGTATCCAAGAGGGATGTATGGAATACCAACCATTTACACACTCATATTCTATTGTTGTTTTACCCTTATTTTGATTAGATTATGCATCCTCTGAAGGTGGATTTAGTTTATATGTGTCCACACCTGTAGATGTGAATAGGTTATGTAAAAGATGCTCAAGTGAGTCAAAGTTTAGTTTTTGAAATGTCTCATATTTATATCATGGTTTGAATCGTCATCATTGTCATAGTAATCTAAAACATGGCCATCTTGTTGTTATGTGTTGACAACTAAAGGAAGCTCAAATGTTTGATTTTATTTTGGTTTTGATATTATCGATTCTTTTGATAATTTTTATTGGTATTTTTTAGGTGTTGATATATATATATATCCCTTTTTAAAATATCACACTAAATCACTTAGGTTGACCTTTGGAATATGTTTCATTTGTAAATTAGATCAATTCTTGTCACTAGACATTTAGTATAAAAAGGGACACATGCGTTGACATCAACATCTATCTAAGATGCAAGTGTCTAGGAAGCTAGGAAACATGTATAGGTCTAAAACTAGTAGAGAAGAATAATGGCCAGGTTTAGAGCATTTTGCATATTATATGAGGCCTAATCATCTGAATAATAGTGGTTGGGATAACAGAGAAATAATTTAAGCACAAGATATGGTGAATGTGAACCTTTTGACAATGTAAAGGTATTAAAACTAAAAGGTACATTGATGATAGGTATTTTCCAAGTGTACAAGACCAAGGTACTAGATAATTCATATTTAGTGTTTACAAATTGTCACAACCTATAAATTAATTTCTTAGTTTTTATACTTATATGTATCTTCAGATTTTTTATGTGATTTTTTTATATGAAAAGATAAATTGGAATTGGAATTATATTCCTTAATTTTGTGAAGTTTTTAAAATACTAGAGTTTACCTTTATGTTGAAATTTTCAAGGTCCCACCCTTTAATGTAATAATGTGTTTTTTTTTTTTTTTTTTAATAAATGATGAGTCCTAGTGGTTCCCTCTCCCTTTTATTAATGAGAAAAACAAGAATTAAAAAATGGATAAAAAAATATTGAGAAAAATCTTCCAGGGAAAGAGCCAAAAAGAGAACAACTATCCATAAAGAGCCACCGAAATAAAAAGGAACCAAAAAAACCCCAAAAAGTGACAATGAAAAGAAAGTAATGATGAAAACAAAAGGATATGCCCTCATATAAAAACCTATAATGACTTCACCATTGTTTCCACAACCAACAATGGTGGAGCCACCACTCTATTAGTATAAAAATCCTTTTTTTCACATCCTTTGAGTCATCCACCTCAACATCATTTACACTAGGTGCGTGTTTAATGCCTCCTACCTTCATGGGAGTCATCTTCTAACGATGATTCATCTACTTTCCAACTTTTTGTTTTAGATTGAACCCTCCCATACATGGAGAAGCGTTTCAACCATCCAAATGGTCCCTCATTTATGCAATGATCGCTTTGCAGGGAGGTTAAAATTTGACTATTGTTCTTGGAGGAGGACTCATTTGAGGGGGTCCCTAAAAAATTATAATAAGGAATTTAATTGATATAAAAACCCTTGAAGAAGACCTCCACCTTAATTTTTCCTCCACCAAAGCCATGGTCACATGAATTTCCTCCAAGTCCAGCTCATGAATAATTGGGTTAGGGTTATTTCGACATGACTACAGATGCTCTAAATGTTCCACCACCATAAAAACTTAGCTTCTAGCTGACGAAATGTTCACAAAGGAACCAAACCTAACTCATTGTGAGAAAAGAAGGGGATTGTTGACCATCACAAACAAAATCCTCCATTGCACCTCCAAACCATCCCTAAACATAGGATGCATAATTCGACTAACAACCACCAACATCTATTGTTTATCCTGCAAGAAGAAAAGGAAACTACTAATGAAGGTCAATGCTAGCAGAGAGTTAATCTTTACCCTATAAACCATTTCCAGTGCAACCTTGCCAATAACTTCATAACATTATTAGATTGGATAAAAAATTCATTTAAGGCATGAGTCTGATACATGTCCTCTGAAGATCACTTCCCTCTTACTCACATCTACCCACAACATGGGTTCTCTCATCATGATTTGAAGCATGAGATCCATGGAGGCAGAGGGAACCAAAATAGAGTAGGATGAAAAATTAAAGAATAGAGGTGAGAAGGATACATGAAGTGCAAACCTTTTGTCGTTAACCACACCTGCATTCAATAAAAGGATGGTGGGAGAATGGCATGCATGTGACATGAGATTCCCAAGGGGAATGTAATATAATGATGGGTGGTAGATCCATCATGAGATGGAACACCTTCCAAGTTCCCCAAATCTGTGTCATCTTCTCAAGTGTCCTAATTCCCCCAATCATTGTCCACTATTAGATCATCATGTTGGTCAATTCATTTATTAGCCAACATATATTATATGGAGTTTGCTTCATGAAAGCAATGGGATGCTTCCCAAAGATGTAAACTTTCCAACAATCCCCAACCACAGTTTAGAATGTTATTGATATTCTATGATCCTACTTTTTTATTCTTTATGGCTTGAATAATCACTTTGGACACACCTTCAATGATCACTTGATCAATCCCACTACGAGATATTAATTCTAGGCCTAGGAATAATGGCTCGTGCTTTGATCTCATTAATGGCACCATAAATTAGTTTTATTGAGGCAACTTAAAAGAGTGAGCTATGCAATCTCAAATCACACATCCTATAACAAATGCCCTTGAATTTCCCCTAGCCACTCTATTAAAATTCATTTTGAAAAACCTAAAAAGTGAGGGCACCCAATCTATTTTGCCAATACATCTTAATGTTTTTGACAATACCATTAACCCATTAACAAGATGTAATAATAATTTTATACCCCTTATATTAAAAAAAATAAGAGCTAATACCCCTTAATATAAAATGGTAGTATAATAGAAATATGGAGTGTGATATAAATATTTTGAAGCCTATGCCCTCAAACATTAAAAAGAAGACATGCACTTTATATGAGGGAATTAAAAAGAAGGAATGCACTTTATAAAGTTGAAAAGTGATGGTAGTTAAATATGAAAGACAAGAAATATTTTTCTTGGAAAAAGATTAAAAAGACAAGCATTTAAATTAAAGGGATTTTTTTTTTTCTATTTTTTTTTTTTTTTTTGGGTGAGGAATGAAATAAAAGGTATGGTCTCTAATTAATTTTTGATCTTACACATCAAATATTTTGTAGATCTTAGATGAGACTTCATAGTGGATATTTTGTGGATAAGCAGGAGCTTAATTGGAGGATTTTGTTTGATGGTTATGGATGAAAAATGTTGTTCATCCATAAAATATGGAGAATAATCTTTTCATAATTAATGTGAGAATGCAAAAAGTTAAATATCACTGTTACTTTAAAATTTCTAAATATACCCAATCAAATATGATCTCAAGTGAATGGGATAAGAAAGATAAGAGGTGAGAAGTGATAATGATTTTGAAGGGGTTTCATGACATTGTTTAAATATAGACCTTATAAATGTTAAAGATAATGAATAATTATGGATGAACATTATCTTCTATTCTTTTGATCATGTTTTTTTTGATGAAATATATTTATATATTAACTTAACATAAATATACAAACAACTCAAAAAAATATATAGGCAGTATGAGAGCATGCCATGTAGTCACACTAGGTAGGGTCTAGGATCCAAAAACAAAAGTATCACAAATAATTAGGTGCAGCCTAAGAACAAGTCACATATAAAACAAAACTTTATGCAGCAAGAGCAAGGAAAAGAGGTGGTGGATCCATATCATCAAGACCCCAACTTGAGCCAGTCAAGTCATTACCATCTAGAATGGGATCCCAACCAGTAGATTGATAGTGTCCTCGTCATCTTCTTCCTATGTTTGAGTGGGTAAAATGGTCAGAGAGAGCCTGGAGAATTTATCCATCATGTTCAATCTACCTCCAGGTGACACCCCCCAAACATCCTCGGATAGAGGAGGAGGAGGAGGAATGTCACAACCATCCTACCCAGCAAGAGAAGGAGGTAGCAACTGCCACCCTCATTGTTGCACAAAAGGGGTCATGCGTTAGTACAAGGTGCCATTATGAGATCGACATCAGGAATGCTAGCGATGATGCCCACCACAAGGTGGCAAACCCACTCTATCCTCTAGTCTGGGATCCCTAGGTGGAGATGGTTGAACCTGAACTATTGCACAAGGAGCATCTCCAAGTGGGAGAGGAGATCTTGAAGGTGCACAAACTCCATAGCCACTTTATTAGCTTGAACTTGAATCTACAAAAGAACATTGGAGATGACAGAGGACTTGTTTAATGTAGAAACATTACAATTAGTAGAAGTATGATTAAACACATAATTCTTTATTTCTTTCCAAAGCCAAAAAAGAATCTCCACTCTAAAAGTATGCTAGACTTGTGCGTATTTGAAGGGCATCATGGTTTTATCTCCAAGGAGGATCTGGGCTAGAAAGGCTTGAAGAAATCATGGATCCAAGTCCAAACCCTTTGATCTTTCGGGTAGTACCAAAAAATATGATGAAGCATCTCAAGGTGGCCATAGAAAGGGCAAGTAGGCAGGTGGACTCTTAGTTAAACGAGTCTTCTGCCAATAGGTAAGCCTTGGTGTAGTATACACCAATCAAAATGAGTAAGTTTGGGCTCCACACAAGCTCACTAGATAGTGTTGAAGTGAAATCTCCATGCTGCAACAGACGAGTGTAACCCCTAACAGACATTGAGCTTGTCCACCATGGGCAAATGGGGAGTGAGGCATCCATAACCACGCTAAGGAGTGTAATTGTGAAAGGGGGGTCTCGACATACCATGGCCAAGTGGAGAGAATTGAGATTTTGTGGAGCATGGAAGGTGACACGACAATGAGAATCTCCTAGTAGGATTCCTGGTCCGCATTAACTAACTAAAATTTGGCTTTCGCCTCCTCCCAGAGTAACCAAGAGTGACTTCATTTGCAAAAGATATCTGAGACAATATAAATTCCCCTTTGGAAAAGTTTGAGAGCATTGATCATGTTTTCTCTTCATTATTATTCAAAAAATATATAGATGATATAATTGTATTTAAAAAGTTCTTATAATTATAATCAATTAAAAAAAATAAAATAAAATAAAATTTAATAATAAATATAAAATAAATTACATTAAAGATAAAACAATTTAATATTGCAGCCATTCTTTTGTCACTTTCATTTTTTATAATTAAAATAATTTTAAATAATAATATTAAAAATAAAATAAAATTTAATGAGTGATTTCAATTAACAAATATAAGAATCTATTTTATGGTGCATATATATATTTTTTTGAAATTTACATTTAAATTATAATTTAAAATTTAAAACAATGTTTTAAAATTTTAATGTTGTTATGATAATTTTTTTATATAATTTTAATAATTTAATTGGTATAAAAAAATAAAAAAAAATTATAAATTTTTATATTAAAATATTATTTAAATGTAATTAAATAAATATAAATATTTATTTTGAATATAAATATTATTTTTTGTTTTTTATAATTATAAAATTATTTTAAAAATTATATTGACATATGTATTTAATTAAAAAATCTAAAATAAAACAAAAAAGATAACATGGTGAGTAAAGTGAGTAAGATATGAGATAGTTAAATTTTCAAATCTCTCTAATTTATCACCCAAAATTATCAAAAAGAAATTTTTTATAATTAAAATAAACTAATTTTTTCAAATTATTTAATAAAATAAATACTCTCCAATATTTAACATTAAAATTAAATTAGAAAAGGTCAATTATTCTACATCTAATACCAACCACTACAAAGTTCTTAAATTCAAAGTATTTGTCCAATAAAAATAAGAAATAAATTAAGTCCTCTTGGTTCCACAAGGTCACAAGGTCGAATTCAAGGCGAGAGGCTTCATCCATAACGAACATCCTCATAAGTGGTGGCGTAAAGGCTGAGCGTCAGGCGAGCCGGAGAATGGTCAGAGTCAGCAATTGAGGACCATGTATTGGGAGGATGCTGCAGAGGGGCCAAATGGAATCGCTTCACTCGGATGTTTAAGGCTGACGGGAAAACCATTTATGTTTTGAAGCCTGCTAGATTTCATTCTGATCAAATGAGTTATCAGCTAAATTTTGATGACAGAGATTCTCAGGATCAGGCCATGTTTGAGAAGATGAATTTTTTAAGCATCTCAAGGAAGTCAGAACTGCCACTATGAATGGTTCCACAAAACCCTAAAGGACCTCAAAACCCTTTAAAACATATAAATTTGATCACTCCAGAGCGGACAAGCACGAATAACATAAGATTTGTTGTCGGTGATATCGATTCATCCGATTCGAACCCAGGACCTTTATGTATATGTAACTATTTTGTTGTAGGTAAAATGTATAGTCAAGATTTTATAATACTAAAAATTGAAATGTCTATTTTTTAAATCATTTATTTGTTAACGATTTTGTTTTTGCCCCTTTCAAAAGCTTCCAATGGTGTTACTTGTACAACCTTTTAATTAAACCATATTCCAAAGTGATCATCTGCACATGAAATGTGTCTTTTTGTGATGTTGTGATTACTTCCACCTCATTTTTTTTGGGTCATTTATTTGTTCAATCTGATGCTTTGGATTCTTTTGTGCAATTGTTTTAATTCTAAACTTCAAGAGGCATTCAATGGTTTATAAAAAATTCCATAATAATTTGAATATTGGTTTTTGTCATTTCTCATTTCTGTTTTCTAGTAACTTTGTTTATGAATGAAGAGGAAAGGTGATGTAATTGAAAAAAAGTGTTTTGTGTTTATGAATTATTAAATTTTATGATTTTAGAGTGTTTGTGTATATTTTAATTATTGATTTAAATTAGATGTTATTGTTATGTTTTGTAGAGTTGTTATATTTAACTTTTTCCTTTTCTTTCTTTTTTCATACATCTTAAGAATCATGTTTGAAAAATTGAGGATGTTCTATTTACTCTAAAACATTAATAGCACTTCTAAGGTTTCAAGTGGCCTTTTTGGGTTAGGGTGTGTGGTATGCGAAAATAGTGTTACATTGAAATATAATACATC